>CM029924.1:27611954-28116954 GCA_017639245.1 Myiopsitta monachus
TATTACACATATAAAACCTACTCTAAAACTGTTATCTTAAAAACTGAATTAAATTCTGCACTATAGTTATGACTGATATATATGACAAATATTCCAGAAACCTCAGTGTCATTCAAGAATCTAGTAGCTTTCCTACCTCTAAAGTGCTGTGCAGTGTTGTGTGGAAATAACTGAAGCAATTCATACAGCAGAAATATTATAGCTGGGTTAATGCTGGCCTCTGCCTTGTATAAGTGTTCCTGCCAAAACATAAAATGGGAAAGTCTGAAATATAACCATTATAAGAATTTCAGTAGTACCCTTCTGGAACAAGTCTGTAGCCTGTCAATGAAGTGTTCATTAGTCCTACTTTAGATAAATGCGATAAATAATCTCAACTCTTCAGTTTAAATAAATGTTACTTAAGTTGATCTTGTTGGATCAGGTAAAGGAACAGTTAGATGAAACAGTACCAGCAGAGCTTCTGAGATGGCAAAAGAGAAGAAGAGACAAACAGGTCCCTGGTAGTAACATCTTTAAAAGTTAGTTTTCTGTTAATTGCATGCCTTTCTATAGCTGTTAGTCTTTTCTGATGAGGCAAATTTTATTTATCTACCTGAGACAGCCCAACAGCAAATACATACGAGAGTTGGATTTGAGAAAACTGTCTCATGTCTCTATTAGTAGAATAGAACTGTGACAATATTAGGAGAAAGACCAAGTTGAATGGGGCCTTGAAAAACCTGGTGTAGCAGAAGGTGTCCCGGCCTGTGACAGGTGGGTTGGAATTAGATGATCTGTAAGGTCCCTTCCAACCCAAGCCATTCTTTAACTTTATGATACTCTGAAACTCTTCAGGAAATAGAAATTTAATTCCTTATTTTTTTAATTCGTAAACACATTTTCATCTTAAATACGTAACTTTTCAAAAGTTCTGTGAAATGATGCATTTTTCCAGTCTGACTTCTGGTTTCAGAATTTATTTCTGGATACAAAAAATAGTATTTTGAACTAAAATCTGAAACTTTCTTCTTTTAAAAAATGTTGAAATATTTTAACATTTCACTTAATTTCATTTTTTTTCTAAAAAATTAATTAGCAGGTTTCAAAAGAAAATTTTTATTTCTACAATAAAATTATATAATAAAATGTTATATTCTTGGTTTTTTAGAACAGATTTTTAAAGCTTGGAAAATTGCTACAAGTAGAATACGAGTAGGATTATTGAACAGGTACTTTGTACCTATAGACTCATTACATAAAGTTGTAACATTGTACCTTAATGATGTTATGTTGCTGAATATTAAAAGGATAATAAATTTTGTAAAAACATAAATCTAGCAGGCTCATTTTATTGCTCTGAGTTCATTACCTTTATTGCTGTCTAAAGACAGAATGCATCAATTACAATGGAAACCAGCAGTGGCATTTATCTTCCATCACTTCCAGGCTAGCATCAGGTTTTTTACTAATGTATGTACTACCTTTCTTGGAATTCACAAAAGACTAATGCATAATGGCAAAAAGGTGCAGCACGTGCTACAATGGCATATTTTTAGTTCAGATATTCTATGTTTAGGTATAAGAAATGCAATACTTCATATTGGCTCTTTCATCACAGACCAGCAGGTGGAATCTGGGACATTACATTCTTATAGCGCTTTATTTACACTGCTTTATATATGGTAATGAGTAATGGAAATTAATGGGACCTTTAAAGCGATATGAGATCACCCTCCACAGGAAACACTGTAGAATGCAGAATTCCTTGATATCCTGCAAGTTCCAGTAATACCTCCATGCACTGCTATACTTTTTCAAATATTGCAGAGCATTCTTCACCTGTGATATATCCTGTTCAGTTGCTTCATGTTTACAAATTTTGTGAAAGCAAACAACACTTTCAAAATTATATTAGCCTTTCTATTCCCAAATCTCTTAAAAGACATGCACTTAAAAATAGATAGAAAATTGTGAAACAGAATTTTTCCATACCTCACATTTTTTGCAAGGTCATTGGTCATAGACTTCACCAATTCACCCTTCCCTGGTATAACTCCTGTGGAGGATAAACTTTTTTGGAAAATCAGTTACTACTCTATTTCCTTCCCTTCCCTTCTCTTTTCTAGAGCTTCCTCCAGATAGTTGGATATGGCTCTCCCATGGTTAAACAACTGCAGCATTTTTTCCACTATGAGTAACACACTGGTATTTCAAATTATTTTGTTCCAGGCAGACTATAATGTTTAGAAGTAGTTGTCAGCCCAGTTCATGCTCTTAAACAGGACCCATGATGAGATTTAAGCAAGGCATCTGTGGCTGCTTGGTAAAGACAGTGGTACCACATGTGTACCATCATAATTTCTATGGATTTTTCCTGTTCTTTACCCTGCAGGGATAGTGAGCAGGAGACCCTGATTCATACAGAAATATACAGCACAATTATCAGTGCAGTAATTCTCAAACCTGACTTGTTCAGAGACTGGTATCCTGCAGACACCGATGTTGCATGCAGAAGAAGGGAAGTAGCAGCTGGAAGCTTTGCACTGGGCCCTGAGCCAGCCTGGAGGGATGCAGGATGCCAGCTCCACCTTCCCCTCTCACCTGGAAGCTACACAACGCCAATGCTGGCGCTAGAGCTCCCACTGCTCCTTAGCAGGCAGAGAAGCAGCAGCTCTCCACAGCCTCCAAAGAAAAGACAATGAAATGGATATTTGGCAGGTGTGAGATGGGCAGATGTTACTGATTTTTGACATGCCTTTTGGCACTAGTAGTGCATACCCTGTGCTTTGAGACCCCTTTTAATAAACATTCAAATGAATATAATTTATTGCTGCTACTTTTTTATTCTTTCCTTTGAACTATCAGGCCATTGATCATCTCCTGTTTCAATCCTGTAGTTTATCATAGAATCATAGAAAGGTTTGGCTTGGAAAGGACCTTAAGATCATCTAGTTCCAACTCCTTGCCATGGGCAAGGATACTTTCCACTAGACTAAGTGGCTCAGTAAAATAGTGTTATTGTTTGAATTTCATAGAGGTATGTGTTTTGGAGGGCAAAAGGTATATTTGTGTTTTACAACAAAATAAACATTTTTTAATCTTTGAAAGTGTTCATAAATTGTATTAAGTGAAACATCTTTTAGAATTTATTTGTATCTTTTGATATTATAAATATTTTCAAAAGCTTTGGATTGCTGTTCTATCTTAAAGTAAGAAAACCTTAAAATTCAAAATTATAAGCAAAAAATCTTATAAGCAATGAATACGTTTTATTCATACCAAAGATCAATTTTTATCATTATTATAACCATATATGTTATTTTATATTTGGGGGGGGGTATCCTCAACATTTTGTCTCTGGTAAAAAAAAAAATCTCAGAATCTTAAAGAAAGCATTGAAATTCAAAATTATGCATGGGGTGACTTATAAAGAACAAAGTGAAAGCTAGAGAGAGCTGACAACTTGCAGCTGAAATTTATTTAACTTGTCAATTCCAGCAAAGTTTACATTGTTGAATTTTACTAAAAGCAAGGGAATAAGGGAAGTCAATGAATAAATTTGAAGCTCGTTGACTAGATGATGCACTAAAATATCTACCTAGGACTCAGAAAAATTACTACTGACCTGGTCTTCGCACTGCAAATACAAGCATAAACATCTTTTTCAGTAATTATAAGCCAAGCTGGAAAGATTTGATAGACATGAGAAATTCACAAATTACTGTTATCTACCAAAACTAATCTTGTTATTTACATTTTGGAATTCACATTTTCTATCATTTCCAATGTGTTGTTTCTTATCATAACTCTGAAATAATCCTTTCCCCTTCAAATATGGATGTCTTGAGAAACCATTGACTTCTTCATTTCCCTTGTACCTAAACTTGCATTGTCTTTGATACTTTCCAAACAAAAAAACTCCAATATGCATTACAACATTTCAGTAGAAAGGCTGTAGAAACTTGAAGAGAAGCAAACTTTCTGGAATAAATGACAACTGCTTGTTTATGCTGCTCTCTTTAAAACCATTTTAAATTCTGTTCAGGGAACAGGTGAAAAATATCTTAGTATGAGATTATTTTTGCAGTGTCTTAGTTTCCAGTCTAAAATTACACTCCCTAATCAGTAAACGAAATTCATCCTGTTTACATTTTTGTGGTCTGGTGGTGTAATTATATCAGAAGCGTGGAAGAGTCCACATTTCAGAGCTTTCAGTCCAAGAATGAATTTCACAGTATCTAAACCTTTCAGATCAAACTATAAATACAGAGCTTTACAAAAAGATTGAAAACAACAACTAGTGTATGTCTATGGAGCTGTCTTCCTTTCTAAGCAGAGGTTAGATATGTATATGGCAAAAAAAAAAAACAGACAACAGAAAACTTGATTCTACAGAAGTCAGGCTGAAACTGCTTGTAAAACTGCTTTTTAGTGTTTACCACCTACTCCCTGAAGATAAGAAGCCTGCTTTCTAAAAGAAGAATTTCATCAGGGTCCTCTGTGATTCTTTTTCATCTCATCTCTACTGCTGCATTTTAATATAGCAAAGAATTGACAAGCAAATCGGAAACTGTGTAAGTCCAGAAACAAAGATAATACAAATAATTCCCTTCTTCACTTTTATATCTATAACTCCCTTAACAGTTTTTTTGTCACTGTCCAATAATTATATTAACTATTAAGTAAAAAGAGAAAATGATACTGCATAAATAAGGAAAAAGATTGAAATTGAAGTGGCCAATTTATCCACAATATAACATCAGGGGCAGATATACCACAAGTCATGTGCATTACTCAACTTTGACACAAAACTAAAAAGCTCTATTAACGTGTGTTACTTTCTGGAAATTCACTCCTATAAACTGTGTCAATGATTAGTAGTAAAGTAGCAGTGATCTGAACTGAAAAAGTGCACTGATCATGATTCAATCTCTGGGTGTAACTTCATCTAACAGCAAGAAAACACTTAAATGGATTTGCTTTTTCTCCGAGGAGAAACTGTTTTCATCTTAGTAAAAGATTTCTATCTTTATTTCTGTTTCACTCTAAGAGAAAAGATATTCTGCTGGAGTATGCTTCCATTATGCTTCTTTCCACTCATTCCCAACATAACAATTTTAACTACCTGCCTTCTTGTCAGATAGGTGAGCTGCAGATTCTACATAACAACCTGAGGACTACGGGAAGGGTTTCATGCTCAGTTCCAGACAGCAATGGCAGACTCTGTAAGATGAGGATGTCAGGAAGACTGTTCACTTAGCATCAAATAAGACGAATGCTTCAGATTGCTACTTCTCAGGTTTTTCAAGTTGTATCAACCCCCATCCATGTAGAGTTAGCATTCATGAAGCAGCTTGAAAAGCTGTAAAGTGTGCCCTGATCCAGAGCATGACTTTGCTTTATTTATAAGCTCAGAGAGAGCAACCTTATTAAAGTTTGGCCCCATGACTGAAACATTCTTCTATATTTTGCAGTTAGTAAAAACTAATGGAGCTTTGGATAGTAACTGTGCAAATAAAAGATAAAAAAAAAAAAAAAAAAGACAAAAAATTATATAATCACCATAATTATGCAATCAGAATCAATCATTTAGGATGCAGATTTCCAACTTGAATGCTCTGGGAGCCACTTTGTCTCTATAAGGAGTTGCTTATCTCCTGTTGTAACAATGTATTTGCCACCTTAGGGTTCAATTACAGCTATCGTCTGGAAACTGGAGTGATCCCTGAAGAAAGTTAAAATGATAGATACTGTACAACACCAGATTGTAAAGGGACTTTGTTCATTGATATCATTCCCTTGCTAGTGCTAGTGCAGACAACCACATCACATAATTCATTGATCAAGCCCCATTTTGAAAGAAGTTACTTTTAAGTTACTTTTGTGGGGTTTGTTGTTTTCTCTTCCCTCTCCCTCTCCTGCTGTGACTCATCCTTCTCCTTTCTGATACTGCAAAACCCAAATTCTCCAAAAGGACATAGTGTTTTGATCTTGAACATTTCAAACACAGAATTCCCAACAAATTATTGCTTCGTATAATCTTATTTTCCTTAAGCTTGCTTTTTTTTTTTTCTTTTTTTTTTTTTTTTAAGAGAGGAAGGAAGGCAGGAAGGCAAAAATACTCAAATTTCAGGTGAAAAAATTAAGAAATACAAACACAGTTATACTATGAACAAGCTATTTTGGAAGTGTATCCTAGGATTGTTCAACATGCAAGGCATATTACAATATGAAAACATGCAATGTTTTTTGGTAAGTATCTAAAAAAAAAAGTATTTACATAATCTGATTAATTAAGAGTCCATGGAGATTGTTTTTTGAAGAATAAGAAACCACTAAAACCCAAATAATTTTCATGCCTGCCTGAATTATATATGAACATGCCTGCATCAGTATATGAAATTGAGTATGGCAGAATAATCCACCAAACATACCAGTCATTTTCATGGATTATTTCAACTAACTTTAGCAGGTTCATTCCACTGTTTCAGAGATGGTTAATTTCAAGTGTGCTTCCAGTTAAATTTTTGTGGCACATATGGATAATCACAAAGTTCAGATGATTTTATGAACATCCATTTTGCAAATGCCAAACTCACTGTGTTTGTTGTCATGGTTTTCTTCCTCTACTATTGTCTTCTAAATGTCTAAATATGTTGTGCAAAACCAGGCTGTATTATACTGACCTTCTCAAGAGTACTATGGCAGGGGGCTTGGAAATAGATGACCTTAAGTTCCTTTCCAACCCTAACTATTCTTGGATTCTATGATTCTATGAAAAGAAATCCTTGCTTTAGAATGTAACTTATTCTACTTGTAAAACACAATGTCTTCTGTAGAAAGCTTATATAATATAATTATATTTATGATTTTTATGTTCATGTTTTATAGAATTCTAACAAAAATAAAGAAACAAACCCAATTTCTTCTATCTTTATTTAAACGGAAAACAAATGGTATTGTATACATGTACCACCCAGACGAATGAGTTATTTTGAATCCTGGTACACGCTAATTTCTTTTGACATTTCATGATGCTTTATGTGGAGACCTAAGCACCTTTCCCACTGTGGTGAATATCACCTCCAAAAACGAAAAAGGCAAATAGTATAACCATGGACGTCAATGTCTTCTAATTATGCTAGACATGTTGGCTGGCATTAGACTTCTTTTACCTAACCTACCAGTACTGCAAAACAAAAATAAAACCATAAGAAAGTTTCAGCCATATGTTTTAGCGTAACAGTTTATGCAACAGTTCAAGTAATGGAGAGATATAAGTAAAAAGGTATATGATTTAAAATAATGGTACAAGATACCACCGAAATAAATTGTCAGGAAAGCAGGATTCTCACTCCTTTGATGCATCATAGTCAAGATATGAGGCCAAATGCAGGTTACTATGTTCAGTAGAGATTAATTTAATAGACTACGATGATGTGGTTATGCTTGTTCTTGATACTAATGAATCTAAACCACTCATTTTATTCCCCCAAATGAGGTAAGAAGATTATCGGTGTGAATAAGCTCCCCTCCATTTTGATTTGTCTTTTTCAAGTATAGTCAGATAAAATACATGTATGATCCTGAGTTACACGCTATACCTTTTGCTCCGGGGCACTGCAGCATGCTATGAACTTCATCCTAGTGGAGAAAAAACAGAAATTAACTGTAATTGAAAGAAGAACTTCAGAGAGACATATTCCTTTTTGTGTATTCTTCTTCAATAAGTCAGCAAAGTAAGTCTGAAATGGATTGGATTGTCAACGCTAATTGACCTTAGAAAAAAATGGAGTCACGCAAAAAAATAAAAAAGTTTGTGAGTCATATTAAACTCTGAGTGAGACCAAGTACGCTGCACTGCCTGAATGCAGTGCAAATGGAAAATGTTGTTAATCTGTGGCCTTTTTAAACTTGGCTGAAAAGATGAACAAAAATAACACAAAATATAAGTCTGTGTATAAAGTGCATGTAAAGAAAAATCTCAAGGAAATCAAGTCAGATACCTCATAATACATTAGCACTTTAATTTATAGATGTATTTTTTGTTTAAACAATCTTTGTTTGTGGATACATAAAGACACATTGCAATATTGTTCCCTGGTTTATACAGAGTTTATAAATTGTGAAGGATGTATCTTGAGATTTCCTCTTAGATCATGCTGAAAGCTTAGACTAACTGTGAAAACATTCACTGGTCCCCAGGCCACATGGTGCACAAAGGCTGATCTCTGTACTGACAAAAGCTAGACTCCACTAGGCTATGCAAGCTACTGCAATGTTTTGCAAAACTTTGAAAGCCTCTTTCAGACTCCTTGTGGTGTCTCTCTGAGCTTGAATCCTATTTTTTACTGTACATGTTTCCAATACTGAGTAATGGAGTAAATGAATCATGAGCAATTAATAGCAAGCTGTCATTTGAGGGAATGGGGGACACAACTATTTTATAATAAGCACAAGGTCTCCATATATGAACATGAATGACTATGAAGAGTTAAAAGAACTAAATTTTCATGATTAAACAACAGTCAGTGCAAATTTCATTGCTTCTAAAGATGTAGTGTGAGTATATGGTCTTGTAACCATAATGGAAAGTCAAATATTCCTACATTCTTTGTATAACACTAGTCAGTAATGTAGGCGCACCCTATGTGAGCACGTTTTAAAATTTGAACTATGTTTTGAAAGACAATGTGGGTCTTAGTATATAGTAAGGAACGATATAGACATTTTACTTCCACCCTTGTATCTACTCACGGCTAAGGAATGAACCTTTTTTTGTCCTTGTAGAAAATGCCTGCCAAAAAAATCAAATTGCATTATATCATTTCTCCACCTGTAAGTAAATTTAAAAAATAAGTATTTTAATGTAATTAATACTAGCAATCTTTTAGCAAAATACAGGACAAAGTTATTCTTCACAGAAAGATATTCATGTATATCTAATAAAACATATATTTTCACTATCTGGCAGACAATTCACTGGTTGCTGCACCACTTTTTCTATGCCCTGAATCTAAGGCAGTACTGGGAAGCCTAATTCCATCAAGGACTTGCCAAATTTAGGAATCTGGCTTGGCAGAACACAGGCTGGATTTCTAGTCTCAGTCTAAGGATGTCTGGGCTTCGAGCCATATTGCTATACTCTTGTCTGACCAATAGTCATATCCCTTTCTCCCTTTGTCTTTCTTTAGAAAACAGATGGTTCTGGTGCCTGACTGTGTCCTAAAATAGTTTCTAACTTTGCAACCAATTCTACAGTCTCTCCACACTCAAATGCATTTCATTTTAGCCCTTTGCTTTCTATGTCAGCATATATTCAGTGCACTCCTAATGGTGAGCTTACAACTCATTCCTTTTTGTATTTCTATTAACTTTGTTTTGCTTGAGTACATATAGTCTAAAAAATCCTAAATGAATACAACCATATAAATAGAGAAGACAAAAATGTCAACTAGAGATTATGTTCCTGTGTGGAATAAAAAGGAAAGCTATAATAAACTTGCTATAGAAGCAGAGAGTCTGATGCTCAGTTATGACCCCCTGAACTATATTGTCCCATCTAAAAACATGAGATCGTGACAAAAGTGAAGCACTTTAGCCATCTTGATATTCAATGAATGTGCTTTTGTGGAATTGCAGTGTTCCTCAATGTGTTACCTTTATCACACTGAGACTTGCATGAAAATGAAATGTCATGCTCCAATACACTTCTAGTCAATCATACAGTTTATTTTCTTGTCCTCTGATAGAGCTCACAAATTTAATAACAGTCCTTTATCCTTGTCTCAGTTCTCTTTTAGTTTTCCATTCAGCTTTCCTTCTTTCATGAGTTGCAGGAAATGCTTCATCTTCGTATAGCAATCACAATAGAAAGAAAGGGTGATATCAGCCACCATTTAGAAGTGTATGAGGAGTGATCAGACCACTTCAATGGTTAGAAAACGAATATTCATTGCTGTTCTGCCACATACAGTTTAATGTGTTTAGACATTTGGTGCCTGAATTAATAGTTTAAAGGGAAAAGTTTATTCAGGCTGTGTTTCATATATTGTGTGGAAAAAATATAATTTATCTTTAAAAGAAAATAATAGGGTTATTTGGAAGAAACTTCTGATAACAACACCATTAATTTTCATCTAATTAAAAAATTATAATGGTGAATTTTTGCCTTTCTGGTTTTGTTTCTCTGACTACAATTAAGAATGACTCTGCAGGTCACCACATGACTGCTAAATGACAACTAATCATCAGTTCTGGTATCTGCTTCTTCCTGTATGTTCACAAGTAAAAATGAACTGAACTCCCATTTTCTCTGAATTGAAATACTGAAAAAAAATTGCTAGAACCACCTGCTACTATGTCAGGTCAGATATGTGCTTATGTGGAGACAGAAACATCAACCACTGATAGCAAAGCCTTGATCTTTTGAAGTCCTGAGCAAGGTCCGTATGTGAAACAGTAACTAGGCCCTTTACAGCTGTGAAATCTCAGCTCAGATTATCACTAGGCAAGAACATATTTTTGTACATGTAATATTAATATGGGCTCGATCCATATATATATATATAGTGTATTTATGCTTGTGAAGAAATACCTTTTTATTATGCTGACCTACATGCTGAAAAAAATCTGAATTTAACATATTAACTTCAAAATATGCATTTGCACCTTACTTTGAGCACATGTTGTATTTCCTATTTACACAAGAGATTCTTGTGATAATAACGTCTCATAATTTAGATATCAAACACACGTGAAGATTTTTTTAAATATGAAGTACAAAAGTAGAAGATGTATATTTTAAAACAGATAAAGTAAAGCTAATCATATTTATGTACATATTTGGGTGAAATACGTGTGTGTGAAAACATGTTATCAGCAACATCAAATTGTAAAACTCTCACCAACATGGTCAGTGATTTCAACTGCTAACACAACAGCTATTAGAAAGATTATTTCAGTTGGAAAAAGGAATGAAAAAGTAAATATGCCATCTTGAATCTACAGTACAAAGAAATCAATTTCCAAACATTGTCATTGATTTTCTATGTGAGTTTGGTCAAGTTAGCTAATGGAATTTTTCCTTTCAAAGATATGGAAATAGGAAGTTGAAATGGACAGTAAAATGTCTTGTCACAAGAAATATACTGAAAACAATCCTTATTTGGAAAACAGTTGTGTGAGAGTAATGGACATTTCTCAGTAGAATAATAAGCAAAACATCCCATTAGGTCATGTTTCAAATAAATATACTTAGTTAAGTATTTATGTCATTACATATACCTTACTGCTCTCAGGACATGTGTACGCGATACAGAGTAGGACTAGCTAGAGGCTCCTGAGCTAGCTTCCTAAAAGCAATAATAGAAGAGCATTAGTGCAGCTGAACATACACACTCTGCTTTTTAACACACTTAATTCAGTAGGCTGTGATTCATGTAGTCTTGAAGTCTGCTCTGCTAGACCACTAGTGGCAATCAGAAAAGGGGTCCCCCCCAGCAATCAAGGACATGGCTTCTCTATCTTGCCTTACGAGTCAAGGCATGTCCTGGGGCCCAAATGCAAAACCTAGTTCTCTGGTTTCTCTACAAGACCATCGCACCCTGATAACTGTGTCACCCAAATCATGTATTTTTCATCTAAAGTGGAATACATTGCTGAACACCTTAACATTTCCACAGAGATGAGAAAACTGAAAGATATAGCTGAAACAGTCATTACTGTATCTCAGAATTGTTATAGTAGCCAAAGATGGAAAAGACTTATCACATCAGCTGTTTCACCTTCCTGCATTACAGTACATTCTTAGAGAAAATACATGTCTTGACTCAAGATCAGATACTTTCCATCTCCTAGGTACCATTCAAAGACCTAAAAGAACTGAAGAAAGCTACTGAAAGGAAAGCTCTCTAGTTCATGATTCAGACAGAAGTGAATGTGAGGTGTAGAGTCTTGCTGAAGATTTGAACTTGCAAAGCTTTCTCCTTAGTTGAAAGGCAAGAGCATTCTCCTTCAGGAATAGTCAGCCTAACTGTTACATTTCCTCATAATCACATAATACATTTCTCTCAGCCCTGCAAGTCTTTTAGAAATGTGTATGATGGTATCCACTCACAAATTACTGAGTAGTCTCTGAAAGAATTACATTCCTGCAGCACAAAAGAATCTCCACAATACAGGTCAAGATAGAAGGTATCAAGTTCCTTTGCTGATGCCATTGGAGAAAAATCCAACCAGACTTAAATAGAATAACACAAAGAGAGCAGAAATAAAATATAAATCCATTTCATGTACATTACATAAAAATGTACCAGCTTTTATGTAGGATGCTGCAGAGATGTGCTGAAATAGTGCACTATATCATCAATGTAAAACAAATAGCTAATACTATAAAATTGAAGAAATAATGCTTAATTTAAAATCATCTGAGAGGAATATTTCAGTGTGATAATTTACAAACAGGCAGTCATGATGGCATTTATTCAAATACACAACAGGTTACATAATGAATGAAAATCCCCCTGCTAAATACACACTCAGAAAACTAAACTCCATCCCGTCTGACATGTGCAAAGCCTGAGAACCTGGCTTTGTGTGGTAATGACTCCATATGCATTTGATAGGATAGAATCAATCAATTAACTTCACATATATTGATGAAAGGCAATTAAATACACACAATTATTGACAGAGGCACATTTTGATGATTATACTTTAATGTCCAGTTTTACATTGTTATGCCCCATATCAGGACGGAGAAAATGATTGCAAACAATTGGGTTGAAATGGTCACACTCTTTTCAAAAAAACAAGGGAATATAAGATGTAAATACGCTGTGTGTAATATGGGAAAAGGAACAGATGTAATAGCTCTACATCGCATATAGCAGAGGATGTCAATGACAGAGCTCTTTAATAGAGGTTTCAGTTTTAGTTTTAGAAGCTACCAGACTTAGGAAGATTAAGCTGACACAAAATAATTATAACTGTTGTGGGTTTATTTCCTGCAACTTTTCATTTTATATTTGCATTTCCAGGATTTATATTTAAAGCTCTTCAGGTCTCTCTTATTAGAGTGAAAGGGAAAAAATAGCGGTGAAGCAACACCTGAAATTAAGCACACAATGTTATGAATAATTCCACAAAGTCACCCCTGTAATCTGTTGACGGATTCCTGGCTGTCATGCAAGTTGACTCCCAATAGGTCGTTCCAAAGCTTTACATGTGGGGCAAAGAAAACTGACTGATTATTAAAATTCCTGGCATTTCTGGACAAGACTATATGACTTGTCATTTTCTGTGCATCTATGTTTTGTGTCCTTAATATCTGCTTTAGATAAACAAATTTTTCTTATCATCAAAATCTTCAAACATACAGCTTTGAAGTAGCGCATCAGAGGATGTTTTTCTTCAATTTAGTAGCAACCAAAAAATCATCTTTTTCTTCTTAATAGCATATTCACTTGGAAGCTATCTGACAGTCCTCATTGAAAAATTAATAAAAATATCTAATTAAACTTACAGGATGGTTAAAATAGAGTGTACAGTAGTTCTTATGATAATTATGCCATGCATTCCAAAGTAGCTCTAACTGTTCACAGTTTAATAGACATTAAAGACAAAAAACACCACTAAATCTGTCTCACTACATTACATTTTATCTCATTATGTCTACATTGAACTCACTGACAAAAGTTTGACTAAATCAAAATCTCTTTTCAAATAAACTGTATCTCCTAAAAAGGCAACCAGGTTTTACCAGGAACCTGGCAAGAGGGAAAGAAGCTGACACTTCTCTTGGTTGTTTACTCCAGCAGTTAGTTGTTCTCTCTTTTTTAAAAAAAAACATAGGTCTGCTTAATATGCTTTTAATTTTCCTGGTTTCAGTTTCCAGTAACTGGTTCTTGTTTTGCTTTTCACTGCAAAGATGAATGCCTGTTTACTAGGCAGTCACTCATCTGGTTCTGGTTATACAGTGTAATTAAGCTACTTCATAATCTTCTTCATAAAAATAAGCAGATTGATTATATAAGTCACAGGCATAAGATATGTCTCCACTCTTGTTTGAGAAGCTTTTGCACTCCTTTCCTTGTTTTGTTTCTGTTTGGTTTTTTTTTAATATCCTTCAAACACTGTATACATCAAAACTGTTTGCACTGTTCCAGTGTGTCCTGTGCCAAGTTAAAAATTTTGCTTCCACTCACTGCTCCCCCATTTTTCAATTTTCTTGGCATACCAAAATTAATTTCAAAATTTCAGAACAATATTGAAATTTAGTCTTCTTGAAGGAGTGTATAATGCCAAGAATAGATGAAACTATGATTCCAAAAAAATGGAATTTGAAGATTGTGAGGGAAATCTAGAACTCCATGTAACATACTATGTAAACAGGAGTATGTGCTATGTCAGCTGTAGCAAAGTTGTGCTTAACTAACTTGGAGAACATTTTGCTCGCAACCACAAGAAAAATATCAGCAATGCAGCACATTACACAGCAATATACAAAGAAAGCTTGTGACGGAAGGAACAACAAATTGCCTCTTTTAAGATATGGGATACACAGGTATCAGTAGGAAAGGTTCCCACTGGTTCCCTGTGCTGCTGAGTAGGCCTTTTATACATACGCAGAACAAATAAGACCTCTGGTTTGGAGGTCTTGAATAAATTCTCAAAGTCTTTAGTAGCTGGGTAAAACTCATTTATCTATCTCAGTGTGATAAATGAACACTACTATTAAAAACAAGAAAGATCATTTGGGGCCGTCTCCAGCATCACAAGAAAACATTGGCTTCGCATAGGTATTCTTCCGATTTAAGCTTTTTAATGAAGAGATGCTTCTTTTTTTTAATGGTAATAGTCTTGCTTGAAAAATTTATATTTTCCTCAAAGTGAATTCTATTAAAACAGTAGCCTCCTTGGAGGTTAAATGTAAAGCACACATAAAATACAGCTGCACCTGTTAGTCGGTACAATGAATATGGATAATGAGATATTATTCTTCAAGAAAAAAAAATGAGAAAAATGCTTTTGGAATTATCTGCATGTAGAAAAGCAAAGCAGGGCAGCAGTTCTACTAATGTCACTATATATACTTGCTCAGTTCATGAGAGGTTATGACATTTTGCATAAGCTGTTATCAAAGGTGAACCTTCACATATGCACAGTGTCTTCTTGTATCCTGTAATCTATATTTTGTTCACATTTAAACTTCTCTGTAAATGATTCTCATTCAATGACATCAAAATATTTTGCCACTGTTATGCCTAAATCTCATCAGTAGCTGAGGAATCATCAGACTCTATTAAATGGACTGTACTAGCTTCTTTGCTTTCAATATACAAAAAAAAAAAAGCATTGTCATGGGTTCAGCAGCAGCAGTCATTTTTCTCCTTCTTGGTAGCTGGTGCAGCACTGTGGTTTTGATTTTAGGCCTGGGAACTGTGCTGATAACACCAGTGTTTTCAATTACTGCTTGGTAATGTTTTGGTCTAACCAAGGACTTTTTGAGCCTCCTGCTCTGCCAGGGGGGAGAGGAAGCCGGGAGAGGAAGTGCAGACAGAACACCTGACCCAAACTGACCAAAGAGGTTATTCCATAACACAGCACATCATGTCCAGGATGGAAAACTGGAGGGTAGAGACCCAGAAGGGTGTGGTGGTGCAGTGGGGGGTTCGCTGCTGGGGGGTGCACTGGCTGGGTCGAGCTTAGTGAGCAGCTGTATTCTCTTTCCTTGTATTTCTCTTGTATTATTACTGGTGGGAGCAGTAGTGGTTTGTGTTATACCTTAGTTACTAAACTGTTCTTATGTCAACCTGTGGGAGTTGCATTCTTTCAATTCTCCTCCCCATCCCCCCAGGACTGGGTGAAGAAAGAGAGAGGAGTGAGTGAGTGAGAAAACTTCGTATTTGACTGGACTTAAATCAATACAGTTCTTTTTGGCGCCCAACGTGAGGCATGAAGGGTTGAGATAACAGCAGCAGGATTAATAGTCTCTCGTCACAATGCTGATTTATTGGCTCTCGATTCTCTCGAGCTCATGGTTTCAGCTTGTTGTACCTTACTTACAGCCAGTATTTGTTATCTCAGCATTTTTCGGATATGGGTTTTGGGTTAAGGTTCTTGTTTCATTGTACTTTATTGGAATGGCTTGTAATACGGGCAGGCTCAAGAAGGGAGGAGGGGAAGCCGAAGGGGGAGCAAGGCCCAGGAGCCGTCGGCGGCCAAAACGGCCCAGGAGAGCTGCCCCCGGGACCAGGAGGCCGGGAAGGGGGCAGTGAAGGAGCTAAGCCACCCCGCCGAGCCCAGCCCGGCAGCCACTGAGCAGCAGGAGGAGAAGCCAAACCCCGAGGCCGAGCCGAGCCCCGCGGTGACAGAGAGCATTCCCCAGCAGCCGCCCACAGAGCCCCACGAGCCTGAGCCCCAGGAGGATGCAGGAGACCGCGCAGCACTTCCCAGCAAGGCAGAGGAGGAAGATCTGGACTCGGACAAAGAGCAGCTGGTGGTGAGAGAGCCGGCAAGCACAGCAGCTACACCAGCCCCACTGACAAGTACAGCAGCCTCATTTGTGAGTTCCGATGGTTTTGAATGGCCTTTAAGCACCCTTGAGACCTGCCTGCTGATTGCGATGGGGATCACCATGTTGGCATTATATTCATCCAATTAACAGCTAGATGTTCACCTGATTTAATTTGATTTTATTTACTTTGATATGATTTAATTTTACCTTCATTTGGCCACACAATGAATATTTGCACATATACCTATAATAATTTACAATTTCCACAAAATATAACTCTAAGTTTTAGTAGATAAAAATTGTGTTCCATTATAAAAGAATCAAAATCAACACAATTACGCTAGAACTAATTTTACTTAATAACACTGTTTCTAAATTATAAAACCACTGCTGCAAAGAAAGAAGAAAAAGGAGGAAGAGGAAAATTAGGAGGTATTCTTATTGTTTAAGATTTTTGCAACTCTATTTTTGCGACTTTTCTGTATTTCCAGATCACTAAATAGTCTTTTTTTGCTTAAACGTTAGCTCAATGTGGCAACAAATGTACAAATTAGTACAAATATTAGGTCAATGGGGCAACATATGTATAAATTAGTATACATATGTATAACCTATGTTATGTTATATATAACCTATGTATGCATAGACATCTCATGAATGTAGCACCCACAGGTGGGGACTGCTGACAGTTGTTGAGGCTAACATGATCTCCTTCGAGTCTGACTCAATTTTACTCAGAGTTGAAAAACTAATTTTATTTCTTTTTTTTAGTATTTCAACAGTGTTATGTCCTTCATCTTTCATTGCACATACATTTACCCTTCCTTCTGAAACTATAAATCTTGTGGAAAGGTCATGAGAGTAAACTAAATAATACGTTCCCACTTCACATATTTTCTTTCCTAGTTTTTACTGTACAGGCAGTTGCTGTTATTTTAATGTGTTGGTTTGGATGTCCTTTAAAAAAGCTGCTGACATGCAAGTTTCACCAAGTAAATACTTATCCTTCCATTTAGACATGTCACTATACATGTAAGAATGTAATTTTAAAAGATATTTCAATTTGAAACTTGACTTTTTTCAGTTCTAGACATTTGTAGTTGCACTATATGCAATGATTTCGACTAAATACCACTAAATGTCAATACATTACATGTTAATTGCACTACGTTGCGTAGTATAAATGGAAAATAAAAAAGATACTTTTTCTTCAGATGTCAGCTTAGCTATGAGTTCAGCACTGAAATTTTTCCCTTCCTTAAAAGCACCATGGATGTGGTAACTGGGCTTACTTGTTATAGAGTTAGATGAAGTGTCATATTTGGACATCAACTGAAGCATTATTTGCATGGTTGATTACTTATTTTCTTCTCTTGGCTTCAGCCTGCCAGACTGAGAAGGATTAAGAAGACTATTATAGGTGCTTGTAAAGTTGGATTTGTGTTACTATAGAGGACGGAGCAGTGGATGGCAGACAGCCAGGCAAGAACATAAAAGTGGATGTGTCTGATATGATGCACAGCAGTACTTGAAAAAATACACAGCTATACTTGTGTTCCCCATTGCTGCTGCTGGGAGCCCCTCTGCTGTGACTTACAATATTTCCACCCTTTAGGAGAAAAGAAATTATTTTCAATGCTATTATGAAGTGGAAGTAAAAAGACTAACTGCAAACTTGTTCATCTTTGAAGCCTTTTGCATGTGTTGTTACTAGTACAATAATTACACACACAGGGAATTCATTCAGGGAGAGAATTCACAATTCAAAACATAACCCCCAATTTCTCACATAAAAAAAAAATAATTAGAGAAAACAAAAGGCAGACTAAGAACTCAGGTGATGAGAGTATATTTTTTTCTTTAGCCCAATTCAATACTTTGGAACCAGGTGGCTCATCTCAGCATCTCATTATCTGTTCTTCGTGGCCTTTTTCACTACTTATCTGCTGCCACAGCAACAATTTTTCATGTTGATGTTGCATGAAAATGGATGATACATTCATATATGTGTTATTTTTAAGTTTGCAAGTGACTTAATCTTCAATTTGCTTGCTTCCAATCATACCAGTGTATGCTTCCTTTTCTCTTTCTGAATAAGTAAAAAATTACAAGCTGTTTTACATTTCCATAAGTATTGATAGAGTTTGAGTAACATAAGTGGCATTTGATGTACTTTTATAATATTTTAGATATAGAATATAATCACTCAAGACTCATAGCATCAAAACAAACAAAATCATTGTATAAAAATATATGCTAAAACCTGAAGACTGAAATATTAACTTATAAATTAGTTGGTGTTAATACTCCTTGGGTCATGAGAACATTCTGCATGACATTCTTATGCACTGGACCACTTTTCAGTCATAAATCTTCCTGTTTCATATGAAAAGTCTGGAACTAATAAATCTTCAATACACAAAAATGTCTGAAACCCTGAGCTTTGTGGGTTTCAAGGCAAATGATTCTCCTAGACGATTTCAAACGACTGGCTTACCAGCAGACTGCTTGGCCTGTTTGAATCTGAGAATACTAGTTGATTTTCCTTAACCTTGACTGGCTCAGACTTTGTGTCTAAATTAGCATTATGATTTGTGCTAATAGTGACAATTACAGTGCATTGCACAACTCCTTTAATGGTTCTAACAATAAGTATTTCAATGAGCTTTGAATGTGTCTTCAGAGCTTTATTCTTCATCCCTTATATTTTGGCATGGCATGCAGATGAAAAGCTTCTTAGGAATTACTGTCAATAAAAATCACTGTAATAATATTAAGTATGATCCAAAATGTCTAAAGTCAGGCATTGGAGTGCAGAGGCCCTTTTTGACCTAAACAATTTTGGTGATGTTTTGAAAAAAGTATGTAAGTAGATTGGGATAAATTGAGTTTTGAACATATATTCTCTAAAATGTGTGAGCCCTTTCAAAAATTCCACCATTAACCCTTAATTTCTTTACCTTTCTCTTTTTTTTCTAGCACTATCATTCTTTACTGGAAAGAACACTATGTGAGTCCTCTAACATAGCAAAGGCTGGTGGCACAACATTTCTGTTTTGGCCTTCCTTTACCTATGTTCCATGCTGACCCTCTCATGTGAAGACAGCGCCAGAAAGCACAGCTTTGATAGCTGTGTTTACACGAATGTTTGATAAGCACCTGTCAGCCCTTAGCACTCTACAAGACTGTGTAACACAAAAGATAGCCAGGCAGCCCTGGAGCTTTTGCCACCTGAAAGCATAATCTGTGTGGTTTGTGCATTTCAAATGAGCATAGAGATTGTTTTTTTGTAACTCAAAATGTAATTTATCTATTATTTACTACAAGAATATGTCAATTAGAGAAGATGGTTGTGACTTTTTATAAAATGCGGCTTTCAGGAGCAAGGTCAAGATGCCTTTTATTGCATGCTTATCTTACTAAATTGTCTTTCATCCCACTGGATAAAAACAGCAGACAGATAAAACTGAATCGTTGACAAGACCATTGACTATATCAAGATGAGTAGTGAGCAATCACTTGCAAACATTTTGACAACTTCTGATTAGATTTTTCATTTCACCTGTGTTCTCAAATCTTTTAGTTTGTTTTCAGCAGAAATTTCAAGAAGCAAAGCTTTGTTTTTACTTGTGTTAGAAAAGTTAGCAGTTAAGCTGACTTCTGGCCAGAGTGCATGAATACTACTCCAAGGTTTATCAAAAACCAGCTGTATGACCTTGAATTAGATGAGTCTATTTTTATAGTCTTCTACTTGTGTTGCACTGGCCCAAACATGAGTAAATTTAGATATAATTTAGTTTTGAACCCAGAAGGTGTATAGCCATATTCTGTCATTGACCTGAACATAATGTTCACTAACACTCACATCTACTGTTACAAATATGGATTCTGATTTTGAAATAACATGTAAAAAGACAGCAGAAGGTCAGATCTGTTTATTAGGAAGTAAACTAATAATGCACATGTGCAGGGCTTAGCACTGAACTTAATGCAGATCCAAAACTGACAAGATAGTTAGCAAAAAAAAAAAAAAAATATCATTTATATCTAAGATCTTTAAAGATAAGGCAAAGTAAACAAGTGCTCAGTTGCCAGACTGCCAAGGGTATCTATCAGACTTCTTTTTTGATGCTGCTAGAAATCAGGACTGGCTTTTGCAGCATCTTTTAAAGTCCAAACATCCAATATCTCAAGAGTACAGTTCTCTTGTATAGCAGTTTTCATTCTCTTTCACTTGTCATGCACGGAACTCCGTTCACAACACAGAATAACAAGCTCAGCTTTCCAAGGTCCTTATTACAGCTCTCCACCTGCTCTGACCATCCCTCTCCTTTCAAGCTCACTGCTTGAGTGGATGCTACACATTCCCTTTGACTTCTCAGTGCATCCTGTTTCGTCCATATATATATAAATCACCACAGAATCACAGGATCATACAATGGTTTGGATTGGAAGGGATCTTAAAGATCATCTAGTTCCAACCCACCTGCCATGAGCAGGGATACCTTCCACTAGACCAGGTAGCTCAAAGCCCCATCAAACCTGGTCTTCCAACCATTTCTTCCAGGGTTGGAGTATCTGCAGCTTCTCTAGGCACCCTATTCCAGTGCCTCACCACCCTCACAGTAAGGATTTTTTTCTGATATCAAATCTTAATCTATCTTCTTTCAGTTTAAAGCCATTCCACTTTTTCTGTCACTACATGCCCTTGTAGTAAAGTCCCTCACCAGTTTTCTTCTAGGACCCTTCTCTCCTGCAGGATGAGCAACCCCAACTTTCTCAGCCTATCTTCATAGAAGAGGTACTCCAGGTTCGTCTTCATGGCCCTCCTCTGGACTTGCTCAAAAATTGACCACAACCCTAAGTGTGACCATCCTGCCAATTCGTTACCCACTGAGTGGTCCATCCATCAAATCCATGGCTCTCCAATTCAGAGGCAAAGATGTCATGCAGGTCCAGCATCTGAAGGGGGCCTATAGGGGTGCTGGGGAGGGACTTTTCATTAGGGACGGTAGTGATAGGACAAGGGGTAACGGGTTCAAACTTAAACAGGGAAAGTTTAGATTGGATATGAGGAAGAAATTCTTTACTGTAAGGGTGATGAGGCACTGGAATGGGTTGCCCAGAGAAGTTATGAATGCGCCATCATTAACAGTGGTCAAGGCTGGGTTGGACATAGCCTTGGATGGTATGGTTTAGTGGGAGGTGTCCCTGCCGGTGTCAGGGGGGGTGGAAGTAGATGATCTTAAGGTCCTTTCCAACCCTAACTATTCTATGATTCTATGACAGTGTCAAATGAAGATTAAATATTTATGAGGAAAAAGATGTGTTTGGAGTCCTTATGTCAGGTGTATTGCCAGCTGTTAACAAATACTTCTTTTTTTTGAGCAAATGATAAAATCCATTTATTTATGAACACTGTTTAAATATAGGAAGGAAAGAAGAATGTAAATGCATGACTTGGTATAAATTATTTATCCAGCTCTACGCTCTTTATTCACTTTTGTAAGTCAACATGTATCCATTACTTGTTTATTCTGTAGGAAAATTGGAAATTGAGTTTTATGAGATCATGCGCATAAAGAACATTGCACTTGTTGATTAATCCTTCATACAGCTATTCTTACAAAATAAATATAACAAATTCTGTATCATCTGTGGTGTAACTCCACTTATCTCAATCTGGAGAGTAGAAAACACAGTCGTTGCACTGAATGAAATCATACAGAGGAAGATTTGAATCATTTTACATTATTTGAGTGAACATTCAGAATGTGTGGCTGGAGAAAACAAGTTTCCATGGAAATTACATTAAGACTCTATTTTACTATGAGGTATGTTTCTGTGCTTGTCTTTGTGACAATACATTCTCATATTCCACAGTTTTCAAGGGCCAAGACAGAGGGACAGGTTAATTTCTTGGGCTTCGGGGAGACTTTTACATCAGTACTTCAGGAAATAACATTGGTTCTGACTTTGTTTAGACTTTATTGACTGCAAACAGAATTTCTTCTGTTTGCAAGTATTAAGACAATGTGAGACGGCACCTCCTTTCTCCCACAAACGTCAAGGGAAGCTCAGCTGAGATTCGTACAAGCCAACAAAGGGGATAGAAAGGCTCAGGCAAATTATGCCTGACCATATCAGTGGCCTTCTATGATGGGGTTAAAGAACCGATGGATAGGGGAAAGGCAGTTGACATTGTCTACCTGGCCTTGTGCAAAGTGTTCGATACTGTAACGTATAACATCCCTGTCTCTAAATTGGAAAGATATAAATTTGATGGATGGAACACTCAGTGGATAAAGAATTGGATGGAAGGCCACACGCCATTGTGTTGTGGTCAACAGTTCAGTGTTCAAGTGGAGATGGGTAACGGGTGGTGTCCCTGAGGAGTTGGTGGTGGGACAGATCTTGTTCAAAATCTTTGTCAGCAACCTGGACTGTGGGATTGAGTTTAGCAAACAACATTAAGCTGTATGGCTAGGTTGATATGCTGGAGGGAAGATGTCATCCAGAGGGACCTTGACATGCTTGTGAGGTGGGCTGATGTCAACCTTATGAAGTTTAAGCATGCCAAGCGCAAGGTCCTACACCTCGGTTGGAGCAATCCCAGGCACAGCTAAAGTCTGGGCAGAGGAGAGATTCAGGTTGGGTGAAGAAGAGATTCAGAGCAGCCCTGCGCAGAAGGACTTGGGAGTGCTGGTTGATGAGAAAATGAGCATGAGCCAGCATCACTATGCACTCACAGCTTCCAAAGGCAACTCTATCCTGGGCTGCCTTAAAAGGAGCATGACCAGCAGGTCGAAGGAGATGATCCTGCCCCTCTACTCTGCTCTTGTGAGACCTCACTTGGAGTATTATGTGCAGTTCTGGTGTCCTCAACATAAAAAGGGCATGGAACTGGCAGAACAAGTTAGGAGAAGGGCCATGAGAATGACCAGGGGACTGAAGCACCTCCTGTATGAAGACAGGTTGAGAAAATTGGGGCTGTTCAGCCTGGAGAAGGCTGCATGGAGACCTCATAGCAGCCTTCCAGTATCTGAAGGGGGCCTACAAGGATGTCGAAGAGGAGCTCTTCGTCAGGGACTGTAGTGAGAGGAGAAGGGGTAATGGGTTCAAACTTAAACAGGGGGAGCTCAGGTTAGATATAAGGGAGAAGTTCTTTACTGTGAGGGTGGTGAGGCACTGGAACAGAAGTTGACAGCTTTCAAGGCCAGGTTGGACATAGTCTTGAGTGACATGGTCTAGGGTGAGGCATCTCTGCCCATGGCAGGGGGGTTGGAACTAGATGATCTTGAGGTCCTTTCTAAACCTAAACATTCTATGATTTCATAATTCTATAAGAGACCACAGTTAGAATAAAATGGCAAGCGAAGTAGCATTTGCAGAAGCATACATATCTAACTCCAGACTGCAGAAAATTTCCTGATGCTCTAGTAGATAGAATCATAGAATCATAGAATAGTTAGGGTTGGAAAGGACCTTAAGATCATCTACTTCCAACCCTCCCGACACGGGCAGGGACACCTAACACTAAACCATGCCACCCAAGGCTCTGTCCAACCTGGCCTTGAACACCACCAGTGATGGAGCATTTACAGCTTCCCTGGGCAAACCATTCCAGTGCCTCACCACCCTTACAGTAAAGAACTTCTTCCTCATATCCAATCTAAACTTTCCCTATTTAAGTTTGAACCCATTACCCCTTCTCCTCTCACTACAGTCCCTCATGAAGAGTCCCTCCTCAGCACCCCTATAGTTCCCCTTCAGATACTGGAAGGCTGCTATGAGGTCTCCACGCAGCCTTCTCCAGGCTCAAAAGCCCCAACTTTCTCAGCCTAGCTTCATACAGGAGGTGCTCCAGTCCCCTGATCATCCTTGTGGCTCTTCTCTGGGCTTGTTCCAACAGTTCCATGTCTTTTTTATGTTGAGGACACCAGAGCTGCACACAATACTCCAAGTGAGGTCTCACGAGAGCAGAGGAGAGGGGCAGGATCACCTCCTTTGATCTGCTGGTCACGCTCCTTTTGATGCAGCCCAGGATATGGTTGGCTTTCTGGGCTGCAGGTGCACACTGCCAGCTCATGTTCATTTTTATATCGACCAACATCCCCCAGTCTTTCTCCACAGGGCTGTTCTGAATCCCTTCTCCTTCCAACCTGTACCTGTGCCTTGGATACACCACTTCACCTATTTTTAAGCCCTTACTCTTTCAGAAATAAAAGCTGACAGCTGCTCCTCTGTGTTAATGAATAAGTTCTAGGGAATTGTTTTGTCCTTTTTATTAAATAAGAGCAGACTAAGTTAACAGCTTTGCCAAGTAACAGTTGGCTCATTCATACCAACCCATCTCTATATGCTGTGTGTGAGATTAATTTAAGCATGCAAAGATAGACGGAAATCCACTTGTGTCAACTAGAGAAGAAAATTCTGAAATAAAAAAGAGAACAAATGAAAAAACTAGGTAGTGCTAATGAAAATTTTAAAATTCCACTCAGTGCTTCAGGTGCCATTGATTAGCCTGCCTAGCAATAAGTCCCTTACTGTTCCCAGTTTGAAGCCAATTGGCTTTTTCTTTCAGACCAGGGCTTTCTGTGCTCAATTCTGTTGTCAATTACACCGGTGTATATTAGGGGCAACTCTGCTATCTTCAAAGGAATTCACACCAGTGTAACTGAGATTAAAATTTGCCCCTCAGAATTATATATAAAAAAGGGTTAAAAGGTTATAGGCATTTTGATAAACTGTGCAAATCAATTCTCAATAAAACATGTTTTTAAGACAGTGTTAGTTCCTTGTACTATTAGAAACAGTCCTCTGTTGTCTTTTAAACCTATTTTAAGTTGATCACAGATTTTTAAATTGGCACATGTGCTTGTCAAAATATGCTGCTCTAAAATTAATTTTCTTTGAGGAATGTTTCCCTGAATATTGCAATCAATTAAAAACATGCTAATTTACACTCCCCAAGGCTAGATATCTATATTTAATCTTTTCAATACTTTCTAACACTACCAACAATTTTCTCTGCACATTGGAGTAAATGCAGGGAAATGTGGGAGCAGATTTCAAGTAGTTTGTAATGCTTTTTCTTAAACAAACAATGAGAAAATTGCTAATTAATATTTTCCATTTTTGTGCACAAGCTGTGAAATTGCACTGCTGGCTGAAACTAATGAATCACAGAAACTCTCAATCTTGAGGGGAATGAAATACACTAAAATTTAGTACTTCTAAGTCTCAACGACATAATTTTCATGAACAATGAACTCATCACAGTCACAAATATCCAGATATGCATTCATGCTATAAGTTGCAGGTTCAAAAACGCAAGTGTGAATTTTGCTGGTAGACTTGGATATGGAGCCTTTCAGAAAAAATGTGTTTTATACATGGAAACATACAACTGAAGCATGTCTCTTAATTGAATACTAGCTTGAATACGCATATAGGACCTTGTTTTCAACTGCTTATCATTTTCCCAGATTTGTTTTAGTAGAAATTTCTCTCATGACCAATCTCAGTGGATTTTGGAAACACCATATTTACAGTCTAATCTGTAGTAAATTTGAGCATAGTTACATAGGGCTAAGAAAGACTTTCCTTCCAATTCACATTTGTTGCTGGCAAAGAGTGATAGAACTGCATTCATGTTAAAATCATGCAGGGAACATTCCCCCCACTGGAACATAACCATCTGTTAGAAACTCTTTGGTGCACTTCTGGCTCTGGGTCAATTATGACTCTCCCAGACAACTGGCATGCACAATTGAGATTTACAGCAGGCTGAGGGCTAGTCCTATTAGGCACTTTGGATGATGTCAGCCTTGCTGGAGGGGGTAAGACAGCAATAACGTGGATGTGGGATGCTCTGTTCCAGCTGGCCTCAGTTCTCAGAATGATTCAGGGAATGTTCAATTTATGAGTATATATGTAGTCTATGGTGCCAACAGGAGGAACTGAAAACAGCTGTCCTATGCTGTTAGTGCGCAAACTGCCAACCATGAGTAGTACAGAGGCAAAAATTGACAAAGAAATAGGAAAGCCTGAGACAGATGCTTTGCTCCTGTTGTTGCTTGAAGGGGTAAATAGCAGGATTTAGGTCTGGAATCTTTCTTGGGTGAAGAATGGGAGCAATGCTTAAGACAGTAACCTTTGATATGTAGGCAATCAAGTTTTAAATTTATGATTCATGTCAACTAATAGAGCTACTTAACAACTATATCTAGAGATTATCACTATTAACACAAATCACTTCCTGTTTACCCTGTTGATGCTGTTCCAATTTGTTCCAAAGACAAAATTGCTTGGGGCAGGAGAAAAAAGAGCCTGGAGTGGTGTCAACAGCAGACTGCTGAGAACTCTGCTGTTGTGCTAGATATTACGACCTAGCAAAAAAGCTACAGTCTAGTCTTAAATAAGGCTTAATTTCATATAATTTCAATATTGTCTCTACAATAACTAGCACATCCCTCCTTACAGATAATTTATGAGACAAAACTAGGTTTGAAAGGTTTGTATACCCGATTCTATTAAATTTTGATATTACTATTTTTTGTATGGTCATTTGTACTCTTCAAAGTGCAACTACATAATTTCTTTCACAAAGGACTTTCTTCAGCCCTTTCCAACATGCAAATGGTAATATATTTACCTGTGAGCATGTGTCTTTTTTCATACAGTGAGAATCTTTAAAATGATTCTTCTTGACTTAAACTTCTACAAGGTAATCAAGAGACAGCACTGATGTTATAGAAGATGTGGTTCTCAGTAGTTGTGGAAACCTGCTCCTGAATTTTGGAGGCAAACAAAAAGTCAGCACAACATACTACTCATGAGCATTAACCTGCATGCCTATTCTAACTGCAAATCCATCAGACGTAAATCCAATCTGAAATAATATATAAAGATTCTAAAAAACAAATCTGATGTTTTCTTGTCCTCTTCATTATTTCCAACTTCATTTTATGCCTGCACCAGATGGCTAAAAAAAAAAAAAATTATATCCATATTCACTGAGTCCTTACTGAAGTGAAATTACTCACATTTATAACAATTATAATGTTAGTCATACTGTAACAGGAAACAACTGCCCCATAATTCATTTTTGTCTTTCTGCCTCCTGGCTTGCAAGATACAGATTTTTTTCAGTCTTTTCCTATGCCATGAATAATACTTGACTAATCATAAAAGTCAGCAAAATCCTTGAGGCTGAGCCTCAGTGAGGCTGAACTCAGAACTCACAGAGCAATTGATTGCTTTTGCAGCCCAAGTAGTACTCGAGTGTTTTATCTTAAGCCAATGAGTGAATAATACATCTTGCAGAGAAACTCTCTGATCCACTGACAAAATAACTCTTTCTGATCTTTCAATTAAAAACTCTGAGAAGACACAGACTCATTTGCAAATCTTGCTTAAAATTTAGCAAGTGTGAAATATGTACATAGCATTGTTTCTACTTCCAAATACCACAGCACCTCTGATTTTAAAAAAGTGATTTTTCCCAGAGACACACACAGAAAATGGGAAACTGGGGAATCTCACTTTGCAGTAACAATATTCAGACTTATGGCTGGAGCAAAAACTGGAAAAATTAAAATCTGGTTAAACTGAAACAGAAATTTTGGGATAAGAATATCACAAATTCAACAACATAAAGGGATAAATTTTCATCAACCAGTTCATTTGACTTGAAAACAAAATTTTTGTTTGTTCATTTTCCCTGCATCTAGTTAGTTGCATTCTGCTGAGGAAAACTTTGAGTACTATTTAAAAAGGAAAAGTTATAGTGCTTTAAAAAAGTAGAAATAAATTTTAGTAGCATATGTTTGGAGAAATTAAATCTTTCCTATCACAAATAACCTACAAAATTCTGTTTGCATGCTTTCTGGACAGCTTTGGCTCAATTTAACTTGGTTTTATTAAGAGTTACAGCCCAAATTAAAAGTGCCATTTTCCCATAAATTTTGTAATAATTCACTGAAAAGAAAGTCTCCAACTCTATTTTATGGTTCAGCCTCCCATCCCATGTTTGAGCTGCCGAACTGCAACAGCTGGAAGACAGCTCTTAAAAAAAAAAAACAAAACTATATGCTTTAGAAGATATAGGAATTATCTGCCATTTTCAAGCAGAAATGTGAAATGCTTAGTTCACCTATTATTGTGTGAAATATCAGATGTGTAGAAGTTTTAACAGTGTAGGAAGGGTAGATATTATTTTAATGATGCATGTTATAGATCTACTGCTTTCAATACCTTATGTCACTTTTTTTAATTTCCCTGCCTCTCTCAGGTATTCCTTAAGAGCCCAACTCTCCTCTTCAAAACTTCTAATTTTTTGCCTCTTTCTGTTATCTAAAATGCTGCTAGAAATGCTAGCACATTGCAAATAAAAGACAGACTAGGGACAACATGGAACTTCTCCAGAAGCTATCAGGGGAACTGGCTACCCTGGATTTGAAGAAGGTTGACGTTCTTAATGACTTCTTTGTCTCAGTCTTCAACGGCAAACGCTCTGACCACACCACCCAAGTCTTGGAAGGCAGACGCAGGGACTGTGAGAATGAAGACCCTGGGCCCACTGTAGGAGAGGATCTGGTTCGAGACCATCTTAAGAACCTGAACATGAACAAGTCCATGGGACCTAATGAAATCCATTTGTGGGTCCTGGAGAAGCTGGCTAATGAAGCTGCAAAGGCACTGTCCATCATATTTGAAAAATCATGGCAGTCAGGTGAAGTTCCCAATGACTGGAAAAAGGGAAATAGACCAGCTGGTAGAAGGAGGTGATCCTGCCCCTCTACTCTGCTCTTGTGAGACTTCACTTGGAATATTGTGTGCAGTTGTGGTGTCCTCAACATAAAAAGGACATGAAACTGCTGGAACGAGTCCAGAGGAGGGCCACGAGGATGATCAGGGGGCTGAAGCACCTCCCGTATGAAGATAGATAGGCTGAGAAAATGGGGGCTGCTGAGCCTGGAGAAGAGAAGGCTGCGTGGAAACCTCATAGCAGCCTTCCAGTATCTGAAGGGGGACTATAGGGGTGCTGGGGAGGGACTCTTTATGAGGGACTGTAGTGAGAGGAGAAGGGGTAATGGGTTCAAACTTAAACAGGGAAAGTTTACATTGGATATGAGGAAGAAATTCTTTACTGTAAAGGTGGTGAGGCACTGGAATGGTTTGCCCAGGGAAGTTGTGAATGCTCCATCGCTGGCAGTGTTCAAGGCCAGGTTGGACAGAGCCTTGGGTGGCATTGTTTAGTGGGCAGTGTCCCTGCCCATAGCAGGGGGGTCTGAACTAGATGATCTTAAGGTCCTTTCCAACCCTAACTATGATTCTATGAAATACTTCCTGATCATGTTTCCTCCAAGTTATAAATTAGTAAAATCTGCATACTATCACGGTAAGAATTTTACATGCTTTAATATATTCAACACATATTTGCATAAAAATCTTCAAATAAAAACTGGCTGAACTTTGAAAATAGCCTTTAACAGAATCTCACAAAACATGAATAAGAAAGAGGTCAATGGCGACTTTTCTCCAGAATGCTTGTCAGATTTTAGAAAGCCTCTCCAACATCTTGATGCCTCTCTCACACAGACTATCACACACTGTCACTTCACTAGGTTTGGTATCGGCAAAGAGGGATATATTAAAACAAAACATTATTTATGGATTTAGGTTGCTAGAAGAGCAGCCTTTCAAATAAGTGGTAAAGCTCAGAAGTTAACAGAATCAATGTTTTGGGTTTTGGGGTTTTGTCTTTTTTTTTTTTCATTAGGGCTACAATCTTTTTTTTTGACGTTTATATATTTCTTTTACACTTTCTGATACTATCATGTAGCGTGCTGAAGCAGAATAGGTGTTAGGTTTTACTCTAGAGGCTGATGTAGGAATAAATAAGTGAATTAATTCTATGCAGTGTTGCTTAAATTTCCGGAGGGGACCTTTATGCTCCAAGCTGCTATATTGCAGAAGTAAATTCCTGAACTCACTCCTTCCTGGCAGTACATGACTTTGTGACATTTGGGGAGAATCACCTTGCATTATGAGTCCATAAATTGGCTAATGAGAATAACAGAGACACAGCTGGGCCGATAAAGTAGAACTGAACATGTGTACTGGGAAAGAGAGAAGTGATGTTTCCCTACCTCTGTCCCTCAAAAAGCTTCAGTTCAACAATAGTACAAAAATCCACATTCTATACGGATGTGCTATTTCAAGTCATACTGCTTAGGGGCCATCCTTTTTATATTTATCCATACAGACCTGCAGACAGGCAGTAAACATAATTCAATTTAACATACCTTAGCAGCAGACATACTTTTCAAGAATGATTGTAGCCTTAAGTAGTTAAGTAGCCTTCCATTGACCAATCTAAACCTGCAAAAGGGCTCAAGTTCACTTCTGGTACTCACTGTGAAGTAAGCTGGTTAAAAAGGTGAAAAGCAGATTTTCCTACACAATATCAACACATACAAGCTTTTGGCAGTTAATTTCTCAGCTGTTTCCCATTGTGTAGCTGATTAGAAGTAGCATAAAGCAGGAAATCAGGATGTAGATCCTGGAGAAAGTGTGATATTAAAAAAACCAAAACCACCAACAACAAAAAACCTTCTGTTTTTTCTTTCTTTTAAGTACACTTTTACCAGTGATTTAAAGCTGAATGTAGGTTCATTATATAGCAATATAATAATGAGAGTAATCACATTTCCTTCCTTGTTAAAAATGCTGTCTTATACGTCCTAAGTGTGACAAACCTTCTTAACGTCACTTCACAGTTCTCAAAACATAAGAATTCACAGTGTCATATTTGACAACCAGTGCAACATGGAAGTTAACCCATTGACTGCTATTAAAATTGTGATTTTTAACCACGAAGTCTAATATTGAGTTAAAGGAAGAAAAAGTCTAATAGGATTATAAAATGACCCTGACTTAAACCTTCACATAAGTGCTACTGACCTTCAGTGGAGCTGAAAAAAAATCAAATAATGCAATGTTTTTTAAATGAGCCTCCTGTATCCATATTTAAAATCAGGTTTTTCAGGCAGAAGTAGAAATGTCCCACTAACTTTGTTCAACTTCCTGAGCCTGAGAAGTGAATTCTATTTGACAGATTTCAAATAGAGTGTGTCCTTCGTACCAGCTAATAATGCTCAATTTTGAAAGTGATTTCTACCTCCTAAGTCCAGTGTGAAACATGTGCCAGTCTTATGAGCTGCCTTACAAGCATTTTTTGAGATGTTTTACTTGACTGTAATGATCTCAATATTGGTTTTTTATTATTAAATCCTGCTTTTAGAGACAGGGAAATTAAGTGGTTAAACATTGAAACTTGCGTAGTTCAGATTCAGTATGCAGACAGTAGCTAGGCCACAACAAAGCTAGGATACTATAGCATTTGATATTAAACTGTGGCAGAGCCAAAGGTGTTTTCAAATATGGTTTCATTAGAATATAGTCAGCATTTGCTGAATTAATTTTATTACTTTTTTATTAAGATTCATAATATAAAGGCCTTAGAGCTCAGTCATGTCCTGGGAACGCATGTCCTGTGGAAAATCATGGGAAGCCTGTCAATCTATCTGCCACCACAGCAGTAGCTGACAATTTTTATAAGCTCCGACTCATATTATTTGTGTTAGCAGTAGACAATTCTGCTTTTTAATCACCTGGAGACTGTTTTGGTTCAGTTATTTGACACTGCTCATACTCAGGAAACCAAAGGATAAATGATACTCACCGTGGCAGACTACCTGGTAGGGGGCAACGATCAGCCTTTAATTATATTAACAGTTGCAGTACAGTGCCTATTAATGCTTAGTGGTACAACAGACTTGTTTTTCCAAGGAGCCATAGGAGTTTCTAATTCGTCTTGCTCACCCCATTTCCCATCCCCCAGTTTTGGGTAACAGCAGAGGTAGAGATTTCCTTAGAATACAAGACTTTAAAATAAAATGAAACACAGCCCATATGTCATGTTGTAAAAAATGCAAAATATGCTGGATGTGTAAAAGCAGCACACCAGGCCATATGCTTCAAACAGAGCAGCTTGCATATGTCTAGGCCTCTACCCTGACACCAGGAACTGAAAACAGTGGCTAGTCAACTCCATGCTTTTCCACTTGTTAAAAGCTGTTTTGCTAAAATCACATTTATATCTGAAGCCACGGGAAAAAAAAAAAAAAAAAGGAAAAAAAACCCATCTTTATCAAAAGCTTGAGGCTGATGCTTGGCTGCTTATTTCCTGTGCTGCTTTGATCACTCATGCTGTGACCAAGTGAAGTGGAACTGCAAGATTTTCCAGGATAGTAGTTGAAATCCAGACATTCAGTCCACAGTGAGAAATAAGGGCCCAGTGTTTAAAATCAGGATTGTTCAGTGATGTGCTTTGTGAAGAAAGTGATACTCTGCCTGGTTTTGTCATCATCCTAAACACATTCCTGTCAGATCCTAAAAGGCTAATTCTTTTGCTCAGACCCAATTCCCACAACATTATAGTTCACACAACAAAACCTGCATGAACAGTGCATTAAAGGTCTGTTTCAGTCTGGCAAATGTCAGGAAATTCTAGAGTCATTAACCTTCCTTATTGTGCACAGTATTATGCAGGTCTTTGAGCAGCAGGATACTTCACATACAGTATCCTATCTGGTATAAGAGCTAAAATATGCACAATTAAGCAGGTTAATATTCAGCTTTAACCTCTGTTTTGATGATAAAACATCAGCAGAGCAGTTGAAAACTCATTTTTATATATGAGCAGTGCTAATGGCAGGGCAGTTTGAACTAAATGATCCTAAGGTCCTTTCCAACCCTAACTATTCTATGATTCTATGTTTGCACATTTTGGACTTCCTGCAAAAATAGGCTTTTGATGAAAGCATCTAAATTCAGAATATGTCTAACCTTCTTATCATAAATCATTATTGAAAAGAGACAAAGAATTTAACCAGGAATTTTTTCACTTGTGTGTGTCCTAGATCCCTCATAAAATCAAGTGACCATTTTCAACAGTGTGCAAACCAGCTTCTGAAATGCTATGAGAATTTTACAGAATTGTTTCCCTCAATGAATGACTGTCAAGTCAAGATACATTTTCTACAGGACATCAGACTGTATGGTATTACAGCATCTTCTGGTTTTAAAGCCTTATGAATCTGCTGTTACTGAAGTGAAATCCTAAACTCTCAATTTATGATTGCAAAGTTCATTTTTGCATTCTATCTTTACTTCACATTGAGTGAAGGTTGCTTCTCTTCCAGAAAGAATAAAGCAAACCTGGTTTTGTTTGGTTTAATATTTGGTTAATATTTTTTCCTTTAAATTCATGGCTTGATCACACATCCTTTTCCCACTGTAGCTATGTAAGTGAAAGATTTCTCCATGCCAGCTTCTTGTCACTATGTCCACTTGGATGTTTCCAGTTTATCTACTAAGCTGCTTTGCAAATGGTCAGTTTCAGTCTGAAGTGGGTCAAAAGGTATGCATACAAACAGGTCACCTAGCAGATCTGAGGGAGAACTACTGTCTTAAGAGGAGTGGAGATGTGAAGTTACAGTCTGGGTGGCAGGAAATCCCTCCAGCAGACATGCTGAATCTCTTCAAGAGGACGTATGATCAGCATTTTCCCTCTGCAAAATCCATATGGTGCTTTCACATTGCCAAAAAAGTATTCAGAGTAGAGCTAATCTTAACTATCAGGGAGTGAGCATGTATGTCACTAGACTCTGTCCAGAAGAGGACCTCTGTCTATGTCCTCAGACTCTGCCTGCTGTGCAACAGTCAGCCTTAAATATGTTTTATGTATACCTTTGAAATAAAGACATTAAGCAAAATAACAATCCATACAGTCATAAGAATCCTGTCAGGAGATTTAATAAAATATCTCCTCTGTTTATACAGTGATGGTCTAATATTCTCCTGTTTACCTAGATGTGTGTTTAGTTGCTAGGTATTGCTCTGATTTTCATTGAAAATGGACAGACATATAGAAAAGTGGGGTTTTATACTAGACATCAAGTATTAGATTTATTTTCACCTCTTAAATAAGGCAAATCAGACCCTTTTCTCAGTTGCTTGTGTTTTCATGGGTATCATGTATTCTGTTTGAACAAATGAATGAATTAACATTATAAATATTAATGTAGTTAGCTAATTTGATTTTCAAAGCAATTTTCCTTGTAACTGCAGATGGAATTCAAACAAGTTTGTCAAACCTATCGAAAAAGACACTAAGTCTATCATTATTACTAATGTAAGTCTAGAAATTTCTTCAAATAATACTAATTGTATTAATTTAACATTCCATATGGATATCACAACCTGCAAATTTTAAAAGGTCTTATAGCTGGGTAACTCACTACCTCCTGAAAGTAACAGATACAGCATGCGATTTACATATGGGCCTATATATTCTAATGCTGTTGGTAGAATTGTGTGTCACATTTAGGACATAAGTATGTTTTCTTCCAGGTTGTTTTACTTTATATTGAGCAAAATAACAAGAAGTTCACTTTGTTTTGTTACTAACTTCCTTAAAATACATTAATATTTACAGATAGCCATGCTGTTTTGTCAGTCAAAATACTGATGTATTAGTTTTGAAAAGTATATTTTGTGCATCATTCATTATATTCAAGGGTTCCAAAAATTATACTGCTTAAACTTTTATTACGGAGATATGAACATCCAATTGTTTTTTGTTTTTAAATCTTCAAAGTTGTGCTGAGAAAACAGATTAAACAGCTTCTATACGTTATGCTGGAAAAAGCACTTCAGCTTTTTTCTCAGGAAGGAACACTCCTTAATATAGAACCCAGGTATTTACGTATTTGCCTACACCTATATTCCCTGAACACTGACTTTTTTTATTTTGTTGTTAGTTACTGGTTTGTTATCCTTATTTAATTTTCTCACAGGTCTATAACAGTTATATGAAGAATATAATATAAGAAGTTAACAGTCTATGAAGGTTTGTTTTTCAAAAGTTATATATTTGGAAGGGAGCAGAAATTAAATTAATTGAAATTAAAATCAAATATTGGGAAAGGAAAAATAAAAACATGACATGAGAAAGTCAGTGGCCCTAACTAAACATGCATACCATAAGTTTCAAGAAAAATAAACTAAAGCATGTAGTGCAATTATGCTTAATACAGCTATTCTTGCTTTGTCCAGGGAAAACCAAATATCATATGTGTTTTCTGAACTGAACATGCCAGTTAAAATGAAGTTTAGGAGATGTTCTGTTCTTGCTGCAGATGCTGAGCCATTAATAGCATTGGTTTAAATTTGTCTAGATACAGTGGTTACCATCCCAATTCTTCAGCCCACTTCTTTGCCATAAATTTACACTCCTACAGCACGGATGTCTGCGAAGGCTGTAAAAAGCATGGCTGCTGATAAACCATCATAGTTAACAGACTGTTAACACAGACCAGCTCTAATATACTTTATATTAACATGCCTGGAAGGAGACAGGAAGGCTGACTACAGTAATGGAAACTCTTTCAGCTGTCCCAGATTGATTCATTCTATATGAGTCTATGAGTCAATGCCTTTAATGTCTACAAACTATTCAGTCTTCCTCTCCACTTCAGGTGGAGTCATGGAAAGATACAGAGTCATAAGTTAGCATTTCTGAAAACACATGTATAAGGAAAGCCTTAACACGTTTCTACTTATTTTTGAGAGGAAAGATCATAGTTTTGCAGAAAAGTTAGTTACGAATTAACTTTTTCACTGCATCCAATTATGAAAGCACACCTGGTTTTGAAAATGTCTCTCATAACCAAGTTAATATTTCTTTTCTAAGGTTATTTTTCTGTCTGTGGTTAATGAGATCTTTTATTTTCTCTCAAATCTGATCTTCTGACTGTCATCTCTTGCTACCACAAGTTACAATTAATGTTAGTTTGCACCATAATTTATTGATATCAAAATAAAGTTTTAGGCTGGTCAAGTGGTGTAGTTATTTTAGCAGATATTTCATGTGTATTTCCTTGTATAATATTCAGAGAGTGCCTATGTAATTTTCTGAGACCTTTAAAACATGGATTTGGGCCTCTGGAACCTGGAAAGTTTGGGAACCACTTCATTTCCGCATTCCTTTTTTTCTCATTTGACTCTGAACAGGATGCAGAGGATTGTGTAGTAGGCATTGCAACCTGGTTAATTCTTGATACAGATTTGAACATCAGTCTACAACTGTTCTAGTTGTACAATTTGTGAAAGTAACCAACATCATTCTCCTTCCTCTTGTTTATATTTTTATATGTCTATGCTCATATTCATGTATGTGACGTGCTGTAGGAGAAAGAGCAATAGAAGTTTAAGGGAAGAAAGCGTTTGATAAGAATTGGGATTGGCATTTCTAAAGAAATCTTTGTAATATGCTTATTTATGGCTTGCTTTGGGGATTTTTTGTTGGTGGTGGTGCTGGTTATGTTTTTTTTATTATTCATAAAAATAAAAAAATTTCAACAGATGAGTAAAACATGCTGAAGATATTGTCTCATGTCTGAGCTTTGCCAGCATACTCCAAGTATTAATAACTGCTACATTATTCCTCCACCGTTCATGAAACGAAATAGAGCAAGGCATATTTTTCTTTCATCAAGATCTCCAGCATAGGGCTAAAATTGGATACAACATATATCCCATATATCCATTTTTATTAACAGCAGTGATACAATTGGAGTTGTGAGTTCATTCTTAAAACCACACAGAGTTCAGTGGAGGGATGGCAGGGAACTACTTTCAACTTTATTATGTGAAACCTGAAACAATCTGTAACTTCTGTAGTTCACTCAGCTGGGAAGTTCAAGGACTAAAATTTCACAAGGATTCTCCACGTTCCTTACATATTTCATATAGTAAGGTGTGAAGTAAGAAGACTGAGTGCAGCAGGAATTAACTTTGATGAAACACAACAAAATCTAGCCCTGCTGCACTTACTAAGAGACAGGAGACAAAACCCTAAATCAGTTCTTTACTCTCAGCCTGGTATAATATAATTCAGAGAAAGGCTTTCAGAGCAAAAAATGCTTTGAAAAGACTATGCAAAAAGATACTGTACATCTGTGAAATATCTTCATCTAGCACAAAACTGGAAGTGGTAGGATGCCCTGATGCATCATGTGAGTGGGCATTGCACTGAAAACTGCTACCAGGACACACACAGTTCTAAGAGCAAGGAAGAAGCAATAACACAGAGACTTCAGGAAAAAATAGCACGTACAGATTGCTTGCGTCCAGGGGTCAAATGACCCAACTCAAGATGCCTGACATTGTAGTGAGATACAACTGTTTTCAATTTAAAATAACACGTTTAAACAGAAAATAAGGAAGTAAAATGAAGGCAAAATTTGTCTTCCTGAGGAAAAAAAAATTAAAATAAAAAGTTATCTTTCATATTAACTCTTTGATACAAAGAAAGACAAACAGTACATATTTATTTCATAGAATCATAGAATCATAGAATAGTTAGGGTTGGAAAGGACCTTAAGATCATCTACTTCCAAATCCCCTGCCAACAGCAGGCACACCTCACACTAAACCGTGACACCCAAGGTTATGTCCAACATGGCCTTGAACACCGCCAGTGATGGAGCATTCACAACTTCCCTGGGCAACCCATTCCAGTGCCTCACCACCTTTACAGTAAAGTACTCCTTCCTCATATCCAGTGTAAACTTTCCCTGTTTAAGATTGAACCCATTACCCCTTGTCCTCTCACTACAGTCCCTCATGAAGAGTCCCTCCCCAGCACCCCTGTAGTCCCCCTTCAGATACTGGAAGGCTGCTATGAGGTTTCCACGCAGCCTTCTCTTCTCCAGGCTCAACAGCCCCAACTTTCTCAGCCTATCTATCTTCATACGGGAGGTGCTCCAGGCTCCTGATCATCCTCATGGCCCTCCTTTGGACTTGTTCCAACAGTTCCACATCCTTTTTATGTTGAGGACACCAGAACTGCACACAATACTCCAAGTGAGGTCTCATGAGAGCAGAGTAGAGGAGCAGGATCACCTCCCTCGACCTGCTGGTCACGCTCCTTTTGATGCAGCCCGGGATACGGTTGGCTTTCTGGGCTGCAAGGGCACACTGCCGACTCATTCATTTTTATATCGACCAACGCCCCCAAGTCCTTCTCTGCAGGACTGCTCTGAATCTCTTCCCTGCCCAACCTGTAGCTGTGTCTGGGATTGCTCCCACCCAGGTGTAGGACCTTGCACTTGACATGGTTAAACCTCATCAGGTTGGCATCAGCCCACCTCACGAGAGTGTCAAGGTCTCTCTGGATGGCATTCCTTCCCTCCAATGTATCAACCGAGCCACACAGCTTGGTGTCATTGGCAAACTTGTTGAGGATGCACTCAATCACACTGTCCATGTCACCAACAAAGATGTTGAACAAGACCGGTCCCAACACCAATCCCTGAAGGACACCACTCGGTACTGGTCTCCAGCTGGCCACTGAGCCAATGACCACAACACTTGGCATTCAGCCGTCCAGCCAGTTCTTTGTCCACTGAGTGGTTCAGCTATCAAATTGATGTCTCTCCAACTTAGAGACAAGGGTGTCATGTAAGATGGTGTCAAATGCTTTGCACAAGCCCAGGTTGATGACATCAACTGCTCTATCCCTGTCCATCAGTTTTGTAGCCCCATCATAGAAGGCCACCTAATTGGTCAGGCAGGATTTCCCCTTTGGGAAGCCATGCTGGCTGTCACCAACCACCTTGTTGTTTCTCATGTGCTTTAGCATGCCTTCCAGGAGATTCTGCTCCAAGATTTTGTCAGGCACAGAGGTGAGGCTGACTGGTCTGTAGTTCCCTGGATCATCCATTTTCTCTTTCTTGAAAATCGGAGTCCTATTTCCCTTTTTCCAGTCATCAGGAACTTCACCTGACTGCCATGATTTTTCAAATGTGAAGGACAGTGGCTTAGCAACTTCATTTGCCAGCTCCTTCTGGACCTGCAGATAGATTTTATCAGGTCCCATGGACTTGTACACGTTCAGGTTCCTAAGATGGTCTCGAACCAGATCCTCTCCTACAGTGGGCCCAGGGTCTTCATTCTCACAGTCGCTGCCGTCTGCCTTCCAAGACTTGGGTGGTGTGGTCAGAACATTTGCCGTTGAAGACTGAGACAAAGAAGTCATTAAGAACGTCAGCCTTCTCCAAATCCAGGGTAGCCAGTTCAATCACAATATTCTTCCTAAGCGCAATATAATGAGCATAATAGACCAAAACTTATATAATAAATGTAGTTTAAATTGCTAAATATATGTATGAACAGGACATAGAAATATATGTCATTACACACATTGCATCAGAAATATTCTACTACTTTCTGCTGCACTTATCACAAAATCACAGAATGGTTAGGGTTGAAAGCGACCTTAAAAGATCATCTAGTTCCAATTTCCCTGCCAAGGGGCGAGACACTTTCTACTGGACCAGGTTGCTCAAAACCCCATCCAACCTGGCCTTGAGCACTGCCAGGAATGGGTCACCCACAGCTTCTCTTTGCAACCTGCTTCTGTGCCTCACCACCCTCACAATAAAGGATTTCTTCCTAATGCCTAATCTAAATCTACCCTCTTTTAGTTTAAGGCCATTATCCTGTCCTGTCACTGCATGTGCTCATAAAAAGTCCCTCTCCAGCTTTCTTGTAGGCCCCTTTAGGAACTGGAAGGTTGCCATAATGTCTCCCTGGAGCCTTTTCTCCAGGATGAACAAGCCCTGCTCTTTCAGCCTGTCTTCATAGCAGAGGTGTTCTATCTCTCTGATTATCTTCATGACCCTCCCCTGGACTCACTTCAACGGGTCCACATCCTTCTTATTTTGGGGGCCCCAGAGCTGAACACGGCACTCCAGGTAGGGTGTCACAAGAGCGGAGCAGAGGAGGAGAATCACCTCCCTCAAATGAAGAGTATCAAATATGAACTCTTCGAATCTGCAAATTTGCTGTATATGTATTCTGTTTTATGAAGATATGGAAAAATGTTGGCATCAGTACAATCTGCCTGTTATTTTGTTTGTCAGTAATCACTAGCTGATTAGCAAATCAATTAATATTTTCTGAACCAAGTGATTCAAATAAATTTTAAATTATTTAATCATACGTTCATCCAGTCCATGCTCCCTCAGTGTAAGAAGTAGAAATGACTATGTCAAAATCCCTTATGAAAGGACTTTTCAAGGCACATTATATTGACTGTTTTCTACTTTTCTTCAAAAGCTGTCATTTTAACATTACGGGCAATAAGGTTGGACAAGTTTGATCTAGCTGGTAAATTCATATCTCTATGATACTTTCTTGTCTGTAGCATGTTTGGAAATGGTTAAAGTACACATTATACAATTTTTCGTGAGGCTGAAGCCCTCGATCTCTGGGTCTTCCTTTTTGCATTATGGAGTATGGGTATAATGTTAGCCTTTTTAATGTTAGCTTTAGCTGGCTAATGTTAGCCAGACACTTGGGCTGGCTGATTCTTCTAGGATTTATATTAGGAAATTATCACAAGCAAAGCACAGAATCTTCCTAGCTTGATTGCACTACACTCTGTTGACTTGGTGGATGTCTGGATCCCTCATGAAGATGAGGCTTTCCACAAACAAACAGCAGAAGTTCTCTGGCTGCCAGCTTTCATCCCCTGAATCCAGTTGAGAAGATGGTTGGTAACAATTGCGCCAACGTTTTTTCCCCTCCTAGCAATTATCCAGTCAGTTTTAACAGCCATGTTTTTGCTTTATACTGGAACTCTATGTAGTCAAAAAGGTACTTACATAGAATACAAATAACTCTTAAATAGTGAAACAAAACTTTTTTAGTCCTTTCATTTCATCCTTAAGTAACAGTACATACACAATTGTCTGTATAAATCAGCACTATGAGTTGGATTACTGTAACGCTATATGCCATACTGTGATATTCTAAGGTCAGTATTTTGTTTGGTTATGTGAAAGTTGGTTAAAAAATCAGTTATATTTATACATAAATGCCTAGAATAACAGCAAAAAAGCAGTTGGATTTTGATTACTTTCGTTTGTTTACGGAGTTCCAGGTAGGACTGAATGGATGGGAAGTTAAACATTGAAAGATAGAAATGTACTGGAGGGAATGAGCTGACAGTTTGCTGAGGAAATTTTGGCAAATTAGATTTAATTTCTTTTCCTGAAGGTAAAATGCAAGGCAATGGTTCAGAGGAAGAACTAATGTAATTCTTAGGCATTTTCATATAACCATATTTACAGAGGGGTGGCATCTTTAACTTTACTTATTAAAACCTTTAGGACCAAGACAACAGCAGAAAACTATTCTCACAAACAGAATGATGTTCTGAGTTGTCTGAAAAAGCAACATCAAGAAATATATCCTAGATATCTTGTCTGATATTATTATTTAAGTAGAAGTAGCATTAGTGTCGTCAATAACTACAAACTAGTAACTTTATGTACTCTACCTGCATGGAACCATAGATTCACACAATAAATAATTCAGGCTGTAAGGGGCCTCAGGTCTTCTTCTCCAACCCCAACTCAGAGCCAGGCAAAAGTCAGTCAGGTTGTTCAGGGTATTGTCCAGTTTATTTCTTAATATCTCTATAGACAGTATACTTGTTCTAATCTCCAACTTCTTTCATCATGTTTTTTTTTCCCCCTGATATATGATTAGAACTTTACTGAAGGAGTTTACTTCCATAAATCTGGAACTTTATTAGTATAGCTTTATGTTCTTTTGAACTGAAAAGGCAAAACTCTTGCCTGTGGTAGTACCATTGCAGTCTAGATGACCAAGTCATTTTTATACTCCTACATTTGGTCTCTTAGATTCACAGATGTCAGAATCATAAGGGGGAAAAAATAAACACATACACAGTTGTCTCGCAGTTTGAAAGACTAATACACATGTGCAGATGATGTGAGTCTGCTTATGGTCCAAATGAGCTCAACGAATATGTTCATATGTTATGGCATAGCTAACCCTAGACATATTGCTCAGGGACAATGGGAAGGCATTTCACTTTATTATATCACCAGCTGTAGACAAAGCCTTGTCATTTCTGTCTGTCACACATTTTCTTTGCCTTTTTTGAAATCACACTTTAATTTAATCTCCATCTGGGGAAGAAGCAAGGGTGTTGCAATATTGCAAGAAAAACTGCTTTTTTTGGTATTTTTAGCTTGAGTGGATGATGAGAGCTCTGAAAATGCAATGGCATAGGCTGATCTTTTGATGGTTATAGAGAAAGTTTGCAGATGCAATAGGCTGACCAACTGCACAGCAAAAAGAATCTTAGGATAGCAAGTACTACATTAGCACAGCTCATATGGGAAATGACATTTTTCTACCAGAGATAGATATGCCCTGCTGCTGTAGCCAAATGGAGATTCTTCAGATCTGTTCTTTGGTGGTTTTGAATATGTATTCATCAATTTTATACATGTCATTAGCACATTTGGTGGAAAACAGGAGAAATGGTAAATCAAATTATGCCCCAACATACAAATGCAAATTAAGAGTTTGGTTTTGTAAATTAAATTCGGTAAACAGCTTATACAAAAAGAATGGGGGATAATTGTTCATTGTTAATTATGTTCAACTGGATTGTCCTTAGAACAGGCTAGCAGTAGAAGTAAGAAAATATTTTATTTTTATTAAATATTCAGCAGCAACTCTATAATATTATTAACTATTTGACTATTTGATAATTTGCCAGATTTACAAGTAGGAACGTACATTTTCCTGTGCCTTCATCAGCATAGAAATGGAGGCGGGAAAACAATTTCTATTTAACATGGGTGCTGTTATTTATCAGTAAAGTCAAGACCTAAATGACAGTGATCTCAAGATATAGGTGCTGATTGCAGGAGATATGAACAAACTTACAGTTCTTTAAGAATTTGATGGGTTCCTGCAATGAACCTGCTGGACCTATGTAAGCTCCACTGTGAGTGTCTTGGTTTCTTTTGTTGAACTTCTCTCTTGCTCTACCAGAGAACAGTAACTGCATATTGAAGACCAACCCTGCATCTCTTGTAACATGTAAGATATGATTTGAATTTATTTGAAATTATAAGTTTAATGAAAATTAAAGTACTGTCTCAGAAAAGTAGTAATTGGAAAGTGGAATAATGATACAGAGAACTGAAAACCAACAAAAATTGTGTTCTGAAATATTTTAAAATACTTCTTTTGAATCGTTTATACAAAGTATTCAAATTCAAATATAACCACACAATACTGTTTTACCAAAGTCACTCATTGTTTAGAAGCTTACTTCAATCTTTATATGAGTTATAACACATGTAACAATTTCAACTGAATCTCATGACAAAGGTCTGAACGAAAAGCTCTTCTATATCATTCCTAACCAAAGAAACAGCAATAAAATAGCAATATTTGCAAAATATGTGAGATATTCAAAAGTCATATGGACATGGTCCTGCACAGCCTGTTCTAACTGACCTGTCTTAATCAGGTGCCTTGGACAAGGTGACCTCCAAAGGTGTCTTCCAATCTACACCATTCTGTGAATCTCTGACACTTTCCAAGATAAAATACCTGAGTAACTGCTCTCTATTTTCTCCTATTCTAGGATTTAGAGCCTCTGTCTGGTGGATGATTTATGTCTGAAATGACAATGCTTTAAAACCTTTTCAATCCTCCCTATCATGGTCATCATATGAGAGTGGTTTCAGCTTGAAGGAGTTTGACTAAATAATTCTCATGGGTCCCTTCCAATTTGTGGTACTCTATGATTTTATTCTGTAGATGGGCGCATCTTTGTAAAGTGTAGTCAAACTTCTATTTTTCCAAGCTCCTGTCACTTTTGACACATCTCTAGAGATTCTAACAGTAGTTTCTAATAATTTCTAACAATTTAGTTATTCTTTCATACTCTGCAGACAAAATTTTGCTAAACCACATTTCAAATGTCCTCGGTATGCCTCTGAACCTGGCAGGGCTAAACATAACTCTGCAAAAAAATCCACATGAACAGGCTAATGCTAATTAATAGAACAAGTCAAATCCAGAGACATATGAACTGCCTCATCTAGAAACCTGATTCAACCTCTATGTCAAAGCTCATATTCTTTTTTTTTTTTTAATTGTTCATTTAAAATGAAGTATCCAATCTATGTTAGCCACCTATTTGCCTTCATCATCAGTTAATAGAGAAAGAAGGCAGATCAAGAACATTGACTTTAGAAGGGACTTTATTCTATTGACTTTTTATTCTATTGAGGGCATTAATTTAAGCACTTTGGTGATGTGGAATGAATCTATGTACATGAATCTGTGTTAGCTGTCCAGAGCGATGGAGAGTATGCAACTCTAATATCACAAATCTGAAGAGAGACCATCCCTTAAAAACCACAAGCAAGCAAAAAACAGCTATCACTCAGATCTTATATCACAAGGTAGCAATTACAACAATGATCTAATTAGTGAGAGATAAAGTTTTGTAGCTTTGGTCTGAGGAATTGCAACCTCAAATCTTTATTCTTATCAGAAAATAGCATAGTTTAGGGGTTAGGGCAATATTCACTTCTTCTGAAGAAGCTCATTCATATCCAATTGTGTCATTTCATGTTCACATGTCTCCAGAAAGGAAATCTGAGTTCTGTTTGTGTAATCTGTAATTCTCCAGGCTCAATAGCCCCAACTTTCTCAGCCTATCTATCTTCATAAGGGAGGTGCTGCAGTCCCTGATCATCCTCGTGGCCCTCCTCTGGACTTGTTCCAACAGTTCCATGTCCTTTTTATGTTGAGGACACCAGAACTGTGCACACAATACTCCAAGTGAGGTCTCATGAGAGCAGAGTAGAGGGGTAGGATCATTTCCTTCAACCTGCTGGTCACGCTCCTTTTGATGCAGCCCAGGATAGGGTCGGCTTTCTGGGCTGTGAACACACACTGCCAGCTCATATTAAGTTTCTCATCAATAAGCACAACATGCAGGACCTTGCACTTGGCATGGTTAAACTTCATCAGGTTGGCATCAGCCCACCTCACAAGCATGTCAAAGTGCCACTGGATGGCATTCCTTCCCTCCAGCATATCAACTGAATCACACAACTTGGCATCATCCGAAAACTTGCTGAGGGCACGCTCAAACCCACTGTCCATGTCCCCAACACCAACCCCTGAGGGACACCACTCATTACCGGTCTCCAGCTGGACATTGAGCCAATGACCACAACTCTTGACATTCAGCCATCCAGCAGTGAACCCCCCAGTGCACCAACACACCCTTCCAGGTCTCTACCCTCCAGTTTTACATCCTGGGCATGACATGCTGTGGTATAGAATAACCCCTTTGGTCAGTGTGGGTCAGCTGTCCTGTCTCTGTTTCCTCCTGGCTTCCCCTCCTCCCTGGCAGAGCACGAGGCTCAGAAAATCCTTGGCCAGACCAAAACATTACCAAGCAGTAACTTAAAACACTGGTGTTATCAGTGCTGCTCCCAGGCCCAAAATCAAAACCACAGCACTGCACCAGCTACCAAGAAGGAGAAAAATGACTGCTGCTGCTGAACCCAGGACCCAGGACACTTACTAAGCAGGTTCCTGAAGAAGGCAAAATCTGCTCTCTGTGACAGCTATGAGAGCAGAATAATATTAAATATGACTATGTTCTATACTAAATTAGTTTGCTATTAAAGTTAAGCAAAAAATACACCGTATGTAACACTTTCTACCTTCAGGTCACAAAGAGCTCTAGAAGAGAGTTTTGTCAATAGTCCTAGTTTACAAAGGTAAAAACTGATAAACAGAAACCAAAAAGGCCTGCTTTTTTGATCCAAATATTTGTCTTTTGATAATGTCCATTTTTGCTGTCTTTTCTAGAAAGGAAGAAAACAGATGTCCAGGAATTGCTCTCCTTTGAAGATTTTGCTTATGTGAGAGTCATATTCTTTAACTCCTGAATATATAGACAATTAAAATATTCACAGGAGAGTGAGACAGAAGAACAACAATGATAAAGGAATTACAATGAATTCCATCAAAGTAATATAGAAATAGTGCAAATGTTTCACTTTCACTGTTTAGTCTCAGTCTGAAGCTTTATAATCAAAAGGAAGACCTTTTTATCAAGTAAAACAAAAATATCTGGAACAGAAAAATATTAAAGGCAATGTTTACTTTATTAGAAAATAAGTTGCTGCTATAAAATAGTTATATTCAAGTATCATCACTGTTCCTTCTAAGATAAATATCTTCCTATCTTTTATTGCAAGAATTAGAAGGGAAAGTTTTACCAACCTAACAATTAATTTACAAGTAATATTTTCTGAGATGGTGATAGGATGTGCCCCTCTGGGCAACCTAAATCTATTGACGAGATCAATGACTCATGGAGCAGAAGTGGTTTGGCTCTATATTGTATTGGACAGGAATGTAAGTATTCCCTCCTTTTCTTGTGTAGTCATCAAGATACTGTTGACACAGAAGAAACAGAAACCTATTGCATATCACTAACGACTCACAAATATTTCTATTGCTATACTTTTAATATTTTTAATGAAATAATTTATAAACTCGTGGGAATGACGTGTCTTGATACATTGTGAGACTATTTCACATATGTTCATTATTTTTCTAAATATTGTTTCATTAAATGTTATGAAGGATACAGAAAATTAAATAATCACTGCATTTTAACTTTAAAAACCTGTCTGCTCTTGGCTTTATTTTCTCATGCCATGTTAAATATTTTCTTCTTTAATCCTATGTGAATAGTATGTGAAAAAGTAGTGTTTTAGTTAACTTCTGGGTAACATAAATGTGTTTATATGTGATAAATAACGCCATAAAGGTGACATGTTTATATAAGATATAAGATCTTTTTTTAATGCACTTGAATTTAAGGATGTGATTATTTTGTCAGCCAGGGAAGAGAGGTAAATATCATGCATGGTTACTTCCAGATCTTGTCCTTATATCTCATTTTGTTTTCCAGAACAAGTAAAAATCACAAATATGGTAATAATTTTCATTAAATTTAACATAGCTTTAATCAGTCTGGAAGTGAGAACAGCTTCTCTTCCTTCCTTATTCTTAGGCTATGTAACAGTTATGCACCTGCTAATCTTTTCCAGTCTCCAGTGCTGTTAGAATTTCATATCCTCTAAAGAGTGAATGAACAAAAAAATGAGAGCTAAAACATACAAAAATTTAAAAAACAGTTTAGTGAATTTTTTTTCAATGACATAAAATAAAGGTTAGTCAGAGAAACAGGCATATTGTCTGGTCATGTTTTCTAAATGTTTTAAATCTGAATTTAATTTAAATTTTTACTCTAACAGGTCCAGACAGCTGAAACAGATTGCCAGCTTCATAATAAAGTGCCATACAAGATATACTATTATTATAAGTATAATCAAGAGCATATACGCTGTAAACCGCATTGTGGCATCTGATGACAGTTTGACTGCAAACTTACTAAAACTTGAAAATTCTTGAGTGTCTCTCATAGCATTTTTTTTTTAATTAATACAGGTTTTTAATTGTGCTTTAATCTTTTATGTTTCATACTAAACTGGTAAAAAAACAGCACTGTACTCTTTTAGCAGTGCACTATTGGCTGGCATCATAAACATGGACAGTAGCACATGACTTGTTCATTTTCTTCACAAGACAAGCGTGGTCAAACAGTAAGTGATAAATAATGAACACTATTATTTCAATTTTCTGCAGGAATTTATGACCTGGTATATTGGTAGGATTGCACAGAAAAGACAAAAGCATTAGCTATTACTGATCAAGCCTAAAAACAATCAGACTTTGATGGCCTGTATAATTAAATTCTAGCTATTGATATATTTTTTGCTCTTATGTCATCTCTGTGCACTATGAGTACCTTTTTTCAACATTTAGGTTCATTTTAACCTCAGTTTTTGCAGCAGTTCCACCCACCCTGATAAAATGACCCTTGAGCCACAGTATGCATCCGCTGACTTTGGTCTGTCTTGGGTAAGAACAAAATCTGCTGATTTTATTTACAACAGAGTTGTACAGCTGGTCATGGCTTTTCTTGGCTGATGTTACATTTGTTATTTCTGGAAATTTAAGACCAAGCAGTGCTAAAAATATGTCCTTTTTTTTGATTAATATATCGCATTTTTTGCGTTAATACCTAGAACATCTTTCTAATTATATAATGAAAAATTATGACTGCAAGTTTTCTTTGTTTATTTGGAATTCACATAACTTGCAAATATTTGTCATTCAACGAGATATGTCTTTGAAGTATATTATCATAAGATTAAAAATATGCATGAATGAAACTCATAGCTACTTGAAGTACAGTGACTCATTGCACTGGAAAGTTGTTCTAGAAATAGCATATAAGCTGTTGATGCTTTCAGGAACACTTTCAAAGACATTAGTTTTTCCTGACAATATTTCTGTAGATACCCAAAAGAAGGTTTTCCTCTCTTAGCATAAATGGAAGTACAAGACAGAAAATAGTCTCCCTTTTTTTTTTCTAGTTTCTTTCTAGGCAGAAGATTCCATGGTTGACTGAAATTATATCAAAATCTTAGATCGCAGGAGACATCTCTACCAAAGTTAATATTTCCCTCAGAGTATAATATCAGAGTGCCTCAGGCAATGTTGTGTAAACCCTGAAGCTTCTTACCAAGCTGTATATTATGCAGGCTTACGTTTTCATAGTTCAGTTAACAAGTCAGAGACATTGATACCTTGCATCTAGTTTTGCGCACCATTAGAATAGCTGTGCTTCATTTTAGACGTTAAGCTCTTTGAATCCAATATTATTTGCAAGTATTTGGCCCCCAGGTTTCTCCTTGAATCTGCCCTCCACTGTCTTTTACAGCTCTTGTTCCCAGTGACATTTTCTGCACCATAGCTCCCAGCTATCCCTCAACCACAAAGGTAGTTGAAGCAGCTTCCAAAAATACCAGCTCCCAGGAGCAGCCCTTCTGTGCTTGGAGTATAAACCTGGTCTCCACTCTGTGTAATAAATGAATTCATGATTCTCAGTTCCCAGATGACATTAATAGCAGCAAGGAGCAAGAAGTGAGTTAATGTTAATTTCTGCAGGTAATGCGTGAAAGCAGATAGAGAAAGCTTGAAAGGTCAACATCTGCTGCCATGCAGGAAAGTCGCAAAATTTGATTGGCCAGTAAATGTCAACACCATGTTCTAAAATCTACATGCTATCCTTTCAATTTAATCTTAGCTTTCAGCCCAGCTAGATATCATGAAGCATGTTTCAAAAACCCTTGAGCTTGAAAATGGAGTTATATGATTGCCTTCCCATGGCAATAAGGCACTTGTGTAAATTACAAACTTGTCATTTAATCAGCATAGTACGTAGTACAACTCCTGTGACTTTTTATATCAATTTTCAGGGAAAACCGAAGAATCCATAATGATTATATACCATAAAGAAGAGCAGTTCCAACTGTTGCCATGGTATTATGTGCTCCTCTTTTTTTAAAAGCAGTGACTAGAATGTAAAACAGATAATTAATCTAATTGATTGTCCCCTGTACCTCACAGAGATGCTTTATTTTTGTCTCTTTTGCTCTCTATTTTGTCTCACAATAAATGAGATGCAGAACTACATTGTTTAGCGCATTGATGGCATTAATTTAGACAAGAGCAGATGCACTTTCTAAAGTATAAATATGATGACCAGCTCTAAGCAAATGAGAATGAAAATTATATCTTCTTTGTCTAATGGCAAGTAACAGTGGCTGTTGGAAAACATATTCTCAGTTTATGTTTGCTTAAAATTTCTGTAAAGCATAAGGCAATATTAAACCAGAGGAAGCCAGAGACAGTGCAAAGCATGTGTGTCCATATCCAGGTAGCATAGATGATAATTTATATTTTCAGCAGTTAAATGTGACTGCAAGTTTATAGTTCTAAATGCACCTTAAACTAACACGCGACGTGTCATACTGTGGGAGGTGTCCCTGCCCATGGCAGGGGGGTTGGAACTGGATGATCTTAAGGTCCTTTCCAACCCTAACTATTCTATGATTCTATGATTCTAATTGTAAATCTGGGCAATAAGAATGATTCTGAATTTTTGGGTACAGGAAGTTTCACACCATCTGAAAAATATCATGCATTGTTACACCCAACCCTGTTATATCCAGCCTTTCTGGGCTTTGCTCTTTATAACCTAGCCCTGATGTGAGCCAATGAGGGGGAGAGAGTAGAAAAGAGAGGGGACTGGCAAATCTCACATGCACTCACATGAGAGCTTGGTGGTGCCATTTCCACAGTGGTCATGTCTTCATGGGGGGACCTACACATTTGCAGATTTACCAGCAAGTTTCAATGAGCTAGGGAACAGAATGCACTGAAGTAAGAGAGTCACAAATCCAGAAATTTCTGAGGGCTCTCAGTGACTTTGCCAAAATAGCCTACACAATTAGCTATTGAAGTACCCAGTGTAACACTGCAAATCCCTTTTATTTTTTTGTATCGATTTTAGGAGGGATCACCAGTAGATGCTGGACAAGAATCATTCTAGATTGTGAACTGACAGCATATAGCAGTGTTCTAGGTTCAGCTGTAACAGTTATTTTTCTCCTTCTGCTATGTTTTTGACTTTAGTCTGAGAACAGTACTGATAACACACCGATGTTTTGAGTTGTTGGTAAGTAATGCTTACCCTAATCAAGGACTTTTGCAGTTTCCTGCTTAGCCAGTGAGAAGAGGCATGGGAAGCCAGAAGGAAATAAAGACAGGACACCTAACACAAACTAGCCAAAGGGTTATTCCATACCACAACACATCATGACCAGTATATAAACTGGGGGGAGTTATCCAGAAGGCCCAGATTGCTGCTCTGATCAGGCTGGATATAAGTTGATGGGAGGTGAGCAATTGTATTGTGCGTCACTTGGGTTTATTGTTTTCTTTTCCTTTTCCACTTTTGGTTTCATATTCCCTCTCCTTGTTATTTCCTTTATCATACCAGTAAAATAAGCATGCTTTCTGCTATGGGATCAATGACTAAGGAAGGAACTGTATCATGGGTTTCTATATATGTTCACTGTTTCTTTCAGACTGTGTAAGTGGCAAAAAACAGAGATGCAATTGAGGAAGAAACCATAGTACTGGTATTATCAGTGCACAAGCTTGTATAGAAAAAAGTGAAAATGTTTTCAGAGCTGGAGATAAAAATATTAGTGTTTTAAAGTGATTTTTAAGTGAAATCTATTAAAAATTGTATTTTTCTGACCAACAGCATAGGGAAAATTAATAAGAAAATCACAGAAATAACATCTGGGAGTTCCAGAAAACAGGAGTATCCCTCAATTATTTCCACATTTTTATTTACCCATTTATTGCCCACTGCTACTCCATGTGGGATGAGATAGTTTGTAAAAAGACATGAAAAGTCAAACAAGTCATCAAGACCTTTATAATTCTAGTACTAATACAGATGATTCCCCAAGTTTCCTACTCTGTTGTAAATAAAAGCTTAAAAATTGACAACTATTCTAAGATTAGATGAGATTATCTATTGTGAAAGTAAATCAAGCAGGCAAAGTGGAAATTACGTCTACATTTTTGTGGTCACATTCTTGGGAGAAAAAAATTAGTTTTCTGCACACCCCTGGTACGCTTTCCTGGGGTCATCTTGAGGCACGATATTCCCCTTTAGTCATAGCTCTCTGCATATCTTGTCATCAACATGACATCATAGCTGAAAGAATCATTCACCTCCCATAAGATAGTTCTTTGTAGAGAATGCCCAGCTATGACAATGCCAGTAATATTCTTGAAATGATTACAGAAGTTATCCTGCTCCTGTCACTGAATACATTACTTAATAGGTAAAAAGAATTTCCTGCTGTCTTTTAGACCCATCTATTTATTTTATTTCTTCCTGTATTTTAATGACACTGCATTTCATGTGCCTCTAGTGAAATGAACCCAAAGGAGCAGGACTGAGGCTTTGGCATAAGAACCTCTCTTATACTGCCACTTCCTTTGCCTCTCATTGATCTAGTAGTATGTGCCAAGTCAATTGTGCGTGGTTACTCTAATCGCTCGTCTCATCGTTTGTCCTTCTTATCTCAACCACAACCACTGAAGCAAAGAACCTTAATCTACCTTTTAAATGTAATTAGACGACTAATTCGTATACAGATCTGCTCACTATTGATTTTCTTTAAAACTACCTCTCCCTCAAAGTTATGTCTAGTAAAAATGGTACATCTGCTCACTTATCCATTTAGATTGTTAATGATTCTTGTGAACATCTGTTATACTGCTACTGAACAGTTGTGGTTTCTTTAAGAAGGCACAAGGGACTGGACCTGCATCACCTCAGTCTTGGCTGTTTTGGGGGGAAAACCACCTCTGGGAGCCATTTATATATGTGGTACCATATTGAAACAAACTTACAGCTCACCATTTCATCCCATCTTTGACCATGATGTTATTGATCAGTCTGTTATGTTAGTCACTACTGGAACATTAACTACCAATCAGTCAGATGTGCTGAATATCAAAATGCCACAACTATAAAGCCCCTTAGTCAAATAGGGCATGTGGCTGAACAACAGCTAGGATGAGAACCTCACATCAGGAAATTCATCTCAAATAGGAGGCACTGATAATAATTTGCATGATAATGTATCAGAAGCAACAAAAAAATAAACAACCATATTTTTGTGTGGGAGGAGAAAAATGCTAACATGCATTCACAAGTAAAAGGATTTGTGAAAATGTTAATGAAACAAAAGAGTTTAAACTGAATTTAATCAGGCCAGCAGCTACTGTACTGTAAGAAATATTGGGTCTGGTACTTCAAAATGGAAAGTATGACAAGACAAAACACTCCAGAGTTTAGTTTCTTGATTCTCAAATTAGTTCTCTGTAAGATATTTTGAGTAATAGTGATTAGCTCCTAAACTGATTGTGTATTTGTTTTTTTGATGGTTGCACCATGTAAGCAAACAGCGCAGTGATTTATGTACAAGAATTAATATAGGCAGAATTGCTGTTGATTTCTAGGATAGATTTCTAGTATAATAGTTGACCATTAACATAATTTTCACCACATCTGTGCCACTGAAGCTACTGTTCCACATTGGTAAAAATGGAAAGAATATAAATGATGGAAAATAACCCCTGGTATGTGTTACAGCCAGCCTAACACCGCTCTGATCTGATAAAGAAGTTAAATAAAACCTAGCCAACTGCAAATTTATCTATGAGTTACAGATATTTTAGATTCGGAAGCCTCTATTCTTATGCTTGAACAGGGGAAGGAAACAGCTTTAGTAGGCTTGATAAATGAAGATATGCAGACATGCATTCTTATCTGTCTTAGACTTTCTGCAACATTTACTCTCTCAACACTGAAATAATTTTTTTTTCTGCGTGACAGAAATGTCAGGAATCAAGGGAATCACTTAATATGATTTAGGGTTTTCCCAAGGAATGTACCCAAAAAGTATGCCCAGATTATCTCCAACTCCTGATCTTTCATTTTACGTAATTCCATGGGGATCGGTTCTCTCCTACTTGACATTTCTCTAAAATCTTTAAAAGAACTGTTGAGATAAAATACTGAAAGATATAAATGCTGGTTAAATGCAGATAAAACACAACTCCATATATTTTTCCTTATGCATGACTGTATGACTACTACTAGGATAACTTCATGCTCAACTAAGATGAGTTATAGTCGATGAAAACTTATCTCTCAGAAGGCAAAAGTAATACAGGTTAAAAAGTTAGTAGAACTGAATTTTCTACCTAATATACTGATAGTGATCATTAAAAAGATGCATCCTATTGCAACAGAAAATTTCTTCACTCAAAACATCTCTTTCTACTTTAGTACAATGTTGTAGATTTTTAATAAATTCAAAGGCAGACTTAAAGCAAACTGTTCCTAAAGCAACAAAGCTACCGAAGCTGTACATCCAATCTTCTCTCTGCTATCTGTTGCAGCTTTGGATCAATGGACATTGGTATAAGACCAGCAGTAGATGGATTATAATGAGGGAAAAATGCCATGGAGTTTTCAGATCCATCAGATTTATAATTGAGTCTTGCCAAGTCTGAATTTCACAGATGACTACTAACACAGAGCAAATAGGGGAAATTTTAATGGCTTGGAAAGCTGTTCAAATTAAGCAGATTTTAAAGGGACAATATGACTGCATAGCTTATGTGTAACTTTTTTCATTATCTTGAGTATTCTTTGTACGTGTAGTTTTACTCATATTTGATTCTGTTGTCAGTTCTTGCAACATATACATAAAGACTACTGAAATAAGTCTATAGCTGAGATGAAATGATTAAAGCTAGCTATAGCTAAAGCTTCACGCAACTTCTGTTTCATGACCTCATATAAATTACCACTCTCAGAGGATTTAACAGTACATTTCTACTTCACCTAACTACATGAGGTCCTTCAAAACTAACAGTATGTAGTGAAATAGTATGGAACAAAATAATAAAAATAGCATAAAAATCTCAAGCCAAAATCAAAAGAAACACAAAGAATAATGCTAAGTGATTCAGTGATCTTACTAAGTCTCAGTTAATGTAAGGAAACAGAAACTGCTAAAATGAGATGTGTTTGGACATGAGGCAGTCAGGTTGCTTTTTACAGAAAGTCACTGAGAATTTTTATCCTAACCCTGGGATTCTTTGATTATGTTACTTGGGGGGGGGGGGGGGGTTAAATATCCTAAGCAGACAGATGAGAAGAGATGATTGTGATGATTTAACCAAAGTCTTGAACACCAGTCACAATATTACATCTAATTATTCAAGATCCATATGTATGGTTTATAATTGAACTGAAGTAAAACTTTTATTTTTAGACTTCAAACACCAAAAAATTCACTACATCATGAATTGTCTTTTTTATACCCTGAAAATCGAAATTTACTTCTAGTTTAAAACTACCTGGCTTCAGTTTCCAAGCAATGGACCTTTTAGCTTTGTCTGCTAGCTTAGAGGTATTTGGACTACATAGACATTAATAAACTCATACTTGTGCATTAGTGGACTAGTGTAGATGTACTTTATATGTCTCATTCTTGTCTTTCGTCACTATTTATTGGAAAGGCAAGAATCTCACACCTTAGTTATATATCTGAAGCTATCTGTTGGTGTCTCTTTGACCTAAATTCCAATTGTCAGGAGTTGAAGAACATTGCAATATCCGACTTCTACTGCATTTATGAGACTGATTCCTGTTGTGAGAGACTTAATGGCATTATAACACTTGTGAGGATTTCTACAAGTGGAACCAGATGATAGACTTTGCTTCATGTGAGAAAAGAAATAACATTGTATCTATTTTCTCTTGCAAATAAATTGGAGAGAAGCCTGATCAGAGAGAAATAGTGACTTAGCAGCTGCTATGTATTTGTTTCCCAATCTACCAGCATGTTTTTAGCTGTCAGAAAACTGTTGCAGTCCATGTTTAACAACAATCTTAGTGGCCAAGCCATCATCTGTTCCGAAAGGAATTACATAAATCCTACCTGAATACAGTAATGTCTTCAAGGGAAAGAAAGAATATAGCAAGAAATTGATTAAATTTGCCAGTATCCTCCCTATAGAATTCTAAATTAGAAACCATCTGAAGCAGTTTCTGTATCATATTTCTTTCTGCACCTTGTAGTTTTTACCATGTGTCCATATGAAACAGCATTATGCCTCAAGCCATTGTAGGCATATAAATAGCTAATATATGCATGGCACCTTTCTGCTGTGAAAGCAGAACTGCAACCTCTGGTGGATGAATGAGTTATGAAACTGCCAGTATATTATATAGAATTCTAAATGAAAGCATGCATTATGTCTCTGTAAAAATAATACGGACATTAAATATTCTTAATTAATCATTATGAATTGCCACAGATATCACTCCTGTCCTGATAGAAAAAAGGAATCTAAGTTAGGGGGGGCATTATTTCTATAAGCATCTAGTTATTTTTCCAATTTGTTAAGAAAACATTGGCAAATATTTTTATTACGAAACTAGCTAAGTTCCTATTTTGTAATGTCCTAAGTAGATGTTGGCTAATTTAGTCATAGAAAAAGCATTTTATAAAATGTCATCATATAAGGACCTTCTCTGTAGTTAACTAAATTAAATGTCAGGCATTTAGTTACTGCCTTTTTCAGTTGTACGTAACGTAATTACAAGAATTGGCATAATTAAATAGTTTCTCTCCTTCCAATATGTTGCTAAGTGAACACAATATTAAATTATTAGGTGAATAGAGAAATTATGTGGATACAGATGTGTTTTAAGGTGAAAGGCAAGAGGGAAAACTTAGCTCCCTTCTCCACTACTTTACTTTTTTTTTGCTAATCATCTCGCTATCTAGAACGGGGTTGGGTGGCTTTGAGGGGAGAGGGGTTGCTTTTATTAAGCTTAAAACCTTATTACAATTTCAAAATAAAGCATGCTTTCTCTTTAATTGTGCTACAGTAGTTACAACACATACATTGTACTACAGAAAGTTTAAAAGTGAATCTGACCTTAACCAAAATAGGCCTGACTTATTCAATTTTCTTTGCTCAAGATAAGAGGAGACCTACATAAAAAGGAACAAGGAAATTGTGTTTTTCATACTTCTGTTAGTTTGAATAGATGAATTAGCTATTAGTGAGAAAGTAAGAAAGAAATGTGCTTATTTTACAATGCAAAATTGATTTAAGTATCTTGCAGCAACAGTTAAACTTGACACTGTTCTTGAAACTAGCTATGGAGGCCAAATGATAAGTCTTCTTCTAGCTGCATAGCATAAAATTGAACAAAGATTGGAACGTTAACAACTGATGTAATAACACTTGTTTATAAAGTACTCATAAGTTCATCAAAGAGTTCAGTGAGGAATAAGAGAAATAGAAGTACTTTCTTCAAAACATAAAATGTTTGTATGTATCAGATTTCAGAAGAATTTTCTCCTAACGCAGACTGATTTAGTGCTATGGTATTCAGAATCACCTGTGAAGCTGCACCAAATTCAGCCCAGTATTTAAAGCTGAAGTAGAACAAATCTCCTCTCTCAACCTTGCATATTGAAGATAAAAATGATCCAAACGTTTTATATGTTGTCCCGGGTTCAGCTGTAGCAGTCATTTTTCTCTTTCTTAGTAGCTGGTGCAGTGTTTTTGACTTTAGCCTGAGTACAACATTGATAACACACTGATGTTTTGGGTTGCTGCTAAGTATTGCTTACTCTGATCAAAAACTTTTTAGTCTCCTGCTCTGCCAGTAAGGAGGGGCATGGGAAGCTGGGAGGAAACAAAGACAAGACACATAATCCAAACTAGCCAAAGGGTTACTCCACACCACAGCACATCATGCCCAGTATATAAACTGGAGGGAGTTGCCCAGAAGGCCCAGATTGCTGCTCCAGTTGGGCTAGATATCGGTAGGCAGGTGGTGAGCAATTGTATTCTCTCCCTTGCTATTTCCCTTATCATTAATTTTATCGGTGGTAGTAGTAGTGGTTTTATGTTATGCCTTCGTTACTGGACTTTTCTTATGTCAACATATGGGATTTACATTCTTTCCATTCCCAAAAAGAAGCCTACAGCACCAGGGATTTCCAAGAAGTCTCCCATAGCACTGCACCAGCTACTAAGAAGGAGAAAAATGACTGCTACAGCTGAACCCAGGACAGATGTTCATGTTTATTTAGTCAAAGTCTTGGTTTTGGGGGGAAAGACCTGCAAAAACTGGAAGCACCTTTTATTTTGAGCTGCTTTTTTTTTTTCTTATATACTTAGAACTGTACAAATATTCCTATTCAACATAATACTTCACTAACAGGTAAAAGGAAATCAAGGTTTCTATTTTTGATAGAACAGATTGTATAAATCTGCTTAGGTAATCCTACAATATCATCAGGAGGTTACAACAGCTTCCATTATTCTCCCACATTCTTACTGTGTAGAATTTAGTTAAAATATAATATGAACTGGTAATAAAAAGAAAAAAAAGAGAAAGCTTTTATTAGTGAACAACCTACTACACACAAAGAATAGTATTTAAATGAAATAGCAGGGAAAAAAAAAACAGTAACAGAAAAGGACAAAAGGAAAAATCTTACCCGTTAATAGAGCACCAGAGTCTGTCAGTGATTGCAAGCAATCAGGACTCTATAAAATAAGAAACAAGGCAGCATAATCATCTGCTTAATGCACTTGGCAAAGCAGATAGGTGAGAGGTCTCTCACTTTTGCGTACTGGCTTGCCCTGGAGCAGGTGGAGGAGGCATACATCTGTCTCTACAGTATCATCCTTGTCTTGTTCTCCTGTGGCCTTCCGACCCAATTAACAGAAGTCTTTGCAATATGGTTCTAAGTCAAGGTACCAAACTCAGAACACGTTATACCTTGCCATGAAAGAAGCAGTTCTTCTCCATTGGAAAAGCAGCATCCTTCTTCTGCATTGAGTTTTTCCATGAGAATATCTGTAGGGAAATTTTGTATCTGTTCCCAGACATTATCAGGAGAAACGTGGTAGCTCTGCAACAGCACAATAACTTACCTTTTGTAGTACTGTTTTTAAAGAAAATATGCTGAGAACATTCTGATTTTCTTTAACATGGTTTCTATTTAAGGTTTTTTTTCCATGGTTTTTCATTTAAGAAAAATTCTGAAAATAATTATGCCAATTTTTAAGATAGTCTCATATTTTTCTGGCTTTTTTCCAAGTCAATAAGAATGGTCTGCCTGTAATTATTTGACTACTGTCGTGGTTTAAGCCTCTAAAACTCACGAAGTTTTACTCACTCACTCACTCCCTCTTTATTTTTCTTCCCCCAGTCCCGGGGAGATGGGGAGGAGAATCGAAAAAAAAAATGCAACTCGCACATGTTGAGATAAGAACAGTTTAGTAACTAAAGTATAACACAAATCACTACTGCTACCATCAATAACAATACAAGAGAAATACAAGGAAAAAGAATACAACTGCTCACCAAGCCTGACCCAGCCAGTGCACCCCCCAGCAGCTAACTCCCCAACACCAAAAACTTGACCACGCCGTGCACCCCCCAGTCCACCACCACCACCACACCCTTCCGGGTCTCTGCTCCCCGTCTTCACATCCTGGGCATGACGTGATGTGGTGTGGAATAACCTCTTTGGTCAGTTTGGGTCAGGTGTCCTGTCTCTTCTTCCTCCCGGCTCCCCCTCCTCCTGGCATAGCATGAGACTCAGAAAGTCCTTGGCCAGACCAAAACACTACCAAGCAGTAACTGAAAACACTGGTGTTATCAGCACAGTTCCAAGGCCCAAAATTAAAAACCACAGCGCTGCATCAGCTACCAAGAAGGAGAAAAAACGACTGCTACTGCTGAACCCATGACAACTACATATATCTTTTTTTAAGATTTGTGTTATTAGAAAAGGTTTTTTTCAGAATATGAGGGGGCTTTTTTTTTAATAAATTGAATAATTATACAATTTGTGTTATATATTCTATTAATACAATGTGATAGAAAAAATTGGATTGAGTATAAATCTACACAGACACAAAATATTTCAGGTTATATGGCTTTCTATGTACTTCTGGATCCCTGAGCAGAGATTCTTCTTGAAGTATACCCTGTTTATCACATTAGCATTAAAATAGCAGAACATATTGGTTGTAAAATGCATGTCCATTTAGTATATTTAGAAATGGTACCTTGAAGAAAATTGTGCTGTGTTCTGAAGAGAACTTTGAAAGCCACATTCTGGCTGCTAAACTGCAGCCTTAGATGTATTTTGTGTTTCATGGAAATGATGGGTATGAGTTCCTGCCTCTACTAAGCAGCTGTAATTTCATCTAATGTCGATGCATACTGACTGTGCTCACTGTCTCTTGAAATCAGACTACTTAGCATATTATTCATTTAAGGAACTCCAAAAACTTTTAAAACACAACAGTGCAGAATATTTCCTGCTCACAATAAATACTTTTGAAGACATAATGTGTAATAACTATTCAGATAGGCCACCCAGTTTGGGGAAATTTTGGAAAATCTTGACTACAGTAATGGTCCTGCAGGATTAAAAACTGTTGACACATACTTTTACAAAATCATATAAGCAAACTAAAACAAAGAATTTACAAAGGCATCATTTGGCCTAATAAGGGGAAGACCCATTAAGCTTTACTGTATTGATTAAGATTGATATCAAGAATATTTTCAGTATTGCCGTTCATTTCAAAAGCTTGGATGCATAGGAAATGAGCAAAATGTCATAGGTAATAGAACACATTTGTGCTGGGTTGACAGCGGCTGGATATCAAGTGCCCAGCAAGCCACTCTATCACTCCCCTCCCCACCTGGACAGGGGGAGAGGAAATATAATGAAAGGCTCATGGGTCCAAATGAGGACAGGGAGAGATCACTCACCAACTACCATCACAGGCAAAACAGACTTGACTTGTGGAAATCAGTTTAATTTATTAGAAATCAAATCAGAGTAGGGTGTCCTGGTTTCAGCTATAATATTCCATTTTTCTTCCTAGCAACTGGTGCAGTGTTGTGTTTTGGCTTTAGTCTGGGAATAATGTTGATAACACACTGATGTTTTAGCTGTTCATAAGAGGATTTTTCAGTCTCTTATACTCTGCCAGTGAGGAGGGACACAAGAAGCTGGGAGGGAGCAGAGACAGGACACCTGACCCAAACTAGCCAAAGGGGTATTCCACACCATAGCACATCATGCTTTGGATATAAACTGGGAAGACTTACCCAGGAGGGACCAATCACTGCTTGCGTTGGGCTGGTTATTGGTCAGCAGGTGGTGAGCAATTGTATTATGCATCATTTGTGTTTTCTGACCTTTAATTTCTCCTCTTGTTTCTTATAATCATTACTGTTATCTTTGGTTTTATTTCTATTATCTATATGTTTTACTTTATTTTAGTTATTAAACTCTTCTTATCTCAACCCACGGGTTTTTCCATTCTTTCAATTCTCCTCCCCATCCTTGCTGGAGAGGAAGAAAGGCAGGGGGTGGTGGAAGAGGTGAGCAAGCAGCTGCATTGTTCTGAGTTACTGGCTGGGTTTAAACCACGACTTAAAGTAATGAGAAATAAAATCAACTCTTAAAAACACCTTCTTCCCACCCCTTCCTTCTTCCTGGGCTTCATTTTTCCCCTGAGTTCCACACCTCTTCCTCTCCAGTGGCACAAGGGAACAGGGAATGGGGGCTGTAGCCAATTCATCACACGTTGTCTCTGCCATATCTTCCTCCTCAGGAGGACTCCTAACACTCTCTCCCTGCTCCAGCATGGGTCCCTCCCACAAGGTGCAGCCCTTTAGAAACAGACTGCTTCAGCATGGGTCCTGAAGGGGTCACAAGTCCTGCCAGCAAACCTGCTCCAGGTTGCACTCCAGTGTGCATGGGGCCACAGGTCCTGCCAGGATTCTGCTCCATCGCAGGCTTCCCATGCAGTCACAGCCTCCTTCAGGCATCCCCCTGCTCCAGCATGGGGTCCTCCATGTGCTGCAGGTAGATATCCACTCCACCATGGACCTAAATATGCTGCAGGGGCACGGCCTGCCTCAATATGCTCTGCACAGTGGACTGCAGGGGAATCTCTGCTTGGATGCCTGAAGCACCTCCTCCCCTCCTCCCACACTGAGCTTGGTGTCTGCAGAGCTGTTTCCCTCACAAAGATGCTTCCACCATTGCTGAGACTATTTAAACCAGAAATAATTGAGAAACACCAGATTTCTCACTCTCTCCCTACTGAACTATATGCAACTGCTTTATATTGACAAAGTGCCATGGTTTAAACCCAGCTGGCAGTTCAGCCACGCAGTTGCTCACTCACTCCCTTCCCCCCTTTCATCCCCCCGCTCCCAGAGAGATGGGGAGGAGAATCGAGAGAATGTAACTCCCACGGGCTGAGATAAGAACATTCCAGTAACTAAGTTGTAACACAAACCACTACTGCTACCACCAATAATAATAATGAAACAGGAAATAACAAGGGAAAAGAATACAACCACTCACCACCCACTGAACAAGACCCAGCCAGACCCAAGCATTGATCTAACCCTTCCAGGTAACTGCCCTAGTTTATATAGTAGGCACGACATGCTGTGGTATAGAATACTTCTTTGGTTATTTTGGGTCACGTGTCCTGTCTCTGCTTCCTCCTGGCTTCCCCTCCTCCCTGGCGGAGCATGAGACTCAGAAAGTCCTTGGTCAGAGTAAACATTACTGAACAGTAACTAAAAACATGGGTGTTATAAGCGTTGTTCCCAGACCAAAAGTCAAAAACACAGCACTGCACCAGCTACTAAGAAGGAGAAAAATGACTGCTACTGCTAAACACAGGATTCAAAGTAATAACACTGGGTGAATAGAAAAAAAAATTAAAAATAAATAATTTATTTGGACTTTCAAGATGTCTTTGACAAAAGCCTTCAGAGGAGATCATTACAGAAACAGAAGCCACAGAATGAATTATGAAAGTTCTGTTTTATATCAAAAATGGCTATGAGATAGGAAAACAAAGGGTAGATATAAGTGCTCATTTTCAATGTGGACTAAGTATAATAATGAGATGCCCCTGGAATCCTACTAACATTGGTGGTACTTAATACATTTATTAAACACTTATTAATGTCCTGAAGATAAGGATAAATAGAAAAATGGACTAAAGTCTATTACTGAAAATTCTGTAAGTCAAGAATGAAAAGGCAGCCAAGAATTTTATGCATAAAGAAACCAGATAATTAGCTACCTAACAACAAAGGAGCCAGGAGACCTCTTTGAATGGATAAGAAGCTGCTGAGGAAACTTCAAAAGAAAAAAGAAGCTTATGAAAGATGGAAGCAAGGACAGGCGGCCTGGGAAGAATACAGGGATGTTGCTCGGGAAGCTAGGGACCAGGTTAGGAAAGCTAAGGCGCACTTAGAATTAAACTCCGCTAGGGATGTGAAAGATAACAGGAAGGGATTCTATAGGTACACTGCAAAAAAAAAAGACAGACTAGGGACAATGTGGGACTTCTCCAGAAGCTATCAGGAGAACTGGCTACCCTGGATTTGGAGAAGGCTGATTTTCTTCATGACTTCTTTGTCTCAGTCTTCACCTGCAAATGCTCTGACCATACCATCCAAGTCTTGGAAGGCAGATGCAGGGACTGTGTTAATGAAGACCCTGGGCCCACTGTAGGAAAAGATCTGGTTCGAGACCATCTTAGGAACCTGAACGTGTACAAGTCCATGGGACCTGATAAAATCTATCTGCAGGTCCAGAAGGAGCTGGCAAATGAAGTTGCTAAGCCACTGTCCTTCACATTTGAAAAATCATGGCAGACAGGTGAAGTTCCTGATGGATGGAAAAAGGGAAATATAACCCCCCTTTTCAAGAAAGAGAAAATGGATGATCCAGGGAACTACAGACCAGTCAGCCTCACCTCTGTGCCTGACAAAATCTTGGAGCAGAATCTCCTGGAAGGCATGCTAAAGCACATGAGAAACAACAAGGTGGTTGGTGACAGCCAGCATGGCTTCCCAAAGGGGAAATCCTGCCTGACCAATTAGGTGGCCTTCTATGATGGGGCTACAGAACTGATGGACAGGGATAGAGCAGTTGATGTCATCAACCTGGGCTTGTGCAAAGCATTTGACACCATCTTACATGACACCCTTGTCTCTAAGTTGGAGAGACATCAATTTGATAGCTGAACCACTCAGTGGACAAAGAACTGGCTGGACGGCTGAATGCCAAGTGTTGTGGTCATTGGCTCAGTGGCCAGCTGGAGACCAGTACTGAGTGGTGTCCTTCAGGGATTGGTGTTGGGACCGGTCTTGTTCAACATCTTTGTTGGTGACATGGACAGTGTGATTGAGTGCATCCTCAACAAGTTTGCCAATGACACCAAGCTGTGTGGCTCGGTTGATACATTGGAGGGAAGGAATGCCATCCAGAGAGACCTTGACACGCTCGTGAGGTGGGCTGATGTCAACCTGATGAGGTTTAACCATGTCAAGTGCAAGGTCCTGCACCTGGGTCGGAGCAATCCCAGACACAGCTCCAGGTTGGGCAGGGAAGAGATTCAGAGCAGCACTGTGGAGAAGGACTTGGGGGTGTTGGTAGATGAGAAAATGAACATGAGCCAGCTTCAGTGTGCGCTTGCAGCCCAGAAAGCCAACCGTATCCCGGGCTGCATCAAAAGGAGCGTGACCAGCAGGTAGAGGGAGGTGATCCTGCCCCTCTACTCTGCTCTCATGAGACCTCACTTGGAGTACTGTGTGCAGTTCTAGTGTCCTCAATATAAAAAGGACATGGAACTGTTGGAGCAAGTTCAGAGGAGGGCTAAGGGATGATCAGGGGACTGGAGCACCTCCCGTATGAAGATAGACAGGCTGAGAAAGTTAGGGCTGTTGAGCCTGGAGAAGAGAAGGCTGCGGGGAGACCTCATAGCAGCCTTCTAGTATCCGGAGGGGGCCTATAAGGATGCTGGGGCAGGACTCTTCATGAGGGACTGTAGTGATAGGACAAAGGGTAACGGGTTCAATCTTAAACAGGGAAAGTTTACATTGGATATGAGGAAGGAGTACTTTACTGTAAAGGTGGTGAGGCACTGGAATGGGTTGCCCAGGGAAGTTGTGAATGCTCCATCGCTGGCGGTGTTCCAGGCCAGGTTGGACGTAGCCTTGGGTGGCGTGGTTTAGCGGGAGGTGTCCCTGCCCATGGCAGGAGGGTTGGATCTAGATGATCTTAAGGTCCTTTCCAACCCTAACTATTCTATGATTCTATGTGTGTAGCAAATAGCTGAACAGATTGCTACGGATTTTGCTATCTTACTATAAAGAGCTTTTCTGAAAGTAGAAGGAAGCTTTGATGGAAGAAGAATGAATAAACTTTTTTTCTCGATTTTGGAATAGTTCATTAAAGAAATGTTTGGTTATTAAAATAATAAAATCTTATTTGGTTTTAATGTATTTGTTCTCCAGTAAAGCTGTATTTTCTAAGTCAATGTTTAATTTCTTTCCCCCCCCTACAGTGAAAACATGACACAAGACAATTAGGAACAAAGGCTAAAATATTTAATCTAGTATACCTAAAACAAAGGCATATGAGTCTATACTTCAGAAACTGAATAAAAAATTAAATTCACTGAAGAAAAAAGACCTAAAGTCTCCACTGATTTCCTTGTTGGCAATGAGTTTTTTATTGCTGTTATTTTGTGCACCAATTCTGACATCACTTCTGACTTTCCCAGCATTTCAGTGTTGGTTATTACTACTACTCTTACATAGTACTGCAAGATGTTATGAATAAGAATGTCAAAATTGTTGTTGAGATTTTTCAGCAACATTATTGCATAGCTGAGGGCAAAGTTTGGCCTTAAAGTTTACCTTGTTGCTTTCTGACTGACAAAAGTTGCAACAACAGAAAAGAAAAAAAAAAAAAAGAAAAAAAAAAAAAGAAAAAAAAAAAAAAAAAAAAAGCTTTATCATGCAGACAGCTCTCTATTATCATTTGACCAAAATAATGGATCAAATTCTTCTCTAGAGCACTACTACTGAAGCCAGTGGTCTTATGCCAAGGATGAATTTGACCCAACATCATTTTCAAACCGAGATTAGAGAGCTAGTGAACCAGTAAAAGATAATTAAGCTAGTGATGCACTTACTATCTCCAGTATGCAAGCAATCTGAAAGCCAACATAATGCAGTTCTTATTCACCAGGCATGCAAATAAATCAACTTTAATGTCAATAAAGTCAGTAATGACAGATTTTATCACTAACTTATAACTAAGCAGTAATGACTGGAAAAAAGGAAGTAGCTCACAGCAACCAAAGTGATTTTTTGTTTTGTCCCATGTGAAGCCAAGGGTAACTGAAAAGACTGGCCTTTTCTCCTCCATTATTAACTGCAAATCATTCTTGTCATGTTAGAAAGCCGACAATTTTTTTCCCAGGTGTTGCTCACTGTTATGGTTTACCTCACATCATGACCTCCTTCAGAGGTGCTGCAGTCCATTTTCAATTAGCCTCTGCAAATTACAGAGATGCAGTTTTGTTTTAAGGGAATTGGGACCAAAAGTATATTTCTATTTCTCCTGTAAATTTAATTACTGTTTTCATTAATCCATCAGCTGTGATCAAAGAAATAGGGGAACAAATAAAAACACAACCTGAGTATGAATTAACACTTTACAAGGAGTAGGCCCACACTGGTCCTGTTAGACAGCTGCAGCGTACACTTGCAATAGCTGCATGTCAGTGAAGAATAAAATAAATGTTAGAGGTGACAAGTGCCTTTTTTAAAATGCTTCCAAAATGTTTGATTCAGCGGCATAATAAAAATACCAGCTATTATTTTTCTTGATGTGTAGAAGCAAGACAAACTTGGGATATAAACATTTGTAAAACAGTCATACATTTCACAGGTAGATGATCTACTGATAATTTAAACTCACATAGTCACTTTAAAAGCAAACAAACTTTTTCAACTGTTTATAAAATTTGATTTACATGAGTTTGTACATCATTTTTCTGTCTCTGCATCTTAACCAAAAAGAGTATATATTTTTTGTTGTGTATGTAGCTGTTCTCCCTATGGGATGTGTTTAACAATGTATTCAGTAGTTTTGGCTGACATTCAACAAATGTCTGAGCAGCTAATAATGTATTTAGTTCTGTTAGTCCACCCATCTGTCCATCACATTTGCCTGTCCTCTTAAAGACTGTCATTAAAAAACATTGCATTTCTCTAACAATCTCAATTCTCTAACATTCACCCTCTTTCTGAATGCCTGGAAGGTGAAAAATGTGGGCTCACAATTATTTTAAATCTTTTCGTAAGTTAAAGTTAAATAAACACATTTCAAAAATACCAACAAACAAATCATTTCTTTTACTATTTTTTTAATGGCACTTTAATCCATCAAATTTACACAACTGTTAGCACTCTATTGAATTAGCTTGAAAACACAAGGCGAGACCTTTCTCTCGTCCTTAAAAATCACACAATTAGTCACTAGACACATAACCTCCAAACACACTGTTTCAAGAAAAGTAACATTAATTAAGCTTAGAATTTAGTATCTATTTAGGACCACACATTATAGCTGTCTATTGCAGTCCTAACTTGGGACTGATTGCTTCTATAAACTCTTCTAGCACCTGAGCAGCTTTATGACACGAAGAGATGCAACACCATGGCTCATAAAAGCAGAGATGCTACTGTACTAGTGTGTGTCTTGCATTTTAAATTGATAACAGTAACAAAACACTAAATATTTCATAGAAAATATTTTCTGCATTAGCACAACAAGAAGGAATAAAAACTAGTGGAAGGAAGAACCATGATGTCAAATTTAGTCAATGGATGTTTTTTAGGAAGGATATAATTCCATAAAATTAGCAACTGAAGTGTTAGAACACTTTTATTTAACATTATAAAGCACTTTCTTCTGCTTCTTGTCTGCAACCCCATCTTCTGGAGAATGTATAATATTGAGAGTAAACCAAAATCTTTAGAAGAACATACGGAATGCCTATCCCACAGTTAAAAGGTACATATTATCCAAAAAGCTAGTTAGGAACTATTAATACTGGTTTCCATTTCCTTTGAGCTGTTTTGCTATAGAACCTATCCTAAGAAGATTGTTTCCTCTCCTAAGGAGTATTTTCGAAGCATTAAATAAAGTATCTCAGCACTCTAAGCTTTATAGTCAGCATTATTTCAAATTGTCTAGATGCCAGAAGGGTAACCATACATTTTGGAAATAAAGCCATGCACTTCAGAATGAAACCCTGTGTAAAGCAAAATCAGTTGCTGTTTGCTAATGTCAGGAAAGCAAAATATTCAAAAGATCTAATTATGCTTTTCCTGCATAATTGTCCTAAGACAAGGCACTCTTAAGGAGTGAACAGCTACCAGTTCAAAGATGATGAGTTAGGCAGTGTCAGTTCTACAGGTGTAATATGCCATACAGAAGCATTCTGGAACAACCCTTTTTGCCATGTGCCCAGTACAAGTTGTACCAAATGTCCACAGTAAAACATGTGTTGTGCTATAAAATATGATCCCGTACGGCCATTTGTGAAAGTATCCCGAACATTTGCTATTAATACTGCACTCAAACAGCCATTCAATACTCTCACAATTTGTATATTCTGTACAACTGTCTCTACCACTTACTGACTTCCCTTAAGAAATGTCTTGCACCCTACTCTATCTGTGTGCCTACATAAGCTCATACATGCACACATTGAGATAACTTGTTGGATGTAAGAGGACAGTATTTGTGTCTTGGTATAGTTACAGTTAAGCAAGCTCACTAAAAAGTACTGTGCTGCTGACTGCAGGATAAGTGCATGCAGATGTGTTTACACTTGCACACAAGCACAAACACAAACACATATTTACTCAAGAAAAAAAACTACATGTTTGTTTGACATGTTTTCTTGTAAATTGATAAAAACATACTATTGTAATAGAAAGTTAAGCAAAAGCTGATAAATGTAATCCTTAGTATATGCTAGCTGTCTCTACCAATAGTGACAACAGCATCAGAAAGGGCATTATTTATGACTTAGGGTGAGTCCAAAATCGTTATAGGTTACGATTACTATAGCTGAGAACTCTTTTTGTAGGTTACCACTATTCCAGTGGGTAAGTAATGTGAATTTTGATACCGATCAGCCATAGGATAGCTGGCTGCCAAATGAGTTCCCCAGTTAATGCCTCCCATTCACCACGGATGTATTTTATTTTCCACTTTCCCCTTCAGCTCGTATATCTATAACTAAATTCTAAGACAAAGACAGTTATTATTATTATATTGCACACCATCATAAGATGCAATTTGAAGTACTTTTTACCAAGCTTACCACACTAACCTTTACAAGTATCTTTTTAATTCACCACTTATGGAGAAAATGGGCATATCAAAAGAATCACTCCATTATCTAATACTATGAAGGGAATAGTATAAAATAAGCAGAATGTTCAGCTTTGTTATTATTTGATATTTGTTTTGGCTAAAGCCATTATCCACAAAGCACTAGGTGCTAAACGCACACAAAGAACTGTGTATTTGGTCATTTCCTGGTCATGTGTACCTGAGATGCTTACTTAAAGGTCTTTCTTTGAAAAAATGTATTACAATATTGTGATAAGTATGTCATGAGAACATCAACCTAGCATGCTACTCAAGCTCATTACTGCTGGTCAGGACACAAACAAGAATGAGAATGCTGTAGCATGCAGAAAATCTAAAAACATAAGTGTATTTTCCTGGCAAGATCTCATAATCATGGAAAGACTGAAGAGAAGATACTTGACAGCAATTCATGCAGCTATATTAAGCCTTACTTCTCATTATCTCTGTGCTGTATTTCAAAGTTGAAGTTTTAGGCAATGTGCTTCAGAAAAACCTAGCTATAGAAATTTCAGTACCAAGGAAATATCAGACACTTCCGTGGCACATGACATTCTATGGGAATTCTGATTCTGATCATCATGGAGCTAGATGATCTTAAGGTCCTTTCCAAACCTAACTATTCTATGATTCTATGATTCTATGTTAACATGTATACATGATGTTAACAGCTCTGCATTCTTGTTTCTTTATTTGTTCACTTCAAATTATTCCACTGGTACTCTTATGAAGGCTTTTTAGAAGATTAGAAGCCTCATCTTTTTTTTTTACTCCCCAAGACACTTTGACTAGGCAGAGATAAAAAAATTACACTATAAAAGTATTTTTCACATTTCTCTTGATAATTTCAGCTTGCAGTTGCTGTAAATTCAGGTTTTTCTCATATTCTTAATAGAAAATAATAATTTATGCATTATGCCACATTATCTAATTGTATCATGAACATGTATAATTTGCCATCGAGAAGCCAAGAAACTAGGATGTAAGGAAAGGATCCAAACTCACTGAAATGTCTCTCAGAAAATTTTAGAATCATTATTTCAAGGAAATTTTTCCCAACTTATATACATTAAATTAATCTCACAACCTTTTGCAATGAGTTTGAAATTTGGGGAAAAAAAAAGCATTTAGGCCTTTAACAAGCCCAGTGGGATCAGACGAGAGGATGACAAGAACAAACCCCTGTTTTAAAGGAGTAAACATTTAATTATCTCAACTATCTTAGTGTTTTACAGGAAGATAAATCATAATGGCTGTACCTACAGGTTCAAATTCATCTCCAGCTGCTCAACAGTAGGAAAATTCTGAGTACTGCTACATTTTCAATGATTGTGTCTGTTTTTTTAGGTGGATTGAAAAGACAAGAACATTGCAAGATTCGTTTATGCTCAGGGGTTTTTGTGTCATTCTTTCTTTTTCCTTTTGTACTTTTGACTAGCCAGCCTGGTCGAAACTACATTCTAATTCAGAGACTTTTTCTATTTATCTTGATAATTTCAACCTATTGATTTAGATCCAGTTTTAAAGTAAAATATAAGTGTTATCATTAAATGTAAAATCTGGATTATGGAATTTGTAGAATAGATTACATCACAAAAAGCACAGAAATTTCAATGTCTTCAGTGTCTGATGAGAAACATTTAAATAAAACTGAAGAAATTAAGAGAATATAATCCATGTTTAGCTTGAATAGACCTGGTTATATTTACTTCTTCAATGTGCAAAGGTTTGCACAAGCGTAGTTAAGGTGCTTGACTTAATTAGACTGACCTCCTCAGTATGTAAAATTAGGAAAAAAAAAAAAAACAAAACAGTGAAACAGTCTAACCGATAAAGGAAGGCATTTGCATCTCTGAGGTCAAACAACGCCACTGCCTATCTCAGGCGCAGTTAGAATGAGAAGCGCTGTGGAAAGAGGCAGGCACCTCCAAAGATCAGTCAACACTACTAAGGCAGAAGCCATCACCTAAAAGTAGTAATAATTCCTTAGTAACTGCTGTGTTCTTTTCTATCCTCTTTGCCCTTCTAAAATTTGTTTTTGTTTCCCTTTTGCTGCAATGTTATTTAACAAATTTAGCAGCTCTCTTGAAGAAATACAGAAAACCTTGGCTGCTTCTTTATTTCCAAACATATTCACAATAGCTGCAGCAAAGTTGAGCTATGACAAGCATTTGTTTCTTGTTGGGATTTTCCCATCCTAGCAGGAAGCATCTTTTACAATGTATCATTGCTAAAACATAGACTTAGCATTTTAGCAAATACCTTCAAGGCAGATTTTATTACTTGCACTATTCCAAGGGCAGTTTGTCTTTTTCTTTTTTTTTACAGATGAAACTTGGTAAAAGAGAAAGAGGAGCTGCTTTAGAAGTGGCATGCGCTAATGAACTAACAGTGTGCATTATGTATGACAACAACATCTGTCCTGGTGAAACTCCAAACACTGAATCTTCCTAATACAACTTTGGTATTCAATGTCAGATTTAATAAATTGGTGCTGAAGATGGAAGCTGATGAAATCAACTCTTTTGCAATGACATAAGCCAATCATGTTGGTCACCACAGAGAAGGCTGATGAATGACTACAGACCGTTTTACATTGCTCCTACAAATGTACCAGGTATTGTAAAACTAGCAATAACCACCTGAAAGTAAGTAGTGATGTCAGTTTAACCAGTTTAAAAAGGAAAAGAAAAATTAAAAAATTTGGGTTAGGGTTAGGGTTAAGTTTTCTATGTCACTTTCAGTCAACAGATAGAATAAATGCATCATGTAAATATTGATATCTAAAGATAGAATGGCTTGGTTTGGGCTGAGACCTTATAGATCATCGTGCTCCAACCCCCTTGCCATGGGCAGGGATACCTTCCACCAGACCAGGTTACTCAAAGCCCCATCCAACCTGGCCTTGAACACTGACAGGAATGGGGCATGCACAGCTTCTCTGGAAAACCTGTACCAGTGCCTCACCACCCTCACACTGAAGAATTTCTTCCTAATATGTAATTTAAATATACTCTCTTCCAGTTTAAAGCCATTGCCCCTTGTCCTGTCTTTGCAAGCCTTTGTAAAAAGTCTCTCTCCAGGTTTCTTGTTGGCCCCTTTAAGTACTGGATGGCTGCTCGAAGGTCTCAGAAATTAACAAGTCCAGCTCTCTCAGACTGTCTTTACAGGAGAGGTGCTCCAGCCCTCTAATATGCCCTTTCTTTTTCAATTCTGTTTCGCCTACACTCAAACTTTTTTGAATGATCTGGCAAGATTCTTAGTGTCTTCAGATTCAGAAGGAAAGTTCTACTGTTTGCAGGAGCAGGTCACATGAAAGAATAACATTTTCATTACAATTTGAGCATTGTCACTTCTGACTGTCAGATTGGAGAGTTTTTGTTTGTCTTTATTTAAAGAGAGAAGTAAATACAAATGCAAAGACATGAAAAAATATATATGCTAAGTATATAAACAATATAAAAACTAAAATCACAATGAACATATAAAATCGCATATCCATACACTAGAAAATAAAAATATGCAAGATATTGAAAAAGTTAAAAAAATAACAAAAATAGCCACCCCAAAGAATATTCCAGAACCACAGAAGTGTCTGGATGCTTTGGCTCTTCTTTCAGTTAAAAACTGGTTACTTATTTTAAAATTCTAGATCTCTGTTTCAAAGCAGTGGAAGACTTCGCTGAGCTTTTTGTAGTGCACATCACACAAAGGCTATTTTTCTGAGCAGAGGCTCAGAGGTATGTGATCTACTGGAGTCAATGTACAAAGCACAAATAAGAAAACATGCTTTTGCTTCAGCTACTTTCTCTTCCATTTTTGTGCTTCTCTATTCAGATGAAGCTATTTGCTCAGTCTTCCAGGTTCAGTCATGCTGTTTGATTTTCTTTCTAAAGCAGAACAAGACGCTGGGGCCAGAATCACTGGTATTTTTTGTGTTGATGCAAATGAGGTTAGAAGTCAGCTTGAATGTCCAGCCAGGGCATTTCCCTGAATAGGAGAAACTTAGGGTGACATAGAGCTGCCCAAACTTAAAAGTTCCCTGCCCCTCATCTCTGACATGAAGAATAGGCATAGTGAAGAGGGTATGATCGAAGCATTCAGCCCTCATTGATTGACCATAGAAATCTATGTTTTAAAGCAGAAGGGATTTAAGCCACAGTATTTCATTTTAAGGATTAAGCTGAAGTTGAAGCAGTCATGACATTGGTAATGTTGCTTATTTGACATATAGGTTTCTTTCTTATTTAATAAAATAAAGAAAGGGAAGTAGAAAGCTGAACAGCACCCATTGGTTGATTAATTGGTTAAAATCTTATACAATGTTTTAGATGGCTTACAGTTACAGGAGTCCTCAGTTTCTCTAGAGCGGTTCTGCTTCTGTTCTGTGATTCAGTGTTAATTTTTTCAGAACTGGACATGAAAGGATCTTCTATCACCATAAATCTTTACGTGTTTATAACAGTAACTTCATCAGAATAAAACTCAGGTTTTTTTATAGGAAACAATAATCCACCTTCTTACCCCATGCTATCTAGAAGAGATGGTTACCTCATAGTTAGGTTTTGCATGAGACTAATCATGAGTTCCAGATCTCAGACCCCCTTACAGACCTCTAACCAGATATACACTACATGTATATCCCTGATCATTGGTTCCCTCATCTTTTCTGAGGTTCATGACTGAGAGCATGAACAACACAAAGAAAAGTGACTGTATTTTTTATACCAACTGAATATAATTGTATTTTCTCAGAAATCTCCTGTTGAAACCCATTTCTAGTAAAAAATGAATCAAGATTGCTAAATGCCTTCAAAATTTGGTTTTGAAGAATCTGGATTTTCTGGTGTAACCATTGGATTAGAAACTATCCAACAAATTTGCCTAGTTACTGGCAATTACTGAGCGCCTCAACATAAAATGTTATTTTCTTATCTGCTTCATCTCTTGATCATGTGTCATCATCTTTACATTACAGCAGTTGAATGCTTTCGAAGAACATATTGAATAGTCAATTGCTTACTCTTTTCACTCTTTCAACATGTTGGGGTTTTTTTCATGTTTGAGGTTTATTCAAGAGGCTTTGAATTGCCTAACAGTAATCTTGGGGAGTTCTTCTTTCATAGCAATAGAGGTGAACATTAACCAAATCCTCAGACAGGTAACTCACATACTTTCTGAAATTCTGAATGAGCAGCAATTTTGAAAATATGAATTTCCTTGGTAATGAAGACTCTATTACTAGTTTGTGTAGAACTGAATATCAAATAAATGGGCTTGTATTTAAAAATAGTTATTCCTTTCAGTGAGGGAAAAAAAAAAAAAGAAAAAAGCCTGAAACAGACCAGTTGGCATTTCAGATTCATTTGTTATTGTATTTCCATAATGCTTGTTGATTATGATAATTGATCACTCCAATAATTTCAAAGATATAATTAATTGGTAAAAGTAAATTAGTTGCCTTTTGTGTGAAATATTCTTAATTAACAAAGAACATTTAAATGAATTACCATAATACTGAAGGTCGCACAAATATTAGCTGCAGTTGTGCTCACTGTTGCAGAGATAGATGCATATTTCTATGAAAAGGCAGAAGGAAGAAAATGAATTTCAATAAAATGCAAATAATATGTTTCTTTCATTGAAATTTCACTACAAGCATCTTATTCTACTTGGTCTGTTAGCTAACATCAAATCTAACGCCAGTTTAATATTAGATATGACAATGTAATTTAATTTACTTTGGCAAAGCTGGAGCAACAACATGATTTGGTCTTTCATCAAATACTGTAATTATTTTTTGCTGTGACATCAAGCAAATATGATGAGGAAGTGACATACCAAAGGTTAACTGACACAATGACTTAATGAACTGTATCATACAAAGTGACACTACCACAGATCTTTTCCTGCCTCCATTTCCTTATCAAATTTTGAGGGAATAAGGTTGCTTTCTTGAGTGACTGGTAATAATGCTTCCTCAGGCAGAGGAAAGAGAGAACTTTGCATTTGTCACTTTCCAGGTGATAGCTGAGTCATTACTATTAAAAGCAGAAAAGATGCAGGAGGAATTATCTTCTTCTTCACTGCATACTGAAATAAAGACATAGTTGTCGCAGAGGTTAACATGGAGCTGATCCAACTATCATTTTAAATACTGCCTTAGAAAGACCTCAAGAAATTTAGGAGGAACATTAGTTTCAGGATTCCAAAGTCAAAATTTGAACTGGTGCAAAAAAAAAAAAAAATCAAAAAATAGAGATCTTTTTTACTATCTTTTTTATGTACATTAAATATTAAAATTTTATATCAAAATTAGATTCAATTTCAACTGAAGTCGTGAACTTCTATAGCTGGAAAAAAAAAAAGGGTTGTTGACAAGATTAATGATATTTACATGCCAAATGACAGAACTAAAGCTGGAGTACTGATTAAAGATAATTAGTATAATGCCATTTTGAACCTATGTAAAACTTTATAAAATCAACAAATAGTCAGAGTTTGGACATGTTTTGAATCCACAAGCAGTAAGGATGTATTTGCAAAGGTGTCATCATGTTTACTTATTCATTTGCTTATGAAGACCATTTTATTCTTCTGCTCTTTCAGTAGTTCTGAGTGCCACAATGACTTCTGCTACAGCTGTGAAGGAAAATATATATGAAAATCACCCTTGTATAATATATCCTGTTGGAAAAGCAAATAAAATTGTTACCTCAGCTCTTGAAATAATACTTCACATGTGTTAGTATCTTGACTTTGACTGAATTTAGTATTCAGGGAACCAGATCTGATTGAAGCTTTTTTCTTTGTACCTGTGCTACTTTTTCCAAGGCCTCTCAAAACTTTTCTTCAGATAGGGAATTTACATGGTCTGCCTAATCTGCTTGACCACATATTACCAAAAATCATTAAGAACATAATTACCTTTGACTCTATAATCACCCTGATGAAAATTGAAGGAAAATCATCAATAAGTTCAAAAGGAAAGCACTGATCCACAGAAAAAGTTTGTCTAAGCACAATTTCCAGAGGAAGTCAGATTAAAAGATAATGAGGAATTTTCCAAAGTACTTTACGTTCTAATTTGATGTTTTTTTCACAGCAATCAAAGTGAATTAACACATACCTAAAGACACAAAGGCTTTGTAGCTGTGAAAATCTAAGTGCATAAAAGTAGCAAAATATGTAGGGAGAAATATAGTATTAGGCAAACTGTTAGTAATGGAAACAGACACATTTTCAGTCATGCTAGACCTTCTGCAAAACACCTCCCCAGCTACTCTTGCCAACAGATAGATGAAGCATAAAGAGTAGGTGCCAGTTGCTATGTATGCTTTCTGATCTGTTTCTGTCTAAATATGTGCAAAACTTGCTCTTAGTATGGAGGGGGTTAATGGAAATCCTGGTTCTGTTAGTCTTTCAGTCAAAGACTTGCTCAGTTATTTTAAAGGCTTTGTACAAATACACTTCAAAAACATCAGTGGAAGCTTTGTGTGTTATCAAGTAGAAGTCCTGGCTCCAAGGAATGAACACTGCTTTGGAGGTAACTGTTTTTGCATTGCTTGTTTCATACGTCACCTTCATGTTTTAAACTTCCTTATAGTGCCATAAATGACACATTTAACTGTGTACATGTAACCTAATCAACCACAAAAACAACCAAATGGACTCAAAGAAGCCTCCCTGTTGCTTTTCTGTTAACGCTTTCCTGTGTCTAACTGCTTGGGGTTTGATCAAAAGAAAGAATATTAAAGAACTACAAAAAAGGCTTTTTTCAAAATGGTTCTTATCTGTGGAAACATTCATAGAATCATTAGAAGGCATCTAATAGAGGAATATGAGCCATTTATTATTTAATAGAGGAAAGTGAGCCATTTATCCTACCTCTTCAGAGGTTTATCAAACATTACTTTTCATGAAATAATTACATTAAGAGTAGCACTGATCAAGAAAACAATATACTGCAATCCTTCTAGACATTTTCAGGCTATAACAACGAAAAATGAAAGCAGAGTATTAAAATTATTCTATTAAATAATTCAATTCTACTAAATAATTCAATTAAATAATTAAAATTATTATATTTAATAAAATTCTATTAAAATTATTTAAAATAAAATTTATAATATTAAAATTTATTTAATGATTTTTATTAATCTTTGACAAATCAGAAAGGGTTAACAGCAACAAGAAAAAAGAAAAAAAGAAGTGGTCCATAAAGACAAAATTAAATGCTTTGGAGTAATTCTATTCTGTACAGATGCCAAATAGAATTTTCTCAGAGTACAGAAACTCCAACACAAATATTTAATGGAAAAAAACTTAATACATTCTTAGCTCACTAGTCTCACAGGAAATTAATTGTATTGGTAACTAAATAATTAGAAATGGGAATTTGTGAACATCATTATTAACCTTATATTAATTTGCAAAATAGGAAAAGAAATAGAAATTTTTTCTCCCAAAAATTACTGTGTATAATATACAGAATAAATTGCAACTGTAATAAAAAACTGATTCTCTCCTTTATAAAAGACTTATAAACCAAAAAACGTTATAAACCAGGAAGTCAAAAATATTAAATCAAGCAAATTACTACCTTCATATGAAACATTTCACTTTCAGTAATGAGGGGTTAAACCAAGAAAAGCATATCCTTGGAGACTGAGGAGAAAATGTGTATTCTATTTTCAATTTTTGCAATAAGAGATTAGGTAGGAAAACATATTTTCATATCAGGAAGTACGCCATTGCAGCTCTACCCTACCTTTCAAATTCTCTCTAAAATAAGCTTCCTTGATCTCTGTGAGGAACAGAGACCTGAGGAGAATCTTATAGCGATGGGAGCTTGATCTTGCAAGCTGTCTAAGCACTGCTGTAAGAACTGTCAATAAGCACCATTGGACACTTAGGACAGATTGTGAACCATTTAGTCATTCTAGTAGGCTATTAGATGTCATGTTAGAGCCAATTCTGGCTCCTGTTTGAGAAAACATTTGAGTATGTGCTAAGTTTGAAGTCAGTGGGGTTTAAGTATGCCCAGCGGGATTTCCCTGAACTGAGACCCGTAACAAAATTGATACTTAGCAAAAGTAGATTCACAATCTGGTCTCCATTGCTTACTGATTTCGTAGGGTAAAAAGCTTCCATAAACTACTGAAACTGAGACACTGTTAACCATGAAAATAATCCTCTATAATTCTGCCAAAAGTACATGACTGAGGAGAAAGAAAAACCTTTATGGTAGAGGGATAGATAGAATCTAGAGTACATACACTTAAAAACCTTACAGTGACTATATACATACAGGAACCATTTTTAGGGGTTTTAGCCTTTTCTACTGTCAACAAAGAGGTGTTCTTGATTATGCTGAGGAAAATGGGAGTAAGGGCAGCTGTGCAGAGCAGCCTCTGCAAGAAATGCTTTCAAAGTTTCTGTTGAAAAGACTGTTCTCAAAGGCAGCTGCTTGATGACTTATAATGTATTCAAGACAGCCTCCTTTCTTGGCCCATCACCCTGCTGCACCCTCTCCTCTAAGCTCACTTCACCTGAGTAGATTGCGACAAGAGTAACAAAGCGCTGTTCTCCAGCATCCCACAGAAATCTTAGTGATGCTTTCGCTACCTCTTCAGCTGTACTGCTGCAGAGCCAAGCTCCTGGTTGTAGAATGTACTTTCTCAGAGCATCAGGTACTAGCTGTTTACTTTCCTTTCATTCCTCCCTGCTGTAATTTCTCTTTATGACTAAGCGACTCCTGTTTGAGAAGTACCTTGCCTCTGCTCAGAATTTTATTATCGCGCCTGAGATCTTTCCTCCATTGTAAGTCTCAGAGGATGGTGTTAATATCTAACTAATTTAAGATATCTTTGCATTCGGCAAAGGTGCTGTCACGCAAATTGCAGCTGAGTCTATTGGCAAATGACAACATTTATCTTCAAGATCTATTGAAAGATGTCTATGACAGCAATTTACCATGGTGATACAATTTAAAGCCCTGTGTTACCTCCATCAGTTACCTGAGATTAGGTCTAGCCTCTACTTTTAAAATCCGTGCTTTTAGTCAGGCCACACAGTCTGCATAGTGGGTACCAGAGGCTAGAAGATGCGCCCTGAGATTTCTGAAATAACAGTTACCTTTATCCTGGTCACCTGATAAGTCCTTTTACACTTTTCATCAGTTACAGAATGCTACTACATCAGAAAATAATTATTATGCTTTTTTAAAACACACTAATTCAAAATGTTCTAAAATAAAGTATCACAGTAAATTAGAACAGCAAAACTTATAAATCTGCAAGTCATTATAAATAACATTTGAAATATGTACTTCTGCTGCAAATATTCTTCATGACTTTCAAAGCTTGTAGTACCCTTTTATAAATATTCTTCAAGATCTGAGCTGACTAAGAAAGAGTTTTTAGTTTTCTGGTAGAGTGAATTCCTTTAGAGAGGGTTTCCTTTGTTTCTTACACTAATGGGAGTGCTTCCTCGGTTGTGTTATTAGTACATCTCAAGCAGTTAGAGTGGAAAAAGTTTCAAATACCCATGCAACCTGTGCCACAGAACTCCATCAGACTTGTTTGGAGAAGGGCTGAGTGCCACTGAGAATGATTTGGGCAGTAAGCAAACTGCAGACACAGATAGAAACAGCAGAGCTTTAGATGTTAAACAAATCTTACATTTAGCAAATTTGCACTCTGCTAAAGATTCATTATTCTCCAGGATGCAGTTCAGAGCCTCTCTGATGAAAAAACATCTGTTGTAACATTCAGAAAATGATCACACTGTGCCTTTAAAATTTGCTGTTTCAGGCTTGTACAAAGGACATTCAGGCAACTCTGGTTTTGTTTTCTCAACAAGAGACAAAAAAGGTTCTCCTAGATCCTTTCTGCATCAAGAAATAACACTGGAGTATTTGCTGGTACTTTGAATCATGAGATAAAAGTGCCTGACATTTCCAGAAATCGAAGCAACCAGCCACTCTGTCTAGCTATTTTTCTGCAGCACTTTACCATTTCTTTAGAATGCTGTGGCAAATCTACATGTTTACTATGGTATATTATTTCACCTCTCAAAGGAAAACTGAAACATGGGCATTTACAAGAGGAAAATATAATTAGCAGGGAGTATTCTATCTGTGGGCACATAAAAAGTGGGCACATAAAAAGAAAGAGATTATTTTCTCCCACAAATCACATATTTTAGAGCAATCTATTTTACATCCTGTTCTCTCCATTGTCTGCCATTTTTCATCTTTACTCTTGCTCAGATACACTGTTGCTACTCTCTAGATAAATAACTTATTTTTATGGAGATTCTGCAGTGCCAAAAGAAAAATATACAAAAATAATGGAACTCAACCCTCTAGGAAGAACAACAATCAGCCTGAAGGGTATTCTTCACAGATGTTGCAGGAACAGTCCTCCCCACAGTGAGGACACAATTTCTGCTGAACATAAATGAAGCATAACTCTTGACAGTAAAAACATTATTTTTTCAGGAAGAGAGAATTAAAAATCACTGAAAAGAATCAGATAGTAGCAGGACCCAGTTATAAAGATAATCCTCTCTCTACAGAGTCCTAGATGCTCAGAATAACAGTTGTAGTTTCTCAGAGCAAATAAGATTTTCAGGCTTCTAAAATGAGTGTTTTATTTTTTGTTATCAAGATTTTCCTCTTACAAATGACAATGGGCTGGCCATTGATTTCAGAATTATTTTATTGTATAATTTGGGAGGACTCATTGAATCAGACTCAGCAGTCGGAGGCATTGGTTTGAACAGCTGTTGCAGAAAATTGTATTCCTACTTTGATTAATCTTGTGTTGGTTTTTTTTTACAACCACCCTCCAGTTACGCATGACAGGTATCCAAACAATCAAACTTATAGAGTCAGTAGCAACAGCCTGAGCTATTGTCAGGAGAAACATCAGGAATGATTGAAAGCATGTGAGACAAAAGAATTTGCTTGTCAGGGAGTAAAATTTTCATGAAGTCCTTCCCTACTCATGCGTTTGCTGTGAAGTGCAAGTTTGTTTCTAACAGCTCAAGGTTGCTCTGCTCATTTTTAAAAAAGCTTTCACATGAAGAAAATTGGAAAAAAAAAATACATTAAACAGTACTAGACACGTTATAGCACTTGAGTAAGGGAGCTTGAATGCTAGTTTAATGCATTCTAAAGCTGTTACTCTTTTATCAGTGATAGAAGTAATAAAACCACTAGTACCAAATAGGTAGCAAAAGCTTGAATATTCTACTCTTCAGCTATTCCCAGAGCCTTAAGGCGACTAGATATGCTGCTTACCTCACCTGGCATCAGCCTGGATCAATTTAAAACTTTGTAAAGGACCCTGATTTTCAAAAAATTCAGAAGTCCCACTCATGAAATCAGATAGATACCTTTCAAAAAACAAACTGTATTGTCATAAAGCAAAGTTTGATCTATGGGCTACCTGCCATTGAAGTAGTATGACAACTGATGAGTATTATCTAACACATGGTCTTAGAAATATTTTTAAATCTCAGGTGTTTTTCCTTAGATTACAAGGGGCAAAGTGTGGTGCACAAAACTGGACTCTGCTTTAGTCCCTACTCCCTAGCATTACAGCTAAAATCAGATTTAACAGCTGGAGACACCCACAGCAAGGCCTGCAAGCCGAAACTGCGTCAGCAGCACAGAGTGATACTGTAAAAAGAAACAAGGAGTGTTCATAGGGAGTAACTCTGGGTTAAGGGGCACTGAGGCGCCCATCTGCCAGCTTGACAGGGAGTTATGAGAGGTTTGCTGCCTTCTGAGAGCTAAGGTCCAAGATGTTGCTGAGAGGGTGACACAACTTGTCAAGAGCACAGACTACTATCCATGCTACTCTTTCATGTAGGCATGAATGACACCGCAAGCCTGAACCCGGGCAGAATCAAGAAAGGCTACGAAGTCCTGGGGGTGCATGTGAAAAATATTGCTGCCCAAGTTATCTTTTCTTTCATTTTACCAGTTAAAGGAAAGAGTGAAAACAGAAAAAGGTTTATAATGCAAATCAACTTCTGGCTTTGGGGCTGGTGCTGTCAAGTTTTGGCTTTTATGACAGAAAAAAAAAAAAACAAACAAACAACTTTGATGACTATTGCCTGTTAGGGAGTGATGGGATCCACCTGTCTACATGTTCCAGTGTTTAATGGATGGCTACAAAGAGCATAAAGATTCCTTTTTACAACAAGTCACATGGAAAAGACAAGGGGTAATGGTTACAATGGGTACAATGGAAATATTCCAATAGGACACAAGAGGAAAATTTTTCACAATGCAAGCAATCAGACATTAGAATAATCTCCCTAAGGAAGTGGTGGATTCCCCAGCGTTGGACACTTCTAAGATTTGGCTGGACAGGGTGCTGAGCTGTCTTGTCTACACTGTGCTTTTGCCTAGAAAGGTTGGATCATATGACCCTTGAGGTTTCTTTTAAACCTGGTATTCTATGATGCTGTGGTTATCACATGATGAAAGTAAAATAATGACTCATTTGTTTCATACATGATGTAATTTACTTTTAAGAGTTCTCTATTAAAAAATCAGCAGCCAGAGGGTTTTTTACTGAAAAACTGCATTTTCCAACCCCGTGGTAAAAAACACAAGAAAAACTGTGTTCAAAGAAGAAAACAAATGTTATTTCCATTCACAGCAAAGTGTGAACAGGAAGAACCAGATACTACAAATAAAATTACTAAAGCCAGCAAGAAGAATGCACTTCAACACATTTTACAGTTTTACAGCACTTTACCCAGGGCATCCGGAAGCTTTCTAAAGCTACAGCTTTTCCACTTATTTTACTTCGCAATATTCCTGCAGGTAAGCAGACAAGGATCAGACGAATTACGGCCTGTTTTTCAATGGTTTCAGGCACTTGCAATTCCTACTGAAATCATGAGAATTGGACTGAGTTGAGCAAAGCAAGAGCAGAAGTTGAATTACTGTTTAAATCATCTGCCTATGCTAGCAACATTGACAGAAATGGTATTCACATGCCTCACCCCCTCAATCAAGCAATAGTTAGATAAAACTGAGTGCAAAGTGTTTATGTGAGTAAGGAACATCAAACTGGTAGGGATATTCTGCCTCATAGTACATGGCACTTATTCAAGATAAGCTTCTTGACAATCAATATTTTTTTGACCTGCATCTGTAGATTTGACTCTGAGACTTGTGATTACACTCTCTTGGCAGTTTTTCATTTTAATTACATTTATTTATTTATTTTAGTGGTTAACGGTTTTTTTGGCACCATGCGCAGCAGTTATCCAGATGGTCATCTGTTTTTAAGGTCAAGCAAAATAAAAGGACATTTATGCATTCCTTCCTTGAAAGCTAAATGGTGCCTGTACTATTGTCTCTGGAATTGTAAAATAAGACCAGAAGACTGAATTACTCGTGGGGAAGATCCATTTATTCTGAAGTGAACACTTTTTGCTCCTTGAAAAGCTCTGATCTAATTATACATTATATACATTATATTCAGGTACTGTATGATACTATGAAACAGCAAAATAAGGGCTTACACACTTTATTCTACTGAACTAATTTGCTCATATTATTAGCATTACAAAATAAATTGATGTTGTACTGATAACATACTAGTCATTCACTCAAATAGAAAGAAGAAATTTTAAAATTATATTGCCTACTTTAAGTGTCCGAAATCAAAATCATTAGAATTATGTTCTATCAATACACAGGTAATTTCTTTAATCATGAGGAAGCAGAGTACAGAGAAACTTTTTAATTACTTTTTATCAAGCCATATTAAGATCTTACAGTTATTATCTTCTATACTGACCTCATATCCAACACACTATTGAAGTCACTTGTTTTGAAGAAATCATTCTATAATTATTTTGCATCAGAGAAATAATTTATGAGATGTGAAGTATTCAGTTCACCAGGACTTTCAGCATTTCACTGAAGCTGAGTCTTTTCTACTCAAAAATGTGCACTCTCATGAGAGGTAAAGCAAAATAAACAAATAGTTTCCTCTTCACATTCCACTTGCTAACAAACAGAGGTACGGGGCTGAAAAATGCTTTACTGTAGTAAATATTTATCTTCCTAACATGAAGGAAAATAACTGTATTGCAGAATAGCTAATATAAGTCATTGTCATGTTTAATCTACACTTTGCAAAATGCAGGCTGCCATCATATGCTGGATGTTGACCTGGAATCAGAGGTGAGTTCTATCAAGTGTAAGTAATAAGGTGTGTAATTCCATCTCAGCTTAATGCCATCTATATCCAACACACAGTGAAACCAGTCTCCACTACTCTCAGTCTCCTTGGTTTCAGCCTCTCCCCTCTGCCAATATTCACATTTTAGAGACTAGAGCTGAACTCCTTTAGGAAGCTGATCCAGGTCAAATCTAACTGCCAAAAAACAAACAAATAGTACCAAAGAAAAGGAACCTTATTGTGTTTTAATAGTGAATTTCCACAAGGTAATGCAGTTGCAGTAATGCATAGTGTGTTACCACATAATGGAGTCAATATTTCAATTAGGCAGTTTTTGCCTTAAGAATCATAAATAACAAACCAAGATGCAACTAACAGTGTAATGACCACTGTAAGTTCACCATTTATGTAAACACACAAATATACTTTGACTGTGCATTTTGATTGTATTTAAATATGCTGCATATTAAGAATAGAAATTGTGAAATATGTTCACAGCTGTTCCATTAAACAATTGTTCAGATAACATACAGATTACTGACAGCATTACAGTGAATGTTAAGGTTCTAATGTAGATTTTAAATGTGTCTTCTAAAGAATGTTTCTTAGAGCTCAGATTAAAATCCATCATGCATTTTACTGAACAACAATCTTCATGTAACTCTTCGGTATCGAAATCCTATCATAAAATGATTTTCAAAACACAGTAAAAGTTCTGCTTTAAAACCATGTGAAATAACCTGCTTATGATAAAGATCCATTTTTTATCATATGTTAGGGTAGGGCTGTGTTTCCCTGAATACATTTTCTAACTTTATTCTGGCGATCAAGTAGAACCTCTATTGATGTTCTTGTTTGGTTTTCCATAAATTTTTTCAGTATTACACCTTTCAGTCTAGTTTTCTTGTTTTTCTGAGGTAAGAATTTAAGAAAACTGGGATAGAAAATATCTTTTCAAATCATTTCCTTGCAGGTATTAAGTGAATGTAAATTTAAAAAATATATGCATTTATGATGGCATGTAGATTAAATTTCACATAAGGACTCTATGCAGCTTCGAGTTGAGTATGATTTGAAAATGGAAGCACAAAGAAGTAACTAAAAAACACGAGCATTTCCTGTTTTAAGATGAACTATATATTGCTTTGAAGACTTGACAGAATGAAAAAAGTATTTAATTTGTTTGCCCTTAGTCTATGTTTGAGAAACACTGTAAAGACCAATTAGTACTGACGTTTGCCTTCCCTGAAACAATATGTACTTTTGAATTTATTTAAGAAGTCCTTTTATGGAATATTTTTTCAGTTTAGTAACTAATATTTCTTCAGGACCAAGATAAGGAGACTTCAGGAGCTCTAATAAAATATTTATGCATGCTAAATTTTTAAACATCATTTTGTGACAGCTTCGAATAACAATATGCAAGCCACTTTTTCAAATAAGGAGCAGAGTCATATATAAATGGACTTAGATGTTTTCTGCTAATGGTACTGGTGTACCTGGCAGATGTTATTCACACTTTTTTTTTTAATACAATTTTCTGCTATTAATATATATAGTGTCCTATTAAAATTATGTTAATTTCTATTGAAGAATGGTAAAAAATATGTACTGAAATGTTCTGAGTGCATATTTATATGTATTTATTATATATATGCAATTAGACATACATAACTAAACAATTTTATGCTGCTAACTCTAAGAGTTCCTCGAAGCCATTCTCCCTGGAACTGGGATTACTTTTTCAGTTAAAGATATGCTGTTATATGCCAAGTACAAACATAATGGTTATCAAATCATTTTTATATATGGTATAGCAAGGACTGCAGCCTTATTTCAAGGCAAATTTAAAAGCCACACAGAAGCACAGCAAGTAAATATAGAAAAGTATCATCCTCTGTTCTTTCCTGTGATGTCATCTGAACTAACCCCTACTATCAACAAACTAACTGGGCCTTTTATTCCAAGGGCAATATGGATACATGAGTCAGTTCCTAAAACAAAAATAAAAAATGTGCAGAGCATGTATGACTTGTCCTAGAGACTGGACTTTGAGCCTGAAAAGAAGCAGTCACACAAGCTACAGGATGTGCCACAGCAAACTCAGTCATTTCATTCCATCTTTTGACCTGTTTCTACCAAATTTCACCATGACAAGTCTTCTTGCCAAGCATTTAGTTTCAATACTGGAGACATTTCAAGCTCTGAAAATGTATAAGCCTTCTGCAATACACAGTCTCCTTGTTCACTATGCTCTCCCAGACTTCCCATTTGCTCTGAATATGAGTGTTCAAATTGCACTACTAACATCTAGATACATCTGAACTGTTTCACTACCATTTTAACCAGAATGTGAAAATAGGTAACAGGGCTTCAGCTGGTAGTTGTAAAATTTTATGAGAAAACCTTCTGGGTGATGGGCATTCTTAATAGAAGAATCTTCCCTAAACCTTAAACATTCTCTTGCTCAGCGTCATGGTTTAAGCCCAGCTGGTAATCAAGAGCCACACAGCCATTCACTCACTCCCCACCTTTCAACCCCCACTCCCGGAAGGATGGGGAGGAGAATCGAGAGAATGTAACTCCCATGGGTTGAGATAAGAACTGTCCAGTAACCAAGGTATAACACAAACCACTACTGCTACCACCAATAATAATAATGATATGGGAAATAACAAGGGAAGAGAATACAACCGCTCACCACCCACAGACCAATACCCGACCTGACCCAAAGAGTGATCTAGCCCTTCCGGGTAACTGCCCCAGGTTTTTATAGTGGGCATGGCATGCTGTGGTATAGAATACCTCTTTGTTTAGTTGGGTCAGGTGTTCTGTCTCTGCTTCCTCCCAGCTTCCCCACCTCCCTGGCGGAGCATGAGACTCAGGAAGTCCTTGGTCAGAGTAAACATTACTGAGCAGCAACTGAAAACATGGGTGTTATCAGCACTGTTCCCAGGCCAAAAATCAAAAACACAGCACTGCATCAGCTACTAAGAAGGAGAAAAATGACTGCTACTGCTGAGCTCAGGACACTCAGTCTCCAAAAGATGGAACTGTTGCATTTGGTATCAAGAGCAACATTTCAGTTCTTAAAAGTGGCCTATAAGAAATATGGTGACAGGCATTTTAGCAGGGCCTGTTGCAATAGAATGAGGGGTAATAGTTTTAAACTAAAAGAGGGGAAATACAGGCTAGATGTAAGGAAGAAATTTTTTACAGTGGGAGTGGTAAAATATTCTAAGAAGTGTCCCAGAGAGGTGGTAGATGCACTATTCCCCATCCCTGGAGACATCCAAGGCCAGGCTGAATGTGGTTTTGGGCAACCTGATCCAGTCGAAGATGTCCCTGCTCATTGCAGGGGTGTTGGACTAGGTGACGTTTGAAGGTCCCCTCCAGCCCAAACTATTCTACGATTCTATGATAGCTTACATTATCTGAGAATTTTCCCTCAAAATGTGTTAGCTGGGAAATGCAATTTCTTCCAGACATAGATTTCATGGACATAATTTTGGATTTTAATAAGCTTATTTACTTCATTTCTGTTCCCTAGTCCTCAACAGCCAAGCAACTGGACATATGGATATAACTTCATGTAATATAGGATGGCAATGATATATGATGACTAGTAAATGTAAACCTCCAATTTGAAAGTAACCCAAAAAAGTAATCAGAGATGAACAAAGGAAAAATTTTGTCAATCAAACAGATAAAAATACACACACAATCTAATTCACCGTAGTTCCAAACTTAATTGTGCAAGCTGTTAAAACACTTGCAAAATATTGGTAAACTAAACTCTATTTTACTTTTTATAGCCTCTGCTTTGCTTTGTACACGCTTCTTAGCTCATTTGCATAGCAATGAGTCTCAGAGACATAAAGCTTTTCATTTTCACTGAATACAACTTACAAGCATTATGCATGCTAAATTGGAAAGAGAAAGACTTCTGAAAAGAAGAAAATAGAAAAAAGTTGTTTAGCTCTGTGATATATTGCAACCGAATTTCAACTAAATCTGAAATTTTCTGGGTATTTGTAGAAAGAAGAGGATTGCATGTTCGTGCTATAGCCAAACAAACCCTTTACTGAAATGGTAGTGTTTCTATATTGTGATTTGCAGAGTCCAAAAAGCTGCTACATTATTGAAATCTAGAAGCATATGCCTAGCTTCTGTTTAAGGCATGAGTTCAATAGAGAAGATATGTTTGTATATGTTGTCCTAGAGAAATTATATCAAAACATTTTAATCTTGTCCTAGAGAAATCATCCCAGAACATTTTAATCTCCTTTAGGAAGACTTCAGAGATTCCTCTATGAGAATGAAGACAGCCAGCAAAGACTCTCCTCACCTGTTTCTTCAAGTGAGGCTGTCCTGACTAGCTAGGGGAAGAAAACTTTCTTTTGCCATACTGTTGGAAGTTCCAAGGCTTTTCTGTTTTATTGAAGGTCTACTGAGGCAGTCTATGGCACAGTTCAACATCTAATTTTACAGATGCCAGCAAGAGAGCAATACAAGAGCAAAAATGGGAGTTTAATCATCCGGTAACACAGCTACAAACTCAGCACTGGATTTACACTTTTATGGAAGTAAACCAAAGAAAACACAAGAAAGAAGGCAAAGTCAGTGAAATTTGAAGTTCTTCTAATATTAGCATTGTTATTTTTGCAATGGTTATTTCTAAAACACTTTTTCTGGGGGAGGATGGTAACTCAATGTGATTGATAAATTATAGAAAATAGATTATAAGCCAGCAAAAGTTTATGAATGAAGAAAGAAAATGTTCAATCCTGTATATATTTGTTAGGCCAAGTTTACAGTTGTGGTGATTGAACATGACTAAAGAATTTTAAAGTATTATATGTATTATATTCATATATGTCTAATTTTAATATTTTTAGTGATTAAATGAATACATAAGTGTACATTTTAGAGATATTTTAATATATTTACATATGGGGGTAAAACTTTTATTTTTCTTCATAATGAATTTGTATTTCAAATCAGTTTAAAATCATTTCTGGAAATCTTAACGTGCACATCTACTTTTGAAATAGAAACATAGATTGTGTTTCTACATAGATCAGGTGCATCAAACTTACCTTATTCTTGCATTGTAAATCTATTTAATATAACTTTAGGTATGAATTTACATACTTCTATATCAAGGCATTGGAATTTATATCTTTTCATTGTCCTACACATGTATGAATACTGCTTCTTATCAAAATGAGAGTTCAAGCAAGGAAGTTTTGCAAGCTTACCACATATATGGTTTTATGTGTAAGGATAGATAAAGTTGATGATAAGAACCCTTCCTACATAATGACTTTTAATGAGTTAGAATCACAGTGTGGTGGTGCAGATATGTTACATTATAATATGGTCACATTTCTAAAGTATCCCTGAATTCACATTTAATAAAACACTAAAACTAGTCAAACAGAGCGCTGAAAATGATAACATGATTACTTTCATAAGTGAATAAAATAATGAAGGACTATAATATACTCTAAAAATGCATCAAGATGAACTGATCATTCAATTGTGTGGCTATTTTTAACAGTTTGGACATTTTCGTCTAACTTGACATGCAGTTGGTGGTATTTAATATAAAGTTAAGCTGTCTACTGCATTGAAATCATAGCTCACAAGGTTGTGATGGCTTAGACCATGATAATAACACATATCTCATAACATGAGCAAGCATCTTTGTGTGTACAATATATATTTGATTCATCATTGTCAGCCTTGTTAGCTTAAGATGTCATCCATTGAAGTACTCAGAGTAACCATGGCAAACTTTTATCATGGGTCATACACGTTCTGCCATCACATAGATTACTTTTAGTCTCAAAATACACTATTGACCTCAACAGTAATTTCTGTCAACAAGCATCATGTAACAAATCTGCTATTTTAACCTTTGGGAAGTCACAAGTGAGGTTGTCAGGTAACCACCAACATTATGTTAGTTTGACTCATCACAATAACAGATTTTTTCCAATTAGACTTTTTTTTAGAGGAAAAGCCATTGTTATATAGAAAACAGTGGTCTATTCAAGCATTTGCTCATGTTGCCATTCTTTCTATCAATGCTACATCTGCGTACAAATTTAAACAGAAGTCCAGTTCGGATATAAGGAAGAAGTTCTTTACTGAGAAGGTGGTGAGGCACTGGAGCAGGCTGCCCAGAGAAGTGGTAAATGCTCCACCCCTGGCAGTGTTCAAGACCAGATTGGATGGGGCTTGGAACAACTGGTCTAGAGTGAGGCATCCCTGCCCATGGCAGTGAAATCGGAACTATATGATTTTAAGGTACTTTCCAACCATAACTATTCTATGGTTTTATGATTCTGTGATTCTGTATTGAAGTAGATGCTTCTCATGGGTTCAGCAGTAGCAGTTGTTTTTCTCCTTCTTGGTAGCTGGTGCAGCACTGTGTTTTTGATTTTGGGCCTGGGAGCAGCGCTGATAACACCAGTGTTTTCAGTTGCTGCTTGGTAGTGTTTTGTCTGGCCAAGGACTTTCTGAGTCTCGTGCTGTGCCAGGGAGGAGGGGGAGCTGGGAGGAAGCAGAGATAGGACACCTGACCCAAACTGACCAAAGAGGTTATTCCATACCACAGCATGTCATGTCCAGGATGTGAACACAGAGGGCAGAGACCCAGAAGGGTGTGGTGGTGGACTGGGGGTGCATGGCGTGGTCAGGTTTTTGGTACTGGGGGGTTCGCTGCTGGGGAGTGCACTGGCTGGGTCAGGCTTGGTGAGCAATTGTATTCTCTTTCCTTGTATTTCTCTTGTATTATTACTGGTGGTAGCAGTAGTGATTTGTGTTATACCTTAGTTACTAAACTGTTCTTATCTCAACCTGTGCGAGTTGAATTCTTTTGATTCTCCTCTCCATCCCCTCTGGACTGGGGGTAGAAAAAGGGGGAGTGAGGGAATGAAAAAACTGCGTGGAGGGGTTGGAGACTTAACCACGACAATGCTATATTTCACCACAAACAGTAATTATTTTGTTAATTTACTGTGAAGTCTAAACTTAAAGCTTTCTACAGAAAAAGTTTGCATAAAACAAATTCTAACTGAATTAAGTGTAAAATGAACTTTAATTGCTGATAGAAATGGTACTATTGGCATTACGATATATGAAGATAACAATGGAAAAAATAGTATTAAAAAACTCCATATGGTCATAATATTTGAGATGTCTCAGTCCAGAAACCATTTAGTTTTATAATCCTAACTATCACGAATAATAGGGGTGTTGACTCTGTTACTGGAATGAGAAACAATATAAACACTTAAACACTTGTCGTTTCCATACCCAATTGAATCATAATATATTACAACCAAATAAATGTATATATTTTCTATTAGCAGTCTAAGCTCCCTAGCAGCTTAGGTCATGATGTTAGCACTTATCTGAGCATTTATTCACTGTTCTATTAAAGCTAAAGAAATTCATCCTTTGGGGAACTGCTTATTTCGGCACTTACACAACAAGTTTAGTCAGATGTTGGCTTATTTTGCAGATTCCAAAATACAATAAGCATTCCTTTTTTGCCTTTCTTTCTTCCTTTCTTTTTCACCCTTTTCTGGAAAAAAAAAATTAAGACTCCTAATTCCTTTCAGCAACAAATACACTGACAGGAGTCCTCCAAAGTAAAAACAATGTTAAATTTATTTTGCTTTGCTGAATGTTCAAATACTGAAATGTCTCCAGCAGGAGTTTTTATGAGAGCTGTACACCAGAATAACAATTGCCTTAATAGTTTTGGGTTATCAGGTGGGTTCAAAAGTCTGGCTTGAGGCTATGAGACAGCTTATCTCAGTTCAGTACCTAAACTTGTAATTGTTCAGTTCAGCTACTGAGTTACTTGTAGTAGGCACAGTGATAAAGGTCTCAAATTTTGCCCAAAAATGTATTCTTAGTGAAACTAATGTTTACATTGAAAACTGGTTTTAAAAGAATAGCATATTCCTAATAAAAAGAGAAGAGGGGAGAGAGTAGGTGAAGTAAAAAAAAAAAGGTCAAATAGATGTGACCACAATCTGGGCCCCAGACAGTGATACAGTTTGTCCACTAGATATAATATTAATCTATCAGGATTTACAGCACTCCTGCTAGCAAAGGACCAATTTCCATATGAACTCTGTCTCAGGATGAATTCTTCAATTCCAACCAAAAACCAGTATTTCCTCTAATTTACAGCTGGACTCAATGATCTTAAGAGTTTTCCCAACATAAATGACCCTATGAATATATGATTTGTTAATACCTGAGGTTATGTTAATTAATCAGAAACCTGGCTAAAGAAGAAAAATAAGTAGAATATTAAAAACACTATGCAATGACAGAGGGTGTGGAGAAGAAGTAACAAAAAATATAGGAATGGCAGAAATTTCAGTATTTAATAAAGTAAATTAATAACTATTAACACACCACAGATTTCCTACACATGCCATATCAGAACTAATTAGAAACTAGTACTAATATCCTATGATTAGCTCCTATGCTGTAGGCTAGAAAGAATCAAATATCTTTAAGTAAACAAGTTTCATAACCACCAGTAACATTAACATAATTGGGTAGATGCAAAGTTAATAACAAGTAGTTAGAAAGTGGTATATATGTGTATTAGAAGGGTGTAACATATGTGCGCATTTGTACATGTTGGTATGTTATACACATGGATGTGTACACATGAACATACACTCACAAATATATGTGTGTATGCAGTTTTGATTTCACTATTGCTATGTGTATTGGGTTTGTAAGGCAACATTTCTGTAGCAGGAGAGGCTACCAGGGTGGCTTCTGTGAGAAGCCACTAGAAGCCTGCCCTGTGTCTAACAGAGCAAAGGCCAGCCAGCTCCAAGACAGACGCTTTTGCAGATTTCAAAATACAATAAGCATTTATTTTCACTTTTGTTTCTTCCTTTCTCTTTTGCCCTTTTCAGGAAAATAGTTTAAAACTCCTAATCCCTTTCAGTAGCAAATACATGAACTGAGACATGCTGTCTCCCAAAGTAGGCCGCTGCTGGCCAAGGCCCAGCCCATCTGAAACAGTTTTAGCGCCTCTAGGATAACATATTTAAGAAGGGAAAAAAAAAATCTGCACAACAACAACCAGAAGAAAGGAATGACAATGTGTGACATGGTTTAATGGTGGATTTGGGAGTCCTGGGATAGAGTTTGGACTTGATGATCTTAAAGTTCTTTTCCAAACTAGCTGGTTCTATGGTTCTATGATTCTAAAAGGAAAACTTAAAAGGGTAAACCATTAGTAGAAATACAGGGCCATAGTTTCTTTTCAAATCTCTCCTATACTTGTGTCAATAGTACCTTGGGAAAATGTTAGAAATAAAAATTCCTTCTTAAAAAAGACAGAAGTTGCAACCAGGTGAAGAAAGTAGAATAAATTATAACTGTGGCTAAGTTCAGCTGCTATTCACATGAGACTGCTAAAGAAAGTACTGAAATTTCCAATCAGTCAATTTGCTGTATAGTCTCTTGATTAAATTGCTCTCAGGAACAAGGTAAGGAATGTAACAACAATTTCTAAACAGTGTTCTGAACGGTATCCATGTAAAAACAGAAGCTTGGTACATGTACCAGTCAAGTTAGTAAAAATTGTAATACAGACTAAAGTTAGCAAATATGTGCATACATATTGATGAAGCAAGTATGAATCCCCTAACTTCTGCAGAAAAGGATTTGCTGAAGTACTAAACAAGAATATATATGAAAGGACTAGATTTGTGTCGCTTATTTATACAACCAAAAGACTTACCAAAAGGACCTCATATAGACACTGACCTGTTGTGAAATTAATGAAATTTAGAGAGAAAGTAATTTCATGGATTCATTATTGATTTAAAAGTAGAATACAAAGATAGAATTTTGACATGAATGATCTATCAGCTTTGGAATTAGTTCCACAGAAATCAGTGTTCAAGCCTGAACAGCTCAAAATATGCACAAGCAAACCTTGACTGTGAAGACTTGGAGAAGGTTCTCACGATGCTGAATAACCAGATAACAAAATGATATTAGCAGGATTAGAAGATATTAACAGAGTATCTTTTGTGCCCTTATATCTTCCTGTCTTCTCCTTCACTCATTTTTGTTGGTTTGGAGCTTTAATTTTCTTTCAGGAAAAAAATGTTTTTTATCAGACTAAAAGATTTGAGTTAAATTTTCAAGGAAAGTATTGTAGTGCTTTGCAACAAGCTTAATTCTCACTTATTTTTATTTTGCAGTTGGTTTGAATTTTTTGTTAGTTTGGGGGTGGGGATTTTTTCCTTTTTATCTCTAAAACATTAATTTTACTTTATTATGGGTTTTTTTAATTTTGTTTGTTATACAAATAAAGCCAGTGTAAAGTTCAATTCGCTTCATTCCCATTTACTGGAATAAATTCTTTCTAGAATGAAAAGATGGTATTTCATTTGTGGTTTTGTTTTTTTTTTCCCACCTGCAGGAAGGCATGCTAAGAAACTGGTTTAGCCATCAGGAGGAAGCTATGTCCCAGTGCCGGAAGCAAATAATACATATGCCTCTAGAGCCTATTGACTACAACATGGAATTAGAGTTGGGTCCTTGTTTGTGCTTCCAGGTATTAACATTTCTTTTAATTGACAGTGTGGTTAAATTCTCTGTCTCTGACTTCTGTATCTATTTCTGTAAAACCGGAGAAATCCAGTGAGGGTGAAAGACCATGCTATCACCTTTGATTTCTTGATCAGCTCCTCCATCACAGCTCCCAGAAGGAGCAAGATGCTTGAACCTCCTTAGGTTGAGGAGGACACAACCCTGCACTCTCCTTTTTTGTGTTCCTAAGGCATTCCCTGAAAGCCTATGGAGATTTCTAGGAAAACATAGGTACATACTTCCTATGTTAGGTAACATGCAGTGATGATAATATCTGGAAAGAAGAGTACCAAGTTCCTAAACTGCCTTTATATACCGCTTTAGACATCTAGTGGATCTGACTCAGCTGAATAAGGGTTGCTATTCTTGTCATTACCTAAAGAAATTTGAAACAGTATTTGATTACTATTTTCTCTCCTCTAGTATGTTGTTTTGTAAACAAAACCCTCTGCTGTGTTTTGATGCCTGTCACCAGTACAACAGCAGTTATTAGTAATTCTAGAACCAGATGTTTATTCATCAAAAATCAGTACATTGTTTTATAGAAACACAGTGAACTACATAACCTAATGTGTTTACCTTCCTTGGGGTATCTCTGAGTTATACTAGAAAGAAGGAGCAGAAAACAAGAAACAAAAACCTTAGTGCACGAGAAAAAGATTGCATCAGTGCAATCAGTGCATTGATTCAGTCTTTTTACATTCTGGAGATATTATCAGTGACTATAAATGATCTGCTTTCTTTTAATTTACACAATATATTTATTATCCTTAAGCAGTTCAGACAGAGATCCCTTAAAGGCTCATTTGGGGACTGACAAGAGAAAATACAAATGCCATTTTCAGAATATTTTTTTAATTAATATTTTCCATAAATGGCGCGTAAACCATTAATGCTTTCAGCACACAAGACACGAACTGGGTCCTGATCCTGCTGTAACACTTGGAAAGCATTTTAGAAAAGCAGAAAATTTTAATTATTAAAAGGTTACATGGGTGGTTCTGCTCTGTTTGTCCATAGCACTCTCAATACAGTGTGATTGTCTCTGCATTCTAACACCCAGCAGCAGCAGCAGCAAACCGTGCTGCTAACACGCTAAACCAGGGTGTTTTCCAGCAGTTAGCTAATTGCAAAATTGCAATAAAGTGTAAAGCATGTATTATGGCCCTATATGATTCCAGCTTATGCCAGCACCTCCCTTGCTGCTTCCTGATTTGTTTTATTTCTGCTTCCACAGCTATTGGCATTCATAAGCCGATCTCATGCATACTGCCATTTTAGTCAGTTTGAACATCCTTGTCATTAAAAGAACACAGTATTTCATGGCTAGTAATTTTTTGGGTTTATATGCTTTACTGTTAATGTATGTTCCAGTGATTATAGGATGACCAATCATAATGATAAAGGGTTGAATCGCATAGCCTATAATTTATAGAAGCTACATTACCATGCAAAAAAAACATTTAGTACTCTGTGCTGTATTATCTGTTACCATGACTGCCCTCACAATAGCTGCTTGGTTGCAATTCTTTAACTCTGGAAGCCTAACGTTAAGTATTGTCATTCCAGCATTCCCTGATGAGGTATATCAGTATCCAAATGAAGAACTGTCAAGTCAATTCTAAAGAAGTAGTTATACTTCCAGGATAAAATACAGTAACAATTTTACAGCACTCTGCTGGAATTTATATAGGCAAAATGCAGCATAAAGGAGCAAAACAATGAACCAGAGATGAAATTTATCCATAACTGAATTTAACACCTTCCACTGACAGAGAGAGATGAGGCTGTACCTGACCACAAATTACATACTTTTTTTATTGTATGATCCTTAATTGACTCAGGGGAAGCTGTTACTTGGCATGTTACCAAATCTACTTTGAACTACAACTACACTGCAGCTAGCATTACTCAGATATATAAAGTCAAAGTACTGAACTGTACATGGCCTTAACATTAAAGCTGAAAAGACTGCAGTATATGGTTGTACTGCAGCAATAGCTTGCTGACTTTACTACTCAACAACTCAGTATTTTTTTTTCAATATCTTTCCGTTTCATTTGAACTAATCCATATTACTTTCATTCAGTAAATGGTCTATGCTCCATCCAGCCTTTTCCATACTAGTCCCGAGATTACTACTTCTAAATATCAGATGAAATTTTTCTTAACTGCTTATATATTATCTTCAAGAACAGCTTTCCTACCTTTGCTCACATCCTTATCTAATTTAACTGAATTTGAGAGATAAGGTATGTCAATCTGCTTAATCAAGAACTGGCAAATATTACAATGGCAATATGTACTAAATCTATCCTAAATGTACTAAATCTATCTCATTGACATCTAAGTCACTTTCCTATACTGAAAAGCACTGGAGCTTGAAAATAGCCCTGAAGAAATTGTTCAAGTGATAGGAAGCTGTTGTTACTGCATTCATTTGGTATACCGTATAGAAGTATAATACTGATTTGTGTATTGCAATTATGAAAAAAAGGCTGCCTTGGAATTTGTGACAACATAAAAAGACTTTTCTTCACCCCTGCTTGGGATATGGCACTGCAATTTTATTGCAAACTTAACATCTTTAAGTCATGATAATTTTGATATATTTTGCATTTCCAAATTATGAGGAGGTTTCAGCAGTGTTTACTAAGGCAAGCGTTACCATCATTTTCAAAGAACTTCGCATGAAAATATACAAGGCACATGGTAACTGGATAGGTCTAAGCCTCATTCAAATGGCCATTTCACTCAGTCATCTTCCCTGGTCTTACAGTTATGAAGTACTTTGGATCTACTGAAATTTAAGTTTAGTGCAGTGTATAGTATCACCATATTGATAAATCTGTAATATAATCAAGAAATATATAGTACAATGTAACTCGCACTTGCAATATAGGAATGTGAGTGTCATATAACTCATGGTTTATGCTTTTCCATGTGCATGCTTCTGTTGGAAGGCAGTCTGAAGAGTCATAGTATTCACTTCTTGCTAACTTCCATGGAAGCTGAATATGTTCATGCCAGGTTTGAATCAAGTTCTACGTCTCTGTTTTAAAGCAATCAGCATGCTTTTGTGCTATTCTATTAGCTGCAAAATCAAGCAAAGAAGCTTTTCGTTCTCACTTTTCTTAACCCAGAGACATCTTCCACAAGGAAAACAAAGTGAGGTTCAGTCTCTTTTGTTTTGCTTTTTCTCTTTCAGAGGCTGTTCATTGTCCACTCTAAATTTCTTTTGAGGGTTTTGTTGGGTTCTTTTATTTCCTGTGGAAAAGGGACATAATTTTGTTCTGAGGAATCTGAAATTAATTCTAATCTTATTCCTCAGCAACAGTCAATAATTCCTTTCTATAAAAAAGAAGAGTAATACCTCCATCACTATTTACAGACATAATTAGAAATAATAGATATGTTTTCCCTTGGTTATTTTGATTATGGTGATTTATCACATATAGCCAGATAAGCTCACTAACTGTGTAGAAAGAACTGTTCAACATAGACATTTCACAGTAAATTTTATCTGGTGAATGTCAAAACCAGTACCAGACTGGTTAGGTTGGACTGAAGTGGAAGAAGGCAACCAGAAAAACAGAAGCTAATATTTTGACTCTTGTGCCATTAGTACCTAAAATTTGCTTTTACCACTTTCAATATCCCTTAGAGTACATGAGCAAAACAGGTCAGTTTTGGTCAACACAAATTCTTACCTAAGCATCTACAGTCCAGAGTTTCCTCTGCTTAAGGTCCTGTGTGGCTTAACCTGGTAGCTGTTCTCAGAGAAAAGCTAATCAGTGAAGTTCTATGCAGTATGAAGTTGGTGCTGCTGCTTTCTTTTTAAGCTTGATGATTGACATATATAATAATTTAATGATTATAGACACCCTATAGTGAAACTAAAACCCCTCTCACTTTCCATTGCCTAAAGATATCCAAATATCTCTCTGTTGTGGTTTAAGCCTCTCAGCCATGCAGTTTTCTCGCTCGCTCACTCACTCTCCCCTTCTTCTTCCCCCCACTCCCAGAGGGATGGGAAGGAGAATCGAAAGAATGCAACTCCCACAGGTTGAGATAAGAACAGTTTAGTAACTAAGGTATAGCACAAATCACTACTGCTACCACCAATAATAATAATGACAAGGCAAATACAAGCCAAGAGAAAATCACTCACCACCCGATACCAAGCCTGACCACGCAGTGCACCCCCACCCTTCTGGGTCTCTGCCCTCCGTTTTTCACATCCTGGGCATGACATGCTGTGGTATGGAATAACCTCTTTGGCCAGTTTGGGTCAGGTGTCCCGTCTCTGCTTCCTCCCAGCTTCCCCTCCTCCCTGGCATAGCATGAGACTCAGAAAGTCCTTGGCCAGACCAAAACATTACCAAGCAGTAACTGAAAACACTGGTGTCATCAGCGCTGCTCCCAGGCCCAAAATCAAAAACACAGTGCGGCACCAGCTACCAAGAAGGAGAAAAATGACTGCAGCTGCTGAACCCATGACACTCTCCTAGCTGACAAAGATTCTGTTTCTTTACAGGAGCAGAATAGTGACTGTTGTCTCAGATTAAGATTGAAGATTTTTTGAAATAAAGGCTATAAGTCAGAATTCTCCTCCTGGACTTCTCATAATCATTATAGTAGAGAATCCCATGTATCTTGCCCATTATTTCAAGAACAACTGATCTTACATACGTGCCTGAAAAATTAACAGTTCCAAGTCCTTGTGAGGAAGAGTACAAAGAACCTCTCATGACCAAGAATGTAAGAGCAACCTTCATGGAGAAGACATTTTCTTCGCAGAAAGGAGTGAATTTTAAGGCACTCCCTATCATCAAGTCTATCCTTATGTGCATGGCTACCATTGGGAAACTTACTGAATATTTTGGTCATCTGGTCACTTCCGAAACACTTAATTCTCCTCCCCTACCCGGGAGGAGAATTTCTACTTTTTTTTATAGCTATTTCTAGATTTTTTTACCTTGGAGACTAAACCTCTAGAATTATAAACCATTTAGCATCACGAGAAACGCAATCCTGTCTTTTAGACCATGGGTTTTGCAAATCCTGGAGACTATATATATTCTTGAGCACCATCTAGTGGTGCTTTTATGGTTTACAGAGACACAAATTTAGAACTCCACGGTCACAGATCTTTGTAACATTAAGAAGTATTTAAATAAGATCATCGTACACGTTGGCTAAACTCTTTCCATTTCTGTTGATGCTAGAGAGCCATGGGCTTTGGTTTTTCTGATAGTTCAAGGGAGTAAGGAATCCCGAGCTGTTATGATATTCTGCTATTTTCTGCTATCCCTGCTGCTCAGGGATATTTATTTAGCTAAGAGAATTTTTGCCCCCTTTTTTTTTTTTTTAGGAAAAATTAAAAATGGTTTAGTTTTCTATAACCAAAAAAAAAAAAAGGGGGGGGGGGGGAGAAGAAGAAGAATTTTCAAGTATATACATTCTAATATTCAAGTAACTGTAGGCTTACATATTTTCAATTAAAAAAAGATACCAACAAACCATGCCTGGGAAAACAGTGACTAGATAAACTATGTAACTGCTTTCTTGAATGAAACTGAGCAATTGATTTATACTCTGCCTTTTATTTTCTATTAGTTTTCTCCTACACTTGAATAGTAAATTTTGTGTGGCAATATAATCAAGCTGTGGTAATTTTTTTAATTGTAAAATCTAAATTTAAAAAAGAAAATTAAAAATACTAGCCAAATTATAGTGGGAAAAAAAGCTTAAAAAAATCAAATTATTTTATTATACAAGATACCAGTTCTCAAGAAACAACACATTCTAAGCTCAGCTGCATATTACATATAGTGTTTGCTGTAAGATCTTCCTAAAATGGTGTCTAAGAGAAACAGCAGATAAAACTTCAAAAGCCTCTTGTTTTTTGCCTTTGTTTAAGCTTTCTTTCTAGGAAAGGAAGAATATAGCTGGGAGTTCAACAGAACTTATCATGACATTATGATAAACAATGACTTGTAGCAAGAATAATATTTTAATTTCAGTATTGTAATAGGGTACCTAGATATGGTGATTTGCCAGTATAATTGAATGAGAGTTATTTCATAATCCTAAAACATACCTTTATTTCTTTATTTTCACAAGCAGAAAAAGAAGAATCATTGTTTCTTTCTGGACAATCATATAAAGCTCCCATATAGGGGAAAACGCCTATATAGAAAGGGGACACCATACAGTAGATTTTGGAGTGAAAGGCAAAAGTTGGAAGAAAAATATGCCTACCAAATATATATTGGCTCTTATAACAGAAGAGGGGTGTTTCCTAGTAATCTATAGTACAATGATAACTGAGATGTCAAAGTTCATAATTCCCCCGGATCTTTTCTGGACTTTCACATGCCTTTGAACATTATAGAAATGGAGAACACACAAGTTTTATTTCAATACTCTTATTAAAAATTGGTTACATTTAACTAATCTTAGCTCTTTTGGGGGGTAATTCAATACCTGAGAATGTATGTGCTCTCCTTGTGCTAATGCTTTGCTCTTTGATGGAAAATATGAAGCTTCACATCATTTAATATGACCTTTTGCTTTGACATACCCCAGTTTCAAGAGGTCAGATACAAAAATCTTAAGCTGCCTAAGTAGTTTAGCAGCTTCTCCAGAGCAAACTGTCCTGAGCACTTAACTAGTCTCACTCTACAACTCTACAACTTTAGCTTTATCTTGTTAGGTTTTCCACCCCCTCAAGCCTGTGAGGAAGTCGGAATGGTCCATTGTTTGTCATGAAATGAGAATTAAGGGGTGCGCTGTTGAACGCTATAGGCAACACATATAAAAGGAAACAAAAAGCCTCACATTTAATCTCTGAAACATCAATCTACAGGACATCATGGAAATCAAAAGCATAGTCAAAAATCAAAAAGTTACTTGAAAAAATCCAGCAGGATTTTAAGGACTGGTAGGTATTAAGCCTGAAAAGATGAAGAGACTGTGCATGAGTTTATACTTTTCTTGAATGTATCACTTATTTTAAGAGGGGAAAAAAAAAAACCAAACAAAACCAAACCAAAACCGGAAACATCTAGAAAGTCTTTTTATTTGCCTAATACTGATTCTAAAATGAAACATTATCAGTGGAAGAAACATTTAGCCATTTGTCTGGTACACAATCCACATGGAAACATTGTTCTTTCTTATTAATTAATGGTTTTGATGTTTGAGTACAGCAACATCAGAGCAATAGCGATCTGAGTAATTTCTATTGTATAGCAATGGCATCTGTTATTATACACGTCCGCTTTGGAAAGGAGATTATTTCAGTTAGCCACATTTTAATCCACATAATAGATGTTATAAGTAAGTATTAAATAGCTTATTTAGCTACAGATTGTTTCTTTATTAATATTCTCACTACAAGATCCATCCCCATTGCTAGAGAAATTAATCATTCCTTCCTGTTTTTCATATTTCAGAATAATCTGCCTCAGGAGTTCCTGAAAATACATCTTTAGGGTAATTAACTCTACTGAGATTCCATGTTACTGTATTTCAACTTTAGCAAAGCACAAGGACAGAAATCCTACATGTTCCACTTCTTTGAATAGTTGCTACTGACAATTTTATTCCGTTGTGGGCCCAAATGCTTCTTAGAAGTACACTAATCAGCTAATGGAAAGAAATGGTGTCACCTTCAGTAAACATCTATAAACAGTTTCTTTGTGGAAGAAGTGGTTGATCTCTGATTATTTCCTTCATAAACAAGAATTTATGTTTGTTATAAAAGAAATACAGTTTTTTAAGGCTGTATACTTACAGTTGAACTCCTTTTAACTAGAAGATTCCATTTTTTGTTGGAATGCAGGCTTGTTAAAATTGAACCCTACAGTATTGAGCAACTGGTTTCAGCATCTTCAGGTGAGCCGTAATACATAGCAGGTTTCAGGTGCTTCAAGCTTCCTGCCAGAAATGCAGCAGCCTAAACTTTGTGCTCTACATCTTGAACCAGAAAACCCAGCAGTTCCAGTACAGTAACCTTAAAGTTAGAAAGTCCTCTGGCTTCTTTAGAAAAACAAGAAGAGCAATCTCATGCAAACACAGCCCCAGGAAACATCATTTCAGTACAAAAATACTTGTTTTAATGATTACTAAACAGTGTTTCTTAGCCTGTGTTGTGTGTGATTTTTTTTTTTGGTCACTTGTTTTTGATTTAGAATTAATCCAGATGTGTTGACACCAATGTTTCTGAAAATCAGAACTCTCAAGTTCAGGCCAAGTCCGTTATCATATCTAAAATTACCTACCTCAGCATCTTGAGAAAATGTAAGGGCAGAAGAGAGAAAAATCACTTCAGGAAAACCTAGGAAAAGCTAACATACACTGTAGAAAAAACAGGCATGGACAAGCTTTTTTGCTTCACTATTTATTTCCAGAAAAATGAAATCTCAGAAAGAATAAACTGTAACCAACACTTCTCAATAGCTAAAAACTCATAAGGGAAATGTCACTATTGTTGAAATCTGCTTCTAATCCAAGATTTATTACTAGAAGTTAGAATAGTTTTATACAAAATGGACTACTGTGTGTAACAGCATCAGTACTCTCAGTTGAATACATCACTGTCTAGACCGTGAGCACAAAATATTTCACTCCTGATCACAGATTCTCATCTGAAGATGAAAGGTCTTGTAGTATCGATTAATGGAATCTCAAAGACTACCCATTTTAGCTACCAATATGGCACTAGAAACATGAATTTCTGATTCCTGCAATATGAACAGGGGCACAAACCTGCATGTTGACCCGTATCCGGTGACATGAACGTTCCTTTCTTACCAGTAGTAGTTCCACTGGCTTTAGTAAGACTCATGTGAGTAGCCTCATTCAAGGCATTAAAGCTTAGAAGTCAAAACCAGCTATAGATACTAAAAATTAACCAATAAAACTCCTGTCTGTTGCTTCTTTTACAACATCTACAAATTCTGAGCTTATTAAACTTAGATGAACCTAAATATTTTAGCTGCATCATTCATTGTTTTATCTCTGTGTGCCTTCATGCCACAGCAGGAGAGCTGTATGCCTTAACAATATTAATATTTCTAAACATCTGGCATCCCCTATATGAGTTCATAGACTATTTGCAATGAAAGCCTAAGGAAAAAAAAAAGTGAAACAATAGTTTAAAACAAGTTTCCAGAAATAAATCTCAACTAGCAGCATTCTCTAGAGCATACTCTAGCAACGTAACTCTTTTAATAATGTACCTACTTCTGCTGGAGGTGTTTTAAAAAGGTGAGTTAAATTAATCAAACAGGTAAACTCCAGCAGTGTGAAATGGTCCAGCAGAGAATATATGACCGGGTATAATCTTTACTTTGACTCTCAGAACAAGATAACCATGTTTACAAATTTTAAACCTGTCTCTAAAGAGAGATATGGAAATCACACATACAGAGATGCATACATATGCAGCCCTTCATATTTACCTTTGGGAAATTACACAGAAAAATATCAATAGATGTCATCTAATAGCATATTGTAACCATGTCAATTGTTACTTGTTGGAAGCTATGAATCAATAAAACCAAAGTTCTGGTAGTCCCATCATTGACAAAAACAAAGAAACCAATTCTTATTTCAAGTAGGAAAAGCGATGTAATTCTCTTCTCGTTAAAAGTCTTTGGAGAGGGAGAAATGAGAAAAGCCTATTTCAGAAATTATTTTGTGTGCAATATTTTAAATGACATGTTGAGATACAAAGTGGGCTTTTTTACTGTTCTCTGAATACTTGATTCCAGCATAGGAAATCTAGGCACCCTAAAAGTAATTATAGATGAACCAAGCAAATGTTTTCAACCATTCTGTATTTTAATTAGTTTAGTGCTTTGTTTTTACTGTTTTTCATTAAAAGTGGTCAGTAGCACATCAACTCAAAATGTTATTCAACTTCCAGTGGCCATTATTTTCAGGATGATTATAGAAACCACCTTATTCCACCTGATTGTATTGCACCATTTGAACTCATTTAATTTCCTAAAAAAATGTGCAATTTTAAAAATACTATGGAAATTAAGGACCTTGGGTACTACTAGATTTAAACTTAGGCATTTTAATGCTCACCTTAATTGAGATAAAACTTGTAAACTATAAACATAACTTGCAGATGTGTCTTTTCCAAACAGAGTAATATGTATTCTTGGTGCTGTATGCTTATTGTTTTGACTTTCAGTGGCTTCTTCTGTTTGCTCTATATACTTTCAGCTGGCTTATCTGCCTGTAGTATATTCTTTTTCATGTAAAACATTAGGCTTGTCTATACAAGGTGAAATCCTAACTTACAAACAGTTACAACTGTACATGTTAGCAGAATTAAAATGTCTCAGATCTTTATATTTCTGTTTCAATCAGAATTAAGATAAAGACAGTTTGTTTACTAGAGTTGGCCAGTTAATATTTCTTGCAGGAAGTGAAAGGTTTTAAAAAACAAACCCCAAAATTCAGTGGTTTTAAGTATCTCACTCTCACATAATTAAGCAGGAATTAAAAAAAACTCACATTCTGAAACAAGAATACTGGATTGTGGAGTTACATGGGCTCTACTTCTGTCATACAGTTCCTTCAAATAAATAATACTGTTTGCAGTTTCATTATCTCCCTCACTGTCTCCCATCCACAGTCCCCTTGATGAGTCATGCTCAGACTACTTATCACCAGAACACACTTTTAAAACACAGCACATTTCAAGCTTCATTTACTTGATTGCAGACTACATGAGAAAACCAGAAGGAAAATAGGGAAAGTGGTAGATCATAGTTCTTAAACTTCAGTTTTATGGAACCAAAACTGACATCACAAAAGCTATGCTATTCCTCCCAACAGAACATTTCTTTACGGCAGAAATTATGCAGTGGTTTACAGACAAAACCAGCAGTTGTTTTCCAAGACCTTGCAAATACATGTTTTGTCAACCACAAACGCCAAACAACACATCACAATAGATTTTTCAGATCTCCATCAAGCAATTGAATTATTTCTCCCATACGCATTCTGAATGCAAATCAGCGACCATTATTCCTTTTCAAATGCTCTGATTAGCGGAAAAATGGCTAATTTGTCTTTTGAATAATCATAAGGCTTTAAAGTTACTGCCCTAACTGAACTGAACCAGGGAAACTTACTCCTCCCAAAACTTACTGCAATCAGTGCTTGCACTCGGCCTGCCCTGCTTCAGGTAAAATAGATAAACGTCAGTTGCATCTCTGCTGCCTCCATTCATCACCCCTTTATGTAGCTGAAGCTAGTTGGAAAAGTCATCTTTCCTTTCACAGGCAATCTCCAAAGCATACGTGGGCTGGAAAAAGATTGGTCTTACATGAAGGGACAGATGAGGAGCAACATTCCAGAAGTGAGCATGACCAGGCAGATTGACCATAGCTGAGATGCATACATTCATATATAGCATATACTCTTCTATAGATAGCCTGGGAAGTGATTAAAAAAACCCACCAACTAGTAGAACCTGCTTTTTCAAGAAGAGGAGGGAAGCAATATAATCTAATGAATCCAGTAGAGATGTATTTTATCTCTGTCTTGCATGTGCACATGGAAAGTGAGGTGTAGGGCAGATGCATTGATGGAATTATTTTAATTCCATATTTCTCATGAATATATTGAATTTTACATTATTTAGCTGCAGTAGAGACATTATAAATTTATTACTTCTATCAATCAAATAGATTTATGGACATACATATCCCTTGCAGTTAACTATCAGTTTTGCAGTTAAAGCACAGACTCAATAGATTCAACCTCACACAGATGTGTGTGAGAAAAACAGCAATCCTTCCCAAGTTACAGCATTTATTTTTCATAGATATAATTGAATTTGATGAGGTTTTACAAGTAAATTGGAAGCTAATTTAACATCACAGTAATGATAAAATTGGCCTCCTTGCAGAAGTTCTGCAGGGTTTTGTTTTTTTTATATTTTGAAACAGATAACATTATCAAAGTTGCTTTGGATAAAAAGATATAGGTAATTATACACTTTGATCTTTATTTGTCTCAAATATATGTATCAAATGAAGGAGAAGATAATCGGGAATTCATTGTTTCTTAGATCACAACAGGTAGAAGATTCAGTTCAAAGGCAAGAGAATAAAACCAGAAAATGATGCTTCTTTATAAAAGCTGCAGCTATAATATGGAACCCATTGCCATTGGACATTTTAGCTGCCCTAAGAAGTAAAAGTCCTCATAAACATTGGAAACAAATTAATGGGAGGATTTTCCATCAAAAATCCACCAAAGACCACCAATCGAACGGGTCTATCAAGACCTATGCAAATACTATAACTGGCATTACAGTCCTGGAGTGCCAGAACCTGGAGGGGGAATTTCAGTCTGTTCTCATCCTATACCCTCAAACTCTGCAGTGACTTTTGCTAGAGATGAAAAGGTGGAGTAACATGAACACTTTGGTACAACTCAGACTAACTCTTATTGTTTTCTTAGATTTAATTATTAAAATGTTGCTGAAATGTCAAGCTTCTTTTGAAAAGGTGATAATAGAAAGACTCTGTTAAACAACCAAATAAATTGTACCAGAACATTTACTTTTGATGGGGTTTATAACAAAAAATTCCTTTTAAATAAGGCTGAAGAGTAGCAGTTTTCTCATGCAATTCTACACTGCATGGTCTGTTACATATGCTTTCCATATTCCCTTATTTTAATGAAGTTGAACTATATGCTATATGCTGTCTTCTGTTTGACTTTTCTTTCTTCAGTACAATATTTTTCCTTCCATTATACTCAGGACTAAAATGCAGATTAGCTTCCTCTGATGTAGTCATCAATTCCTCTCAATTGTCTTCATCTGTTGAAAATACAGAAAAAATAGATCGTGTCCCTTTTACACCTGTTGAGAAAACAGGAAACTGACTACTTTTGAAAGAAATGTTTCTTTGCTAATGGTTTAACTCTCAAAAATTCTCAGATGGAAGTCACTTCCAAAAAACAAAATTCTTTAAGCATGGGGAAGAGTTACAACTTTTTTAAATATTGGGTTTTAAAATGAGTTGCAATAGAGGAATGCAGCAGAGTAAGGCTCTCCACTAAGCCCTGCCAACATCGTACTAACCAAACACAAACAGCTCTACGTCTGATAGTTCACATCCTTTACCACATTCCTTAAATATTCTTGGAACATTTTAATATTTCACAGTCTTTAATTTGTAAATTATTTGCTAGGTATTTTATTTAAAGACAAGTGAAAAAGAGCTACTTATTCAAAACAATAGCACACCTTAAAAACTGGCTATTAGCAACAGAATTTAGGACCACATATGGCATCCTGTTTGATGCACAAAACAAGAGGGAGGGTGGGTGTTAAATACAGCATTCACAAGGTGTGAACCACAGCCAGAGCCAGAAGCAAGAACTTGCCTGTTGATTAGAAAATGTCACTGGGAGAACATCAAAGCTGCACCCAGTTTCCTATTCACATCAGGCATGTGCTGGCAAGCAAGAGCACTACCAGTAGGTTGTGCAATCAGAAATCAAGCAGTTAAGGCTGCATTTGACACAGGTGGTGGGCACTTGGTGTTGCAGAGGCATTGCTCAGGGCTGCATCTTAATACTAGAGCTGACACAACAAAGCTGGTGTTACATGTCTCCTGAGCTGTATAGAGTGACTCCAAGGTCAGAGCCCTCAATACACACCCAGTGGCAGGATGTGGCTATTCAGCACTAAGATCTCAGGGCCCACTTGTAGCCCACGCTCTTCCTGAGGCTGATGCATAGGGCAGGTGGAGGAAGGACCAGGGGTGATAAAATAGAAATAACCAGCTCGTTATGGCCATGCTGCAGTGCAGAGCCAGTCACATATGGCACAAGAAGAGGAGCAAGCATGTATGCTTAAGCAGGCAGTGGGACTCTCACAACGGTGGAGCCTCAAGGCATGTGACTTCTTGGAGTGGAGGGTGGCTCTTTCTCCTCTGAAAAATGTTCAGCTGTAAAACAGGTGTAGGGCAAAAAGTTCTGACAATGGAAGCATTTGGGCTTTGACAGATTCATAGATCAGACCAGGGCAACAAAAAGTGATGCATGACAGTGGTCCAACAGTTGCTGATGCAGGGGAACCATGTGCCACAGGGACCTGCTGTCTCACAGGCCTGTCACTTGCCAGGGACCAGATGTGAGCCATTGCAGAGAGGTTGTCAAGTCTCCAGTCTTCTTGGTTTTGAAATTAAGACAAGTTCCCATATGTGGACGTTCAATTTTTGTTTATAAAATTTTCAGAAGAAAAGAAATTCAGTAAGTTCTAATGGTGTAAGGCCAGCAGCCTCTACACTAAGTTATAAGTTATGAAGAGAAGGGCCATTTGACTATATCCTCTGACACTATTTAAGTTAAATTACCTTCCTTCTCCTTCCTGATAGTTGTTTGATGGACTTAATTTCACCAGGGGGATGCATTTGTAGCTCAGAAAGGATGAAGAGTGCTGTAAAAATCTAGCACCATAGGATTAACCTGTGTAAATCAATGCCCTTGAATTTTAACTAATCAATGTGTTTTGTTTCTTCAAATTAAAACTCATGCAATATAGTTTCACTTAAGACATCCCAGATCAGCTTTAAAACTGTTAAAGAATGCTTGTAACTTTTGTAAGTAGAAACTGCAGAAAACAAAAACTCAATTACAGATCAAGCCAGATTTATCAAGAGCACCCAATAACATTGTCAATAAGTTACCTTCAAAACTGGAATAGACAAGTTTCCAGTTTTAGCTTGGAGCAAGGACCTTTAAACTTTCTCAAATAAAGTCTTTTATCATCTTATCATAAAGCACAAACTTAACAGTAGGTCTCTGTCCTGATTTCAAGTACTTGCAACTGAAGTGTTCATAAAGATTAACAGATATTTTGAAAATAGACACAACAGAAACTTAAATAGCTAAACTCGTTATTAATGACTTTGATAAAAGTTTATAGCTTTGATTCACAAGATTAATTTCTAAATATACAAAACCTGTTCGAAGTAATGCAAATGTATAAATTCATTTTCCTCTGACCAGAAACAGCAAACTTGTTCTCTTCTTCCCAGAGCAATCTATATATGAGTCAATTATATGAGGTCCTCTTTTCAACTCTGCCAGTGCAGATTCTCATTATACAAACTAGTAACTGAGAAACGATCAAAAGAAGAGGCTTGAGGAAGCATGTGGTTGTGGAAAACTTGGAATATTGACAAACTAGGGTTTGCAAGGGGGCATTGATTCGAAGAAAACTCCAGGAACAAACTTGCCAACAAAGTTTTCTAGTTGACAAGCAGGTATTCTTTATTACGGCGCCAGAAGACACGGGGGATAACTCCTCCTAATGTGTGTCCATGTATTGCTACACAAGCAATCCTTATATAGCTACAGAGCATGAATACATATTCATGAGGTTACGTATGGATTATATCATTTTCCAAAAAGTTCCCCGCATGCGTACAGAAATGTGGTGGTGGTCTCTGAGGGTCATTTACTTCTTCCAACAATCTTCATCACTGCTGGCAGCCTTTGAAGCACGCACAGTAGATGCTTATACTAGCTTAATCGGTTCGTCAGCACCACAGACATAATAATCATCCCATCCTCCTGCTCATCAGTTAGTTTAACTGCAGCCTATCCTGGGCCCCTGCCTTTCCGGATACTGCCTATCTTTACGTCCTGTTCTTCCAGCCTGTTTTCTTGCACTCATTTTGTACTAAGGTCATAAAGGCCTAAACTATATCAACTGCAGCAGTTTATCTTGTACAAGGATTCTCGGCATGTTCTCTAGCTGTACTCTATATTTTTCTCTCTATATCATGCATCTCAGTAATTTTCCATTACTACTGTTACAAAGCCATTAAACTTAACATTACTTAAAATTGATTCTAAAGGTTTATATATTTCATTTTGTAATTTTTTCCCCCTTGTCTCAGTACCCTCTCTGAAGATTTTAGTACCCAAGCATTCACTAGTTAACTAAATTGTTAAAGGCTTGCTCCCAGTTACTTGAAGACTTTTCCTTAATAGGCACCATGTTCAACTGGGGAGGGAGGCTATTCACAAATAGACAATGTTTGTTACATAAAACGTATTGTGAATGTGCTATCTAAATTTAAAATAACATGATTTAGAACAGCCAACTTGATGAAGAGTCCTCAGAGGTCACTAAAGCTTTGATTTTCCAGTTAGCTTATTTTATAGCTAGTGCTTTAGAAGCCATCAAAATCATAACAAGATAGATCAATCAGACTGCTTTTACTGGTCTGCTGCATACAATTCAACATAGAAAACAAGAGTATCCACTGAATCAGACTTTGGAGAAATTTGCAATGTGCCATGAAATAGCTTTAACCTTGAGACTACGAGAGAAATCAACAGTTAGATAATTAATCATGTGAAAGTGTATTTTACTCTGAATAGTATGCCTAGTTAGAATGTATTTTTTTTTTTAAGAACCTAATATAATGCTGATAGTAGATTTCCCTGTAGTTCTTCAAATCTACTGTGGTATTTTTATCAAGAGATTTCTGAAAGGTTGTCATTTGCAGTTAAATCCAAATAAAAATAGTGCATTTTTTTCTGGTGTAATTCATTTTGTATTTTAATTTTTTAAAAATAAATAAAATATATTTGAAAAATGTAGATAACAATATATCCCCATGATTGATGCATTTTTTTTAAGCATTATTAAAAAGATACCATTTTTTTCTTAGAAAACCTATATAAGCAAAGTCTCCAAGTGATAGATATGTCAGTTACTGAGATGAAAAACTACAGCATTTCAGAAACTCATCACCAGAGAAATATTTAAGGTTCCCTGTGAATCTGACACTTACTGCACACAACAAAGGTCATTCAATTTTTGCAGAAATTTTTGATAATCAGGCAATGTAGTGCTGCAGAGAAAAAGACTGATGTAAGCAGCATGGAGTTAGTGTATTTTTTGCTATTATAGTATCCAATTTTTCAGCTTAAAGAATAATAGTCTTACCACCAAAATATAATACTTCCCTCAAAAAAAAAGTCTGTTAATAATATTTTGGTTTGCATTCTAGTGGTTTAGTTCCTTGTTTGCCTGTAAAAGTTGTCCAAAATAGTCAATGCCCCAAAACATACTCTAAGAATCAGTGCCATTAATTTTAACTACACTATAAATACTAGTAAATATTCATAATATGTGCCTGTATCTTTAAGCTGTTGTCTTACTTTGATGCCATGTTTGTCTCAGGACAGGTTATATATGCGTCCGTGTGTTCTATAGGAGGGAAAGGAAGACCAGGTTGCCAGTTTGTATTGTATTTAAAGGTGACAACTCCAGTCCATGATATGACTTCTGTAAATGGAACTTACAGTAAGTGACAAAGTTTTCAAGACAGCAAAAATACTTTCCACTCTCTCTGAAAGGTGCAAGCAATACTGGACCTACTGTCCTGTAACGTTTGGTACTTAAGTTACTGGCAGAAATGGCAACTCACAGATTTTTGTTTACCAGGGATATTGTTTGTAAATTACCACATCATGCAAGAACAGACCTCAGACTAGTAACAGGTTTTAAGGGAACTCTGCAAGATATGCTCTTCTGGAAGTAGATTAACATGGAAAACTTAACAATCAGGTGGGGAAGGATGATAACACACTGTGTAAGCCTAGAGGACACAATAGTCTTAGCTGCAGATGTAAAAGCAGAAATCAGAGTTTCCTTAAGGGTATTAGCGTTAAAGGTAAATTTACAACCTTAAGGTTATTCCTTCACTCTAAATGAAATACCCCAAGAAGATGAGCTTAGTTAAGTAGCTTAGATAAATAAATAAAGCTCCATCTGTCTGTGGTGCAAATAAGCTGCCAGAGTTACATGGGAAAGATGTGCTGCTTTCTGTGCAGTACCCGTGCCAGATGATAGTCATAAACAAAGCTAAAGAAAGGCCAATAGAAGAGTTACCCAAGCAAAACATCAAAGACAAATTAGGAGTGAATAATACAGTGTGGCCACCACTAGTGATTACATAAATTATGGTTACGAAGAGCTACTGAGAGGTTTGTCATAAAGTGACACTGTCAGCTAGAAAACCACAGGGGACTTGAAAGTAGTCTTTCATACTACCAAAAAGAAGTACTGAAAAAGAGAGTAAGAATTTGTAGTGCACAATGTAAAACAGATTGCTTGTACCTATTATTTAAGTTTGAAAACATTTAAAATCCAACTATCACATTATGTGGTCCTTCTGCTTATGAAATAAATTTTGTTACTGCAACCAGTGCCTTTTGGAATGTACTAGTTTGGGGGTATCACTAAAGTATTAATATTGTAGAGAAAGAGGCTTATTCTGCTAGGGTTTTCTGCTAAATATATATCTTCAGAGAAATTATAGAAGGCTGTGATTTCTGCACGAGTTATTTACTATAGTAACTTCAAATATTACAATCGCATAGATCATCATGCAGTCAGGTTTCTAAGGATAAAAGGATACATATGATAGCGTAAATATGCGAAGAACAATCTGTTTATCAGAATCCTGTTTCAGCCAGAACCAAAGACTGTGGAGTAAGTAAAATCAATTAAAGCCATATAGTAGGAAAAGAAGCTGGTGGAAAAGTTAGATTAGCTATGCTAGAAACTACCTCCATGTTGCCTCAGAGCCTCAGAGGAGGACAGAGGTTAAAAGCTGAGAATCACATGCTCACTTGATATAACAGAAACAGCCCTAGAGTCAAAGAGAAGAACTGATATCTGTTCTTATACTATGCTAACATGCTCTCTAAGGATAAGGAGTACTTTGACAGAAATGATCAGGTGAGACACTAGATTGTGCTAAAACCAGAGTATTTCTGTGAGACAATCCAACATCAGATTTCCCCCAGTGAGTCAGGTAGCTGTGCAAGTCATGGTGAATTTTAATGTGCTAGAGAACAGACTGATTAAGAAATCACCTTGAGCATCTTCAATTACAGTTGTAAAAAATGCCCAGTGGAGAGTTGGGGCTGTGAGAGCTTTAATTTGTATAGAGCTCAGAAAATGCTCCCCGCTTCCACACACTAGATGTCTGGCACAAATACTTCCATAGTTTGTATTTAATTCCTGTCTATTGTTTCATTAAAATAGCATCTCAGGATCAAAGTAAAGCTTCTTTTCTGACAGACTGTTGATAGTTTCAGGGTGTTAGAATGCCCTCTATTCATGAATATAACAGCATCATAGAATCATAGAATCATAGAATAGTTAGGGTTGAAAAGGACCTTAAGGTCATCTAGTTCCAACCCCCCTGCCATCAGCAGGGACACCTCACACTAAACCATGCCACCCAAGGCTCTGTCCAACCTGGCCTTGAACATCGCCAGTGATGGAGCATTCACAACTTCCCTGGGCAACCCATTCCAGTGCCTCACCACCCTTACAGTAAAGAATTTCTTCCTCATATCCAATTGTCCTGGGTTCAGCAGTAGCAGTCATTTTTCTCCTTCTTGGTAGCTGGTGCAGCACTGTGCTTTTGATTTTTGGGCCTTGGGGTTGTGCTAATAACACCAGTGTTTTCAGTTACTGCTGGGTAATGTTTTGGTCTGGCCAAGGACTTTCTGAGTCTCATGCTATGCCAGGGTGGAGGGGAAGCCAGGAGGAAGCAGAGAGAGGACACCTGACCCAAACTGACCAAAGAGGTTATTCCATAACACAGCACGTCATGTCCAGGATGTGAAAACGGAGGGCAGAGACCCAGAAAGGTGTGGTGGTGGACTGGGGGGTTCGCTGCTGGGGGGTGCACTGTCTGGATTGGGCTTGGTGAGCAGCTGTATTCTTTTTCCTTGTATTTCTCTTGTACTATTACTGGTGGTAGCAGTAGCGATTTGTGTTATACCTTAGTTACTAAACTGTTCTTATCTCAACCTGTGGGAGTTGCATTCTTTCGATTCTCCTCCCCATTCCCCAGGACTGGGGGAAGAAAAAGAGGGGGAGTGAGTGAGTGAGCAACTTCGTGAGTTATTAGCCTGGGTGAGGCTTAAACCACGACACCCATCTAAAGTTAACTAAAAAAGGGAACAAATTTATGTCTTTTTGTTGAAGAAAGAGGAAAGTAAAAAGAGAAAAAGAAAGAAAATTTTAAAAAATAGTTCTTTGGGGATTTTTTTAATAGTTTCAATTAAGCTTGCAGGAAGCCTTCATCACCTTCCAGTGAATAGAATAACTGCAAGGAGATGAAACTTCAAGTCTAAAAACTGTTTATTACAAGCTGATGAAAAATCCCGTCTAAGATGGAGAACAATATAACTGTTTGCGGGCATGATGATTTGAGGTGTCTGTAACAGCTTGCTGTTTCTGATTGATCTATCAGACATCAAAAGTATTTCTTCCATTCACTTGGCTTTCAGATTTTTAAAACATATCTATTCATCTAAGGATAATAGTCTACTATGGAAGTTTAACATACAACTAAGGAAGTAAACAGTTAAATCAGATCTTGGCAAATCGGCTTAAACAAGTTTCTTTTTAGAAAGCTGTTTTGAATTTAAATTGGAGAAAGTTGACAGCAATATTACAACATGAGAAAGAGGCTGAAAAAAGGTCTGAGAAGAGCATGAAATAAGTTACAACAGGGTTCCCCTGGGAAAACTTTTAACAGACACCAAAACAGTTTGTGAAAGAATATGGCTGAGCTTCCTTTTGTAGAAGAGAGCATAACGTAGATATAAGGCCAACCGAGGTGAATGAAGACAAGTAACACCTTGTCTATCGTCTTCAAACTGAGTAAATATCCATGATCTCCTAAAAAAAATGAGCTAGATAAAAATGCATTCCTCTTTAAAAATATGTGGTTTTCCAATGACTGTAATATTTTATGTTTATCCTCGTAAGTACAAGGAACGATATGTTCCAAAACTTTGTGCAAAGATTATCCGTATAAGCACATTTGCTTACAGCTACTAGCTGCCATCTGAATAGCTTAAACTGTAAATCACAAGACCCATGACTTCAGTGGGAGTCTGAGAAAAGTTGCACACATTAAAGCATGAATCTGGAAATATGTATTAGAGACACTTGAACAATTGTCTTCAGCTATCAATGAAAAACACTAGCTGAAGGACCAGCAGCTTTAATCCTGAAGTGTATAGTGAATACAGACATCCCATCTCTATTTTTTTATAAAAAACTATGTTAAAACTTTCAATAAAAAGCTAGACATATCTCATGATATCTCTTCAAAAGCTGTAGTTTTTCCTGAAGAGTTATTTTTTTGTACCTTCTCTGCATGAAGAAGGTTTTTTAATTTTTACTTTTTTTTTACTCACTAGTGACAAAGACTCCAGAGTTACTAAATGTCACTCTCATGGTTTAATCCCAGACTGCAACTAAAGTACCATGCAACTGCTCACTCACTCACCCTCCCCTTCTCCCCCCTCCCCAGTGGGATGGGGAGAAGAATAGAAAAAATGTAAAGCCTGTGGGTTGAGATAATAACAATTTAATAATTGAAATAAATTCAATAACAATATTGTTATCATTGTTATTATTAACAGAGAGACAGGAATAAAATCCCCAAAGAAAAGACAAGTAAGCCACGATACAATTGCTCACCACTCTCTGACCAATATCTAGCCCATCTCCGAGCAGCAATTGGTCCCTTCCATGTAACTCCCTCCAGTTTATATACTGTGCATGACATAGACTCATAGAATAGTTAGGGTTGAAAAGGACCTTAAGATCATCTAGTTCCAAACCCCTGTAGTATGGAATACCCCTGTAGCTAGTTTGGGTCAGGTGTTCTGTCTCTTCTCTCTCCTGGCTCCTAGTGCCCTTCTTCACTAGCAGAGCATGTGACTGAAAAGTCCTTGATCAGGGTAAGTGCTACTAAGCAACAACTAAACAATATGCTGTTATCAGCATTGTTCTCAGACTAAAGCCAAAACGCAGCACTGTACCAGCTACAAGGTAAAAAAAAATAAGAAATTAAGAAAAAAAAAAAAAGAAATTACAAAAATTAACTATAACTGAATCCAGGACAGCCACCAGTTCAATGTCTGACATCTCAGAATTATTAAATGGTTGGGTTTAGTTGGTTTTTTGGGGGGGAGTGTGTTTGCTGGGTTTGTTTTCTGTTGTTGTTTTTTTTAATTGAAGTAATAAACTAGTAATAAAAAGAAAAATTAAGAGGACATATGGAAGCAGTTGATAGGGAACTCAGAATGCTGACTGAGAATGCATAAGAGAAACTATATCTGTCATGTGCTTTGCAAAGTAAACACAGATATTGATTCCCCACTGAAAGATTTCCATTACAAGTGGAATTTTTCCAATAGTATAACTCAAATCTCACTAAACTTACCTCACAATAGACTTGAGTAGGGATCATAGGCACAGCTGATGACTTCCTTACTACTATTGCTAGCAAGAACATCTAAGATAAAATTTAACATTCTGAAAAAGTTCAGAAACTTAGTGCAAGCATAAACTACAAGCTGTCCAGAAGCATGGCAGAAAGAAATAATCACCTACCATGAACCAGACAGAAAAAGAAAGGTAAATATTGGTAACTATTTGCTCAGCCCATTAATGAGGGGTTTGAAAAGGATTAACTGAAATAAAAACTGTTGGTGAAGTTATTCACGACAGACAAGACAAAGGTCAAATGTGAAGAAATGCAGAGGACCCTACAGCTTTGGCTGATTGGATGCTAAATAGCACATGAAATTCAATACAGGCAAATTTAAAATATCAATTGCAATAAAACAGTCCTAATTCTATATATAAAGAGCTATCGTTACTTAGAAATGATACTTCAGAGTAGTAATTGATAGCACTACGGAAGTGCCAATTCATTGCTCTACAGTGATCCAAAAATTAAACAGATGTATAGAAAACCCAGGAAAGATTGCAATAAAATGAAACATGGTAAGGTTACTGAATCAACCCATAGTTCACCCAGATTTTAAGCATGATGTTTCAGTCTAGCCCTATCTAGTCCCAAGAAGTTATAGTCAGAATCACAGAATCACATCATAGAACCATAGAAAGGTTTGCTGGAAGGGACTAAAAAGATCATCTAGTTCCAGCTCCCCTGCCATAGGGATGGACACCTTCTATTAGACCAGGTTTCTCAAAGCCCCATCCAACCTGGCCTTGCACACTGGCAGGGATGGGGCATCCACAATTTCTCTGGGCAGCCTTTTCCAATGTCTCAGCACCCTCACAGAAAAGAACAGGTTCCTTATATCTGATCTAAATCTACCCTCTTTCAGCTTGAAACCATTTCCCCATGCCCTTGTAAAAGCCCCCTCTCCAGATTTCTTTGTAGGTCCCTTTAGGTACTGGAAAGCTGCGATAAAGTCTCCCTGGAGCCTTAAGGTGGGAAGTACAACTTATTGCTGGAGTTGGCTGTGGAAGGGAGCTTAGATGACAATCCTAGACTAGATACCTGACTTCCGGACTGCTTATGGTATATATGATAAATGCTGGCGTAAAACAAAAGTATAAAGAAATTTGACTATACGACAGAGCTGTACTTGAGTGGCTTATGATTTAATATCTTTAAAATATATATTTCTTGTGTGATATATTACTATGCCTACATACATAGCAGTTGTTACTTGATAAAGCAATCCCACTAGTCCTTTATAAACTGAGGGTTTTATACAGTAATCCACTTGACATTTGGGCCACTAAGGTGCTTATATGGATTTAACCCGCAATTCTGCAAATTCAGTCCACATTTAATTTATCATGACATTCATTCACAGCTCTGTAAAAAGAACTAGGAAGACAGGGATAAGCCATTCCTGTTGAGATTCATATCCTTCTGCTGATAAGCTTAACTGCTCAAAAGGCATGAAGAACAATATTAAGAGAGAAATAGAAACAGACCATGGATTAATTGTATTTTTCTCTGTACAAGCACGTGAGCAAATATAAAAATAATGTAAAGAAATGCTTATGAGGAAACTCATAGTATTTGAAGAACTTTTGGTTATTCTATTAAAATGGGTCCCATTGGATTGAGAAAACGTAACTAACCATCTGCAGTTGGGGTGTTACAAGCAGAGACACATGAAGATGTACAATTCATTAAGGTAAACAGGTACTATTGCTTACTCACTAACTCACTAGATCTATTAGCTAATAGATGCTGCCATTAAAAAATACCAAGTTTACTTAAAAAGCAAACATGCAATAGCAGAAAACAAGTTGCCTACCAATCTTTCAAATTCTTGTAATACATACATGCTAGTGATAGGTTTATTTCATGATGAATATTCCTTTCAACTTCTTTTAAATACAGATGAAAGACTATTAGTTCTATTAATATTAAAGTGACATCAAAGTCCACATCTGTGGGGAAAAACTCTAAAATTCACACCAAGGAACTAGGAGACTCTATATTCAGCAAGTGCGTGAAAAAGAGAAAAAAAATTTAGAAATGTTGTGTCTGGCACAGGTCTCTCTAACAGGCCTAGGCATATAGCATGTAAAATCTAAAAGCTGCTGGAGTATAGCTAAACGCTGTTATCCAAGCTGTCATAACTGTACTGCAGTTTAAAGATACTTCCTGACAAGAAAATTGAGAAAGCTGTCTGGCTAGTAAATCAAAACCTTCCTCCTCTTTTAGTGGCCAACCAACAGATGCAGTTTAGGTCACAGATGGTGTTTTTTACGTTTCAGTCTCCACGCACATCTTCAGCACAAGTACTTGCTTTCTTTACCACTAGGAGTGAAAAGTTCTTTTAAAAATCTTTGCCAATGCACCAAGCTATCCACAAACCACTATTCATTTCAGAAGGCAAAAAGCTGCTGAACAGTTAAGGTTGAGAAGTGCAGCCTGTTTTTTAATGATCTCATAAATTAAGATGATAGTACATTTCACTGTGGAATATGTTATTATGTAATTACATCCCTTTGGGAAGATTTAAGAGAAGCAGAAATACCATCAAAAATAAAAGGTATATAAGGAGTTGAAGGTCAAAAAAATACCCAGCATATTTAAGTGTTTAATTGGCTTTAGAGCCTAAGTTAAAGCTTCAGTGCGGGTTGAACATTTCACTTATAGGTGTCACATTTCTCTCATTTCCCTTGCAACCCACAGGTTGCCACACAGAAGAAGAGAAACCCACGTTTTCTTGTCTTCTGTGCTCTCTGCAAGTGGGCTTTCTGCTCAGCACAGATGGCTGTCAGGAGTGTTAGCAAGCGCTGCTCAGTCCAGCATGCCCCCCTGGATGTGGGCCTTGCTGTACCTTTCAAGGGCCCCTTCAATCAAGGCAACACCAAACCAGCACTGAAGTCTAAAGGTAGTCTCGGACCTCCTGAATGGGCATTTCAAAGATTTAAAATTCTGGACCCAGAATCAGGAAGTGTTCATCACTGTGACACTTATTTCAGAAAAGCATGACTCCAGAATGCTTAACTTAATGGGAATCACCAACCCCCAACCACCCTCCTGCCCCACCTGCAATTCAATACATACTGGTGAAGTTGAGCAAAATAATTTTTATTCTTATTGCAAAAAGTAACTGGTTGGCAACATCTTGTTTAAACCAAAGGATTGGATGAACTCTGTATCAGCTGTCCATGAGAAAATATGTAAAGCAACCTTGAGAAAATCCAAAGCTGATATCTATGCATGAGACCTGTGGGGTTCTGTTACAATCTGTGGAAGCAAATGTTTGTTTTTTCCAAGAATGAGTTCAATGTCAGGGAGCTCAACAAGTTTATGAAAATATTCTTTGTCAACAGATGACTTAATTCAGTGACTTGAGAAGTACTTTCCAATCCTGTATTCCTGTAAGAGAAATAAAGCTTGCTAATGAAAATACCAGTCTTAATTTGAACAAACCTAGAACAAATTTCATTAATTAAACATTTTGCACTATACAAGGAATTAATCATAACCATCTTTATGCAAAGTAATTTCAGTAAGGCACCAGACCTAATGAAGCAAGAGGAAGATGAAGATCATTGATGAGCTGTCAGGCACAGCTCACTCCTAATTCAGAATGATAAAGGGATAAAATAAGTAAAAATTTAAGTTTTGCATTTACCAGCCTGAAACATGCATAGTGTTAAAAACACTACTGGTTCTGATCTTTCTGCGTATGGTAGCTTATGCACATTGATTTTTAACTGAACTTGTGATTTACAGCTTGTAAGTATTCTGTAAATTTTCGTGAAAAATGAGAGTGTTCTTCTGAACACACAGAAAGTTTCCTCTTTGAATGTTTCATTGATCACTGTTCAAATAGTCAATACCTGGACTGTAAGTAAAGTACAGAGTGAATAACCTGTGACAGGAGTGGGAGTCTTTTTGATGACACTGCAAGGTGGAAAGATGAACTGCACCAAGAATTCTTTTAGTTTTACCACCATCTTCCTGCATGAATTCTTGACAAAACACTCCAGAAATTTATAGTCAAATCTTTAATTTCTACAGACTACATCCCCAGAAGCATTTAATTACCTAACTCACGTATGTAGACAGATGACTTAATTTTAGTCTTTGCAGAATTATCAGTGAGTCATTTACTTCCAGATCTTCAAAGAACTTTTGACACCTAATTTCCACTGAAATCAATTAATACAATCAAGACTAAAATAAGTAGTTGCTTACTGGTGACTTGGAGATATATCCTTAAACACATACTCAGATTGAAAAAGGGCCTAATAAATGAAGGCAGTAGAACTAACAAGAAAAGAATAAAAAAGAATCAAAAAAAAAAAGAAAAAAAAAAGAATCAAGTGAATTTGACAGGGCTCTAGAAATAAAATTTATATTATAGAGATTCCATTAACTATTTTTCATTGGTATTAATTTCAAAATTCAATTTGAATGTATTTGTAATTTTGGAAATGTATGGAGGTGCTTAACTTGACATGAGCATACATACCTAAGTAATACTTCACTTATTACACTCATATATAGCTCAAACTAAGGAAGTGCTGGCCCATAAATAAAGTTCCCCATAAAAATGATGTCCTGTAAGAATCTTCTATTCCCAAAAGCTGTGATAGCACTTCTGGACAGTTTAAATGCTCAGTTTAAATGTTTTATACTAAAGAACATATCAGCAATAAGGTCATTAAAGGAACACCTTTCAAAACAAACAAAAAAAAAAAAGGAAAAAGAAAAAAATCTGAAAACCAAAAAGATAAAAATGTGGGTATCTTAGTGGTCATGAAAGCTTAGGAAAGTTGCAAATTACTTTCTTTGACTCCATTCAACAAACATGCAACATCTATTTCACTCTGTCAGTGCTCAGAAATCCATTCAAGGAGCAAGCAAAGCAAACAAGACTACGAAAAGGCTTATAAATATGTAGGAGAGTTTTACTTTGAAGCGAGTATAGTAAAGAGGGTGTAACTAGCACTCTTGTTTATAAAATCATCAGGTTGGAAGTGCACAGCAAGTGCAGCAGCAGGATGACACGGAGAGTACTTGGAGCATATCACAGACTTGGAAGCATGGAGCAAAGAAAGGAACTTCCAAGATCAAGAAAGTCACAACTTGCTCAGATGTACTCTCAGAACTCTTGCCCCTTAACTTAGCCCAAAGCAATTTAAAAGGGAAATAACAGCCTTCACAATGAAGAATTCATTTTGTTTAATGGCTGATCCTTTTCAGATATTCATTTGATAAATACTATTCTGTAGCTAACTCATGAGAAAGAGATATTAAAGTGTCATGGGTTCAACAGCAGCAGTCGTTTTTTCTCCTTCTTGGTAGCTGGTGCAGCACTGTGTTTTTGACTTTCAGCCTGGGAACAGCGCTGATAACACCAGTGTTTTCAGTTACTGCTGGGTAATGTTTTGTCTGGCCAAGGACTTTGAGTCTCATGCTGTGCCAGGGAGGAGGGGAAGCCGGGAGGAAGCAGAGACAGGACACCTGACCCAAACTGACCAAAGAGGTTATTCCGTACCACAGCACGTCGTGTCCAGGATGTGAAAAAGTAGGGCAGAGACCCGGATGGGTGTGGTGGTGGACTGGGGGTGCACGGCGTGGTCAGGTTTTTGGTACTGGGGGGTTCGCTGCTGGGGGGTGCACTGGCTGGGTCAGGCTTGGTGAGCAGTTGTATTATTTTTCCTTGTATTTCTCTTGTACTATTACTGGTGGTAGCAGTAGTGATTTGTGTTATACCTTAGTTACTAAACTGTTCTTATCTCAACCTGTGGAAGTTGCATTATTTTGATTCTCCTCTCCATCCCACCAGGACTGGGGTAAGAAAGAGGGGGAGTGAGTGAGTGAAAGAGAAAACTGTGTGGGTGGGGGGCTTAAACCACGACATAAAGTAACACAGCTTAAAATGAAAAGCTATATAGAAACTAGCTTTATATACTCTCAGTCACACAGATGCAAGTTAAGGGTTGTAAAGGTGCAAGGAAAGCATTTGACAGAGGCTTGAAAGTTCTCAACTCTTCTGAAGCAAAGTATTACGGCAAAGCCACACGCTCACGCACACACACACACACACACGCTTTCTTCACAGCTCCTCCAAATGAGAAATTCAGTCAAAGAACTCAGTTCTATAAGGGGCATAATGCAGAAAGCATATTGACTGTAAAGTGCCTTGGACAAGAGTTATCAGAAAGAAAATAAATCTAGCATGCCGTTTTTATGCTGACACTTATAAACTCTTTTTTTTCTGGCAATTTAGATAAACCTCAGCTGTCAGGGCCCTAGAAAAATACCAATTGAGTTAAGCTCTGTTATTTCAGCTGTTTGCTGGCTTTAGTTGGTTGAAGTTTCAGTTAACTTAATTTCCTCTACAGAGAGATATATGAGGCTCTGTTAGTAATGATCTAGTCACTCCCTGTCATGCACACAAGTACATTATTTTCCAATGATAGTAATATGTAGCAAAAGACAGATTTTCCTTCTTCTAAAAATAAAATCCATCTTTGTGGTTTGCATCTTCCGCAACTTCTCTTGAGTATGCATAATCTTTTGACAAGCAAAATGTAATATTTTTTATTCTGCTAATATGTCAACCATCTAATGAAATGTTCAAATATATTACCTCCACAAGGTTACGGTGGGATTTCCTTTCCACTGTAACTCATTCTAATGAAGTACCTTATGTTTCTAATACACTCCAGAAATTCACAAATCTGTGTTTCATTCAAACATGGGTTATGAAGTGTCCTAGCTGCTTCATCGCAAATAAACAGGCTGAGGATCTTATGGAGTATGGCTTTTCTGTGGGGGACTTCAGTGAAGGTTAAGAAAAAACTACATATAGTATGCTTTGCAAAGTCCTGCATAAGAAACTACACCCCCAAAAAAATCAGTTAGTAATTGGATCCCAGATTCTCAAACTCCAAAATTCTTCCTTGTAATTCAGATGTCTTCAACCATTGACAACTAAGTCAGATTTTACAGGCTTCTCTTGTGCCATTCTTTTACTCTTTTTTGCATTTTATAGGCCTTGTAGAGCTTCGTATGTTTTACAAGACTAATTGTACAAATTAGAATGGAAATTGTTTCTAAATCAGTTAAATAAATGCTATTTTTAGAGTACTTTATTCAACCTTAAGAATCTTTTACCATGCTTTAAATACATATAGCAGGATATCATAAATCATGCAACAGCATAAAAATTAAGCATTTGCTGTAAGTCAGAACTATGATTTTCTTCATACTTAATAGTAGGAAGAAATTTTACAATTGATTTAATGATAATTTAGTTTTAAAAGCACAATGTAATTTAACTGGAATTTAAAATGCTGCACTTACTGGAATATTTTATTTGTCACAAGGTCTAGGGTTTGGAATCAACTAATAGACAGTGATGATGATAAATCAGTGTGGCAGAATTAATTTCTTGGAGTTGCACTGGATTTAGTTACTCAACCCTCAGAATAATGGAATTGCATGGCCAAATTCCTCCGCTATTGGGAGAATTTAGGGGTAATGGACTACAGCTACTTTTATTTTTTCAGAGAGAAGTTCTAATGGTCCTGAAAAAAATAAAACTGCGTTAGTAACAGCAGTCTAAGTCATCATCTTCCCTTTGTTTTGAAACTGCAATTAAGATCACAGTTTGTAGTTGTTCCAGGCATACTCGGAGTTCATTGTCTTTATCAGACAATCTAAAATAGTATGTGTCTGATTAGTGCTTGAACTTCAACATACAGCTAGAGAGAATTTGCAACAATAAACTGTTTGCTTCTCTAAACAAAAAAAAAATCTAGCATTCCTAATGCAAAAATAGTTCAAGCATTTAAAAAAAAAAAAACAAACAAGAAAACAAAGAAAAATATTTGTTTACCACTAGAGATGAAAATGGAAATTCTATTACATGTGCAGTTTGCATTCGTGAATCAAAAAAAACGCAATTTTGTTTCTTGCCTCACTAACAATAGCAACTAAATTAAAATGAGGCATAACGTTTCACAATGATGTTTCTTAAATTTCCTGTTTGTACAGACGTATGTACCTATTTGTGTGACATTCTGAGTTTACATTTTGTCTCATTACAACAATGAATCCTACTCTTTGTCACTACTGACTTGCAGTGTCAGAGCTACCTGCATTATGCTTTACCTAATCCTATTTATACCAGTGAAAAATTTTCATAATGGTGCTCTGACCAACTGAGATAATCCATGCCTTCATGCCCCTTCAGCAGTAACCCCAATCAACACCAGTCTTTGGCTAACCAGACCAGCAGGTGAACATTTGGAAACTTCTGTCCAGGCTGTGATTCAACAGTACTCTTCTGGGTGTTTATTTGTTTAAAAATTGTTACAAAAGTGAATAATGTCCCACTTTGGTGGACAGCTATAAGACCCATGTTAGATTGCCAAAGAACAGCTGCTCTTTTAACTGAAAAAGTAAAAAGCATGTGTATTCTTACTTGTTTAAGTTCTCTACATAAACCCCCACTGTCTGAAATGCATTTTATGCAGCCACGTGTAGCCAGTGGGAACCATTTTTGTGTTGCAAGAGCCGTACTGTCTCAGGGCTTCAAGTCACAAATATATCAAATTACATAGACGTTTTGTATTATATTTTTGTTTAATAAACACCAACTTAACTACAAGGGATTTGTTAACTATGGTCTAATTGTATTTTTTTGTAATCATGCATATAAACTTCATATTAAAACATCTCAGGAATGCACACTTTAATGTGCTTTATAAATTAGTTGAACCAGAAACATTTCTAAATTATAACGGGAAATGCATCAGTGCCATAATCCCAAGAGTGAATCCCTCTGGTCAGTGTTTCCTTCTGTTATCTTAATTTAAAATATTAAAATAAACAAATGCAAATATCAAGTACATGTACCAAACAACCTTTAATCTTGATAGCTACCAGGCATAATTCTGTGTCATTTGCCTTTCTATTATTTAATCTCCAGTCTTTATACTAGAAACTGCATTTCTTCACTTTTGACAGGCAGATTATAGAGATGACTGTCTGTCTTGAGCACTTCTTAAATGCCTCCAGTCATGATTTAATTACCTTTATTCCTCCTTTTCTCTTTTGGTTCATAGCCTAAAACAGCAGCCTTGGCAATCAATGATCAGTGCTTTAGAATAAGCTGCCAGCCTCCATTATAAGAAATTCCTTTAACTCCACCAGGGTTTACATACTCTCAAGCACTAATTTACAAGAAAATGCCCCAACAGACACAAGAAATGTATATGTCTTCAGTATCCTATTAAGAAGCATAAAGCTCAAATACCATATTTCACCTGTTTGTATGCAGGACATAAGAAGCATCAGTCTATCACACCAATGTGAATTGGTGCACTACTTCCATTACAATTCCCCCTCCCCAGACAAATTATAGTAAGACACACACTATCATCCAAGAGTTGCCATCTTACCTGTCTACAATGCTTTTAGAATTCAGCTACCCTTGACAGGCTATATTCCCGCTACCAAGAATATGTAATTCCAGCTCAATAGTTATTTGGGGGCTGGGGGGAGGACACAACAGGGACATGACAGGGAAAGTTTAAAATAATCCCCTACAAAAAAAAAAAAAAAATACAACAAGAAGGACTGTAGTCTATTGTATGCTGGTGAATGTTTTCCTATCATTGACAGAAACATAACAGTATGATTGTACATTTGGAAAAAAACATAGGCATCTTTGCTATCATTTTCAAAGTAGAAGCTCTGTAACTGGTAGATGCCATCATTACTGCAGCTATTAACACTGAAAATTTGTGTATAAGGATAAATTAATCCAAGATCAAGTTTGAATAATTCATGCTGCAGTACCTGCTGCTAACACTGAACCAATTCAGCTGCCCAAAAGAACCATACAGATTCTACGGAGGAACTGAAGCATTTTCAAAATTTTATTTCTTGGCAAGATGAGTAAATTTTCACCTCAATCAGGACTGACAGCTATCATTCTTTTTCTTAAAAGCATGGGCAGTCCTGTAGTCTTCCTGCCTGAAGAAAGGATGACATGAAATGGAAGATGTAAGCACATGCATGCACTTTATAAGAAACTCTGTATGGGAAACTATGGCTTTGCCTGTTCGTGAAAGATGATCAAATCCTGGAGAGGGTGCTCATGTTTGCTACCCTCAGCAGAAAACGTGATATCAAGCAGTAGTCTAGATGATCTGAAAGATCAAGGTAATAATTAGCTCTGGCACAGTTTTCATATTTGACACTTACCAAGCATGAAACATATAAGCATATTTGTCCTGAGATACATAGACATGGTTATTCATACTGATGAACTCAAAAAGGTACCAGCTGTATGCATGAGCAATAATAAGTAGGCCAGCATAGTAAAATGCTCTGTACTGCCAGGACAACATAACTATGATGCAATACCCAAACACATTGCAATTATACTAAAATATCCTGCATCAAATTTTTGCTACTGTTCACAGGAAATGTTGACAGGAAAGAAAATGCACAAGGGTATATATATTTTATTAAAAACTAGGCAGCAACTTCAACATTTCTTCAATGTAAAATCATGCCATATAGAGAAAAAACAAGTATCATGGAATAATACTATGACCCTGACACATTCATTAAGCTTTATTGCTTTTCCATATTTAATAGTGCTAATCATGCATTCTTCCCCTCATTTTTGTTTTGCAATAGGTCTTATAGTCACTGGCATATCAAAGGTCAAAAAAATAACATTATCTGTCATTTGACTTCTTTTGTTTGATTCAAGAATTGTTAAATGTTTACTTAATTTATTGAATATACTATAATAGTTCTTAAAAGCTTGCCACTCTTTCTTAAGAAAAATATATATGATTCACTGTTTATTTTTCTGCATTTGCAGAAAAGTCTAAATTCTGCAGTATATTCAAAGACAAATGAATACAATTCACTACTGAAGAACTATTAAACGAGGTATTTTAGTGCAAATGTATAAGCCAAACTAATTTGGGCAGCTGCCACTAAAAATACATCTTTTTTTAAACTAATTTTTAGACTAGTAGCAAACAAATTCAGATGAAGATCAAGGTGAGTTCTAAGCAAAACTTTTTTGGACTGTGAAGATTGACTAAAGCCAGAGAAAAACACGTGGTTGAATTATGCTCAAGAACAATTGCATTATAGTGAAGACAACAAACTGCATTAAAAGTCACAGCTCAGTCACTACCCCTGCCACCGCTGACTTGTCTACTTAGAAACACTTTTCAGAGGGGGCGTATTGCTTAGTGAGTACTTCATGGACTACAGCCTCATTGTACACTGCACAGATATTAAAGGACAAAATAAATTATCTGGGAGAGCCTCAAGGCACTGTTGCAACATAAATAATGTACCTTACCTTGTTCCAAGGTTTTGTCACTTTTTTCTAACAACAAACGCTAGAATTGCTTAAAATCATCACTTGTCAATTCAGCAAAAAAATTTCACCACAGGAGAAAAAGAGAAATTAAAATGCACTTACCTTTCTGCTTGATTTCCCTCATTTTTTTTTTAATATAACTAAGTTCTTAAATTGAAAGGTACTAGTAGACAACACCACAACTTTAAGCTGATGTTTTCTTGTTCACTGTTTCTAGGTGACTGCTCTGAATTTTTAGGTTCTGGAATTTTTCTTTGCCATTTCATAAGTCAACACAGATATTTACACAGCAATGCGGATAAATGACTCAACTACCGAATACACAAATTCAGACCATTTTCAGAACTAAAGCTTTTAGTAACCATATCTCACATGAAATTTAAAGGAATCTAGAATAATGTAAATTATTGTCCCTTTCACTCAGAAGTATAACTTCAATCCTCTTTCACATACTAAGGATGAAAAAAATGTCACTGTTGGTTTTGGTTTGGTTTTTTTTGCTTTAGGCATCTGAGGCTGTTTCTAGTTATGGCAAATTAGCCATAATCCTCTGGAGAAAATGTCATTTAATGTTCTATAGTTCAAGGATTTCAGACCAGTAAGACTATTTTGTAGTTTTAAAACCATGCACACCACATCACTAAAAATAACTACCATTAAAAATGTCAACAGTATCAACTGACTCATAACATTCTTTCCTACATGGAAGACAGCTATAAGTGCATTGTCAGAAAATGTTTTTTTCCTCTGGTTTCCAGAGGAAAGTCTTGTGAGATCATAATGTCTGTCTTTCCGTCCTCAGCATAAAACTTCATCCTACTCAATTTTTCATCCCATCTCATCAATTTAGAGGCAGAATATATTCTCAAAAAGAATTATGTTTATATAAGTTTTCATGAAAATTCTATGAATAGGAAGGGAGAAATCAAATTAATGTTCTCACAAGAGAAAAAGACAGAACTGTTTGATATTACATGCAACTGTTTGGCATCAGCTGGTTGGCCAAATAGTGTGAACCCAGTTGCCAATCATTTAACATGCACATAGCTCAAGATTAACTAGCATATGTGCTACCTCTTGCCCACAAATCTTACTGCTACTGCAATGAGGAGAGAAAGTATTCAGATCTACAAAATGAGGCTACCATCAATTGTACTGCCCTTGGAACAAACTTTCTCAGTGGTTAGTCCTATACTTAAAAAAAAAAAAATTAACTTCCTCTGTCAGAACTGTAGATTTAATATCACAAAATAATAAGTCGTTTTCTAGTACCTTGATATTTTTATGCTGCAGCCAACTGAGAGTTTGCTGATACAGTGAAAACATCAATTACTCTGTAATGGCATAAGGTAATAAATGTAATACATTTTACTGGATGCAGAAGGTTGTTGATAATTACTTGCCATCACATTGTGTAAGTTTCCAAATCAGTGATTTTGAGCTGGATACATAAGTGTTTCAGCATTCATATTCAGGTATTATGAAATCCCTGTAGCCCTCAAAGCTCAAAGAGCTTTGGGTTTTCAATAACACCCTTGTTTATTTTGTTTGGAAGTTATTTTGTAGCAGCTAAGTGAAATGTTTAATTTCTACCTTTTCTAAAAATATGAGGGCACATCTTCTTCCTGAGCATCATTTAATTTCTTAGTTCATCAAAAACACTTGCTGCAGTTCTCACTCAAAGATAAAGTTTCTCCATTTATTTGGTAGTAATCAGTGTCAGTTGATTCCATTGAAGGATATACAGAAAAGGATCTGACTTTAGGCATATTATCCTTGTAAAATAATCTTAGAAAAAAAGGGTACAATAGGAAAACAACTATATAAACATCACTGCAAGTAATGATTCCACCAGACTCTCTGTCAAAATTAATATTACCCTCTTTGCTGCACGAGCTATTTTCCTATAGCAGTAAAGTTGTTGTTTACAGTCATTCATTTATCTGGGGAGCACCTGTCTTCTATTTTCTCTCAGCACATCTGCACTGACATAATCTGTGCAATGTGTGAAATTAAAGCCAAAATTATGGAAAACCTGAGTTCTTCATACAGAGGTAAGGAAAATTCAGTTAAGATGGACAGGAAAAGACTGAATATTGACTTTCTCTTGGAATCCAACCAAAAAAAATTATACTGGCAAACTTGAGTGACCTTTCTTACATCAGGCTCTCTAGATGAACAATATTAAATTATGGTCTTAGTTCTTTCCACATAATCACTGAGGTTGGAAGAGACCTCTGGAGATCATCTAGTCTTAGTCCCTTGCTCAGAGCAGGGTCAGCTACAGCGGGTTGTTCAAGACTGTGCCCAGTCAGTTTTTAACTATCTCCAGAAATGGAGAATCCACCACCTCTCCCATCAACCTGTTCCAGTGTTTGTTCACCCTTAGAGTTGAAAAATTGTCACACCTATGTATATTTCTGCAAAGCTGCTTCACAGACTGTCAGCCACCAACCTGTATTGTTGCATTGGGTTGTCCCTCCCCAGATGGGGACTTTGAGCATTTCCCATTTTTGAACTTCATGAGATTCCCGTCAACCCTTTTCTCCAGCCTATCAAAGTTCATTTGAGTGGCAGCAGAATCAACTGGTGTACCAGCCAGTGCCCCCTTGGGTGTCATGGGTTCAGCAGTAGCAGCCATTTTTCTCCTTCTTGGTAGCTGGTGCAGCACTGTGTTTGTAATTTTGTGCCTGGGAACTGTGCTGATAACACCAGTATTTTCAGTTACTGCTGGGTAATGTTTTGTCTGGCCAAGGACTTTCTGAGTCTCATGCTCTGCCAGGGAGGAGGGGGAGCCAGGAGGAAGCAGAGGGAGGACACCTGACCCAAACTGACCAAAGAGGTTATTCCATACCACAGCACGTCATGTCCAGAATGTGAAAACGGAGAGCAAAGACGCAGAAGGGTGTGGTGGTGCACTGGGGGGCGGTTCGCTGCTGGGGGGTGCACTGGCTGGGTCGGGCTTTTTTGAGCAGTTGTATACTCTTTCTTTGTACTTCTCTTGGCATTATTATTACTGGTCGTAGCAGTATTGATTTGTGTTATACCTTAGTTACTAAACTGTTCTCATCTCAGCCTGTAGGAGTTGCATTCTTTCGATTCTCCTCCCCATCCCCCTGGGACTTGGGGGAAGAAAGAGAGAGGAGTGAGTGAGTGAGAAGACTTCGTGGTTGACTGGACTTAAACCACGACAAGTCCAAATCCTGCCACTGATCTCAATCCAAATTCAGTCAGTTTTCAGTCTGCCTCATTGTCCACTTATCTAGGTCATACTTCAGCAGTTTGTTAATGAGTGTTATGGAAGACAGTGTTGAAAGCCTTCTGAAGGCACACGACATCCACTGCTTCCCAAAGACAGAGACCTTATTATAGGCAGCTATCAGGCTGTTCAAGTGTGATATCCCCTTTGTAAGCAAACTACTCCAAATCACTTTCTTGCCTTCGTGTTTGTTCCAGTATTATTTGCTTCATTACCTTCCCAGAGATTCAGGTGAAGCTGCCCAGGGTTCCCCTGATCTCCAGAAAAGGTGTTTAGTACCTTGACATTTTCCATGTCTTTTTTTTGTCACCGTGAATCTTTGTCCCCTTTGCCAACATATACACATTTTTCTAGTCTTCCTTTAGCTTTTAGATGCCTTTCAAATTCTGTCCCATTTTCCACTCCAGCAGGATTTCAGCTTTCCTAATCTCATCCCCACACATTCACAGACACATTTATCCTGGGTCACCTAGCTCTACTTCCACCACTTTTACACTTCTGTTTTATGTCTGACTTTTGACAGGAACTCCTTTCTGAACTCCTTTCTCAAGCTTCCTGACACCTTTGCTTGACTTCCTACACCTAGGTAAGGATTATTCTTGAGTTCGGAGAAAGTAACCCTTGAAAACCACTAGCCCTTCTGGACCATCTTCTCTTCAGGACCATATTCTATGGCTTCCAAGCAAGACCCTTAACAGGCCAAAGTCCATTCTCCTAAAGTTCAGCGTTTGATCCCTGTATTTGCCTTATTCCCTCAGCTCAGGACCCTGAGCTCCAGCATCTCATGGTTACTTTAGCCAAGGCTGCTCTGAGGCGCCACATTCCCTTTCAAATCCCCTTGTTTTAGCTTACAGAAGCTCTATGTTAGACTATCACAGCAAATGTTAATAGGGTTTCTATACACTATTCTGTCTATCTCAGACCCATATAATTTAAGTGGCATTGCTCCTAAAGTGATTTGTGTGTGTATCTGCGTTCCGTGATAATATTAAGGAAACAAGACCAGAAAGATAGCAAAGGCTATTTATCTCAATTCTCATTTGAGACTACATAGCCTCTGAAGAAGATACAGTCACTAATTTTGCAATTAATTATTTTAATTAAGAACTTCATCACCACCTTTCAGTTTAGTAACCTATGTCATTTGGCTAAGATTATACTTCAGTTGAAAAAACCCTCAATTTATACATATTCAAGAAAATAAACTTCTTGATATTGCTTTACAATATAATGACATTATTGCTCAAATAGCTCATCAAATGCAGGTCTGTTTTACTAAACCTGGCATTAGACCGTGTTAAGTCTGCAGCAAGTGGCAGATTCACATACAAGCAGTCTGATACTTAGTAACTGCAGTCATTCCAAGACAATCTATAATGTAACATAATTAATCTCTTGCCTGACTCCAATATTGTATGCACTCAACAAATAAATGTAGTGCGTATTTGTGAGCTTCCTCTTAGTCATACCTTACAAATCAATCACCCCAGTGAATATGTGGATCCAGAATTTAGATTTCTCTTTAAAAGTACTTCATATGAATATAAAATAAAACTGAAGTTAACTTGTCATTAATATGCAAGCAGTTTTTTTTGCCTACAGTGAATTTTCATTACATGGATTTCAAGCATGGCATAAAAAAATAACTAATATTAGAAACTAATAAAATATTATCGCTAGTCATTGGCATATTCCAATGACATTTTATGAAAGGCTGGCTACAAGAGGCACAAACAACAGATTGATGTCTGTAAACAAAGAAACATGCAGAAGGAATAGTTCCAGAAACCCTTACCATAATATGAATTTTTAAAGGTAGATAGCACATTTCCTTGACTTAATAAATCTGAATATTACTATGGTCATTTAATATTCAGCCTCAAAACTTAAAATAAAAGATCTACATGTTCTGCAGAGATGGGCTGATATATTAAATTTTCAACACTGAAACTGTTTTAAGTTCCCAAACAGTTTAAAACCTAGCTTCCTGATTAAACCTTTATTCTTACTTCTCCTATATTCAAGGTAATACCACTGTACTTCATCTCAGCTGACACCTGGACCACAGGATGACTTCAGGCAGCAGCAAAATAGACAGTTGCCTAGAGCACAAACTGATTAATATTTAAAATTCAAACCATTAAATAAAATAAAGTGTCTCAGAAAGCAATTACAGTTTAGAATAGAGCCTGCACTGGCACTTGCTCCCTTCTTCCCTCAGCACTTCAACTCACTGAATCTACACATAATGACATGCTAGACGTGAGCAGCCACAGCACCATTCTTCCACACTCTGTCCTGGTTTGTGTCTGTCTCCAGCCAGGAGGCACATTCAAATGGCCACCCCAGCAAAAGAAGAGAGCTGAGGTTACCAGATCAGTGCACCTCCCTTTCTTCCCTTTATGTCAGCAGCAATTCCATGTTACCTTGCTGTGCTTGGGAACCTGTACTCAGTAGTGCTATTTTGCCAGGAGTAGAATATGAACAGAAACAGATATGCTCTGTCTTAAGGGGGTGTCAGGATCACCCATTATTGATGCTGCAATGCTTGTCTCAACCCCATTACAATTTAGAGAAGGTATTTCTCAGCTGCTCCCATACTATGGAGTTCTACCACCACAAACAACTAAATAAAACAGATTTTGCAGTCTTTACCCATATGACAAAAAAATTCTATATCTTTATAACATTAGAAGTATAGACAGTTCTCATATGTCCTGTAGATATTTTGTTACACATTACTTTTAATTCTGAAGGCTTTCTTATCTATATATGTTGAAAATCAATTATATATAGCTATTTTGTGTTCTTTGTCACATTTACTTACAGCAAGCCATATATAGAGGTAGTGTGTAAGGTATACACGGAACAAACAGGCTGGCAATTTATATTTCAGTTAGTTAATTCCTGCCAAAGAGACTTCACAATTAAGTGACCTTTTAAGCATTAACACTGCAGACACATAACTTTAAATACCCAGGCTTCTTAGAGATACTGCTGCCGATATGTAAGACACCACAGGTAGCAGAATGATTGACTGGCAAAAACCAACCTCCACTTTCTCTCTCACTCATTTTTGCCTCTGTAATACATCAACATATTTAGAAATGGAAGCAAGAAATAAAATGATAGGACTAGAAGAAGTTCCAAAGTTTAGCCTAGCTTTTTGTCCTTTGCAAGTATAAGTCATGTAAGAACACTGGAAGGACCAGTCTGTTTTGTCTCAGATGCCCAACTAAAAAAGTAAGCAATCTGTGTGTATTTTTTGATGGTACTTCAGTTTAGTCTTTTACATTTTACGTTGAAGACTATGAATACTAAAAATTGCAGAAATGCTATGTTTAAAGAGTAACGACAGAAAGTATGATCAGTATAAAAACTCTCTTCTCCTCTAGCATTTCTCTAAATATTTCAAAGCAAAACCAGACTGATAGCCATTTTAGAACAGGACCTTCTCTGTCAGAACAAGCAAAACAAGCCTGAACCTGTAACAGATGCTTCCCCAGAGTCAAAAATGACATTTGAACTTCAGATTGGAATTTCTGTTTCAAGTCTGCAATCCCTCATATACCTGAGAGAGCATTAAGTGGCATGAAATGAAATCTTCTGTTGCCACATCTATCAGTCAGGGTCATCTCTTATCCCTACCAACCACAACTCACTGTTTGAAGTTCATTAAGCTTTAATTAACTGGCATTCTATAAAATTCCTAGGGTTTTCAAAGTATTCCCAGATCAAACCACAGTAGGCTAACCTGCTACGCTCAAATTAAGTCTTCTGTAATGTATTTCCACATCCTGCATCACTATTCTTTATTTTGGTTACCACTGATACACATAAAGATAGCCAAACATAAATACAAGCTCCTGTTGCCAGCCTTTCTGTTGACCAAGTGCCTAGACTGAGAATGGAATATATTTGATATTTTGACCCCTTGTTCCACCTTCATAAAAAAAGCATCAATGAAATAAAATCTTAACATTTTTAGTAAAAGGAAAAAATGAGGGAGAGGGGGAACTGCAATGTTTTGTAATTTCATTTTATATCCTGTTGATTCTACTCAGCTGTTTCCTATTTTTTGGACAGCTAACAGTTCCCTAGCAACAGTTTCATTGATTGCTGCTGTAAATCCACCTCATTCAGCATTCTTCTCCTATTCCTCCTTATAAGTGCATATACACACACATCTAGCAGGTAAAAGACAGGAGATAGAAACATAAAGAACAAAACAAAAATCAGGACGTAGACATGACAGTAGTTTGATCAAGAGTGGTTTCAAATTTCAGAAAAAAAAATCCATGTTAAAAATAGGGATTAAAAATGTATTTCAGCATATTTTAGTCATGTTCTTACAATGCCATTCTTTCATTCAGGGATCAATAAATCTTTTCATTCACTACCATATTAATTAAAATTAACTCATTCCAGTTTTATATACAAAATTTCACCAACCTGGTAAAGCTGAAAACCGTAATGAAAGAAAGAAACTTGCAGATAGAAATCTGACTGTCGTTGATAAAAAAGGTATATAAGTAATTTCTGTAATATTAATTATTAAGTAAGAATTGGAAATTATTCTTCTATTTGTTTTAGAACTAGCTATATTTTATATGTAATATCAAAGAGGTTTGTTTATGTTTTCAGAACCAGAATAGGAAATAGATATGGAAAAAGGGCTCAGGTAGTTTTCCAGGCGTCCTGGATTCAGCAGTTGCAGTCATCTTTTCTCCTTAGTAGCTGGTGCAGCTCTTTGTTTTTGACTTTTGGCCTGAGAACAGTGCTGATAACACCCATGTTTTTAGTTGCTGCTCAGTAATGTTCAGTCTGACCAAGGACTTTCTTAGTCTCATGCTCTGCCAGGGAGGAGGGGAAGCCGGAAGGAAGCAGAAACAGGACAACTGACCCAAACTGACCAAAGAGATTATTCCATACCACAGTACGTCATGCCCAAGATGTAAGAACTGGGGGCAGGAACCTGGAAGAGTTAGTTCACAACCCGGTCACTGGGTGGTGAGCAGTTGTATTTTCTTCCTTTGTATTTGCCTTGTCATTATTATTATTGGTGGTAGCAGTAGTGATTTGTGTTATACCTCAGTTACTGGACTGTTCTTATCTCAACCCATGGGAGTTACATTCTTTCGCTTCTCCTCCCCATATCCCTGGGAGCAGGAGGGAGGAAGGGGAGGGGAGACTTCAGAGACTGTGTGGTTTTTCTGAGTTACAGCTGGGCTTAAACCACGACACCAGGCCTTTGAATGCAGGCTGAAAAACGCTGCTGACCTACTATTCATAAACTCTCTAGGCACTGCAGTCTCTGACTTAAGCACTTGAAAAGCATAGTAGAAACAAGCATCAGGCAGATGTTTTAAGTAAACTGTGAGACCTTAGAGTCTTATTAAAGAGGGACAGTGAGTGTAGATTTGAAAGCAAGGAGTGATTCTGGAATTACTAGAGAAGAAAAAAGAAAACACAAAAACAAAGCTCTAAGAAAAAGAAATTTTAGGGATTGCTTCTTTTATTCTGGAAGCACTGAGTCTCTATAACAATATGTCCTGGGTTCCTGGAGCAGATGAGTTCCCCGGTGTCATCAACAGGCAAGAATCCAACACTGCACACCGTCTCTCCTGCTCTGAAAGACTGTTACAAGAGATGGAGCCCGACATCATGGACGTAATGAATTCAGCTGCTTTATAGGGATTGGTCCATGGACTAAGGAATGATATCTCTTTATGTGTATGCGTGTGTGTGTCCTATATATATGTGTGTGTGTGTGTGTGAGAGAGACAAAAGCGATGGCATATCAAAAAATGTGCGATCTGAGCATGACGTGAATGGTATGGAATAAGGAGTGGATACTGTCCTGGGTTCAGCAGTAGCAGCCCTTTTTCTCCATCTTAGTAGCTGGTACAGTGCTCTGTTTTGGCTTTCAGGCCTAGAAACAATGCTGATAACACCGATATTTTTTGTTGTTGCTCAGTAATATTTACCCTGATCATGACTTTCTGAGTCTCATGCTCTGCCAGGGAGCAGGGGAAGCCAAGAGGAAGCAGAGACAGGACACCTGACCCAAACTAACCAAAGAGGTATTCCATACCACAGCACGTCATGCCAAGTATATAAACTCGGGGCAGTTACCCAGAAGGGCTAGATCACGACTCGAGTCAGGCTGGGTATCGGTCGGCGGGTGGTGAGAGGTTGTATTCTCTTCCCTTGTTGTAGACTCATAGAATCATAGAATAGTTAGGGTTGGAAAGGACCTTAAGATCATCTAGTTCCAACCCCCCTGCCATCAGCAGGGGATACCTCCAACTCAGTCATGTCACCCAAGGCTATGTCCAACCCGGCCTTGAACACTGCCAGCGATGGAGCATTCACAACTTCCCTGGGCAACCCATTCCAGTGCCTCACCACCCTTACAGTAAAGAATTTCTTCCTTATATCCAATCTAAACTTCCCCGGTTGAAGTTTGAACCCATTACCCCTTGTCCTCTCACTACAGTTCCTAAAGAAGAGTCCGTCCCCAGAATCCCTATAGGCCCCCTTCAGATATTGGAAGGCTGCTCTGAGGTCTCCACGCAGCCTTCTCTTCTCCAGGCTGAACAGCCCCAACTTTCTCAGCCTATCTATCTTCATACGGGAGGTGCTCCAGTCCCCTGATCATCCTCGTGGCCCTCCTCTGAACTTGTTCCAACAGTTCCATGTCCTTTTTATGTTGAGGGCACCAGAACTGCACACAATACTCCAAGTGAGGTCTCACGAGAGCAGAGTAGAGGGGCAGGGTCACCTCCCTCCACCTGCTGGTCATGCTCCTTTTGATGCAGCCCGGGATACGGTTGGCTTTCTGGGCTGCAAGCACACACTGAAGCCTGCTCATGTTCATTTTTTTAATCGATTAACACCCCCAAGTCCTTCTCCACAGGGCTGTTCTGAATCTCTTCCCTGCCCAGCCTGTAGCTGTGCCTGGGATTGCTCCGACCCAGGTGTAGGACCTTGCACTTGTCTATAGTAACATGTGAGAAATACATAGAAAATGTGAACAAAACAACTTGATAATGCCAAGTATTGGAAGCTCATTCAGTGATTTTTTCATTCTACTGTCAGGCACATTAGTATAAATTTCTGCCTTCTACTTGCAGTGTCCTGTCACTTTTCTTCATTAGTATAAACTTCTGTCTTCTACTTGCAGTGTTCTGTCACTTTCTTTCAATATTGTTCTTAACTAAATAGATAGCATTTTCAATAATTTCAGTGATATTCGCTGGATATGACATAAAAGTGACCTGGATATCTATTCTCTTCTTTAAGAAAAAGAAAATAAAGTGGACTTCCTGTGGGATGCTGCTAGCATGAGCTCTGAAGTAAACCTTGGCAACATGAATCATAAAGTTATTTTCAAACATTTATATTAGCAGCTCAGTAGAGAAGAGCATACTACAATCACATTGTGGCAAACAAATCATACTGTGGATTATAGATGTATGAAAATAGTGAATAAATAGCCAAGATTGCATTTTAAGATAAAGTTAATTTAGGATATAGATATTATAGGAATAACTAAAAGGAACCTATATATGTTGCCTAGCTTAATTTAAAATATAGAAGATATATATGAGGCAGAAAGAACAGCCAGACATCACATTCTATTTCATTTCATATAACAACATGGAAAGTTTATTTTTCAAAAGGTCCATATTATAAAAGATAGTCATTTGGTCCTAACAGCAACACTGCACACAAATCAATACCACTTATATAAATGGAAAATTAAGAATCATTATTTTTAAGATATAGAAAGACTTGCAGACAGAGATGTAGTTTCTAGAATATGAAGTGTTCTATGTCTTTTTCCCCAAATCTTTCAGTCTTAGGTTAAACACTTATGTTTCAGTTTGACATTTAGCAGTTTAAGCCATATTTTCCTGAAAATTTATTTGGCCTTGCAAGGAAATTTAGAAGGTTATTGATAAGAACATTTCGTACATGGAAAAAGGAATGCCATGAATTTCTCTGAGGAAGACTCTCTAATCTAATACACATAGTGCTGGAATATATTTCAGCTGACCATCTAGTCAAGCCCTAAGCATCACAAGGAACATCACTGAGCATATGCTGCTTCTGATAATTATTTGTTTAAAAAATGGCCCACAAGTACTAAGAAAAAGCTACTGCTTTACAAGTGTCACAATTTTTACGCACAGGAAATAGAAATTTGCTTCTTCACCCCCCCACCACCCTGAACCTTTAAAAACATCACACGAACAATCTGTATTCAAGTTTAGATGTCAAGTCCAGGAGTTGTTCAAGCTGTATAGCTGCATACCCATCTATCTCCTATTTTTATTAGCAAACTTAATTTCTCTTTCCTAAAAAATACTTTTTTACTTGTCACAATCAAATTCCATCTACTTGATTCTGGACCATTTATTGTTTAATCAGTTTCCTTTTTAATTTTAAGCCTTTCCTCTAAAGTGTTTACAACGTTTTCCAATGTGATGTCATCTACAGATTCTGTGAGGGAAGTCTAGTCCATACCTTGGATTTCTCATTAAAACATGTCGTGGTTTAAGCCAGTTCGCTCACTCACTCCCCCCTTTTTCTTCCACCAGTCCCGGGAGGATGGGGAGGAGAATCGAAAGAATGCAACTCCCACAGGTTGAGATGAGAACAGTTTAGTAACTAAGGTATAACACAAATCACTACTGCTACCACTAGTAGCAATAATGATGAAAGAAGTACAAAGAAAGAGTATACAACTGCTCACCAAGCCCGACCCAGCCAGTGCATTCCCCAGCAGCAAACCTCCCAGTGCTACCACCACACCCTTCCGGGTCTTTGCTCTCGGTTTTCACATCCTGGACATGACATGCTGTGGTATGGAATAACCTCTTTGGTCAGTTTGGGTCAGGTGTCCTGTCTCTGCTTCCTCCCAGCTTCCCCTTCTCCCTGGCAGAGCATGAGACTCAGAAAGTCCTTGGCCAGACCAAAACATTACCCAGCAGTAACTGAAAACACTGGTGTTATCAGGGCAGTTCCCAGGCCCAAAATCAAAAACACAGTGCTGCACCAGCTACCAAGAAGGAGAAAAATGACTGCTGCTGCGGAGCCCAGGACATTACTATTAACATATGTCAGGCTCAAGATAAAATCCCCAGGGTTGCTCCTTCAAATATCCTCCAGTGATGAAGGATATTTAAATGAAGGAAAAAAGGGGCATCCTTCTTCCTACGTAAGTACCCTAATCTCTGTGCTATTATGCTAGTCATGAATCACTACATATTCTGTCTGACTAGTCCAATAAACCTTGTAACTATTTCATGCAGAGCAGAAAATTGCCAACTGAAGAAATTAAGCATGAGGCACATAGAGATAAACTCTATTGAACAAAGTTTTAAGAATTAATCTGTGTGTTTTGTAGCAGAAATTGTTAATTCCTGCTAATTTGGAAAGCTTGCAAACCAGCCATGTAACTATTTCAGTACTTTTAAAACAAGCTGCTATTAGAACTTTCAGCAATGCAATAATATTTGCCTGATTATTATCATCTTCTCTTTCCATTTTTGTTAGAACATTAAGCCAAATGGTCCATCTGGCATTCTCTCCCACTTGTCATTTTATAAGGTATAAAAATAAAGTACATTTTAAAATTCTAAATCATCAGTTTTATTTTCTCACATAAGAACTGAACATAAGAACTCAAATTCTTTTACAGAATATTTTGGGGTAGGGGGTAGAATAAAACAAACAACCGCTTTAACTGAGTCTGCTTCTGTACCCTATCTCACTGACTGCCCTCTGACAATAATGGCCAGGAAGGAGCAGTGCACCAGGCTAGAACAGAAATAGATGTTTCACAAAATTATCTCTTGAAATTTTCAAATAGTACAGGGGATCCAGCCACATGTTTTCCACTGAAATGAATGTGTATTGTGTGTCGGAGAGAAAGAGATTCAGAAACAGAGAAAATGCCTTAGTATTTCTTTGTATGGTCTTGTTTGCATTCTGCTAGTTTGAAAGAAAAAAAAAGTGTAATAACTGCAGAATGTGTTTAACAGACTGGCGAACACCTCCACGAGCACAATCAACATGAGCTGATAGGGACTCACTTTACTTCATGAATACATTTACATTATGTCTTGTGAAATTACTGAGCAGCTGTTAGAGAAAAAAGAAAACATGATCAGTATTCTTGCAGAGGGACTTACTGAGCACCTATCATCAAATACACATGGCAAATAGACATGGCAGTCTGAAAAGGTGATAAGCAATCAAGTACAGACAAAAGTGAGACACTGTGACCTTACATTCAGCATGAGTAGTAAATTAAATATCTGTGCAGTGTACTAGGAAATTAAGAGGACAATAAGGACAAAGTAGATTTAAGACCAACCATGGGCTTCACAAGTCTGAAATATCTAATCTAGTCTAATTACAGTCTGTTTTATATCCCACATCCAAAACCTGGGGCACCTAATCTTTTCATCAGCAGCCAGCATTTCACAGCTAGGTTTACAGACTTGACCTATATGATTAAGGAAGGCATATTTTGTATTTATAGGACATGACCTAGTCATGAAATGGGGTAATCTGAAGACAGACTAGTGATTTAGAAAATGGACTCAATTAATTTGTCTTCATCCATTATGCAGCATTCTTTTTTTTTTATTCTCAACAGAAGTCATTCCCCTTTGACCTGGAAAAGATTCCTATTAGGCATGTCAAAGTACAAAATGCAAAAGAGAAAGTTATTCAGGTAAACTGATTTCCGTGCTCCAGGCATGCTCCTCTGCTGGGAGGACAAATCAAAAGCAGTCTGTTCCCTACATCAGTTATACCTGAGATGGCTTACAGAAACATGTTGAAACTCTGCCACCAATTAAGAGAGACATTTGAGGTGATCATCCTTGTTTCAGAAGTTTAGCACCTCCCAAAATTATATTAATTCATCCCAGACAGATAGGCACCAGCATTAGGGCTCATAAAATAACTTTTGAAGAGCAAGCTTTTATCTTTGCATCCATACATTGCTCCATGTACTAACTGAATAAAATAGAAAAGTTCTCATAGATACTTCCTTCAGAAGTCTATCTTCTAGTTTAAATTGCATGCTGGCCTGTATTAGATTGCCAGTATATTTGATATGCATTTCAAGAACTGAAGGTTAATATTTCCTATAGGCAAACTCTATAATTTTGCTTGCCCAGGAGTGTTGCTTTATTCCTTAGAGGAGGCCAGGTAAGCAACTTCTTTTGAAAAGTGAAAGTTAGATTAGTAGATTCAGTAGCCCTTCACCTGTTCCCCTGGAAATATACACACAAGGCTTATGGATGCCTCTTTAGTTTAGTAAGAGGTTTTTTTACTGAGGTAAGGACATTAACATTATCTGCAGTCTTTAGGTAAATAAAAAGAGATCTTGAAAGCATATAAAATACAGCTGTAAATGTCATCAAAATCTTATAAATATATATATGTGATGGTAGAATTTATCTTTGCTAGCGTTGTTCAGCAATGTGATATTTAATTATAAACATTTACCCAGAAGAAAGACTATTATGTATTTCCAGGCATATATAATTGCAGATTTCCATAAAGCAGGTAATTCTATAAATTTCTGTATGTTCTATACAGGTCCACATATGCACTGGCTGATCAGAGCTGCAGGTTATGCAGATGTGTAGTATGTCTGAGAGACTTTGGATGTTCCACACTCATGACACATACGGTACATCATACATTCTTATATATTTAATTGGGAACATTTAAACTAGTGGGAACACTAATTCCCTCTCTTCCAATATGATATTAAGAGTCAGCAACAAATTACCTAATTTGTGGTTTATTAGGAAAGTCTTATAAGCCTATCTAGATAATTTGAAGACTTCAAGCTGTGCATATAAAAACTAGGTTAAAAGTGAGTAGGAAGTCAAAAAAAGAAATGCTCATATAGTGATGAGAGCTTGTCAAAGTCTTTGGTCAGATATCAGCGCAGGCTAATCAAGATAATTACATTTATTTTATGGACCTACACTAGCTCTTACCAGTAAACTTTGTCCTCATTTTATTGTATCTGAATTGTAATAATTTGCATCTACACCTCTTTTCTTTGTCCATAATATTTTTTTTCATGAATTATTCTTAAGAATAAGGAATAAATGCACAACACCTTTGATGCATCCCCTCAGGATGCACATGACTAATTTAATGTGTGCTGACAGGAAACATTTGTTCACATTTGCATGGAGTGCAAAGGAAAAGGAACAGCTATGAGAGATATGGCAGGATTCACATGATTAAAGCTCTAGACACGAACACTCTGCTGTAGCAACAACTAGAGACTTTCCAAACACTGTCTCCTGCACAGTTTATAATAAACTTACAATTTGCGAAAATTACCGCTTCTCTCTAAGACTGAAAGCTATAACCATAAGATACCCATTGCTTTCATTTCCTTTCATATGCTTTCAGTTATATTTGAGTTTACGCGATAATGAAATGTATTTGGCTAGGAGCAGACATCATCCACCCACCCACCCCTCCTTCATACGTAGTGTAGGCCATTCATACAATTCAAGGTTTTCCACCAAGAGCCAGGAGCAAATTATGAAAATTATACTGATTCTAAGTGTAGGAGTATTGCTGGTACTTGTTTTCATTTGCAAGTCATACTATAGAAATATTATTTAATACTCTAAATAACAGTACCTTGTTAGTGATAATGGTCAACAAATAGAAATCAAAGTTTAGAGAGGGAGGAAGTTCCTTCTACTAGGTTAATTGTCATCTGGAGAGACAAAAACAAATCAACTTTAGAACATGCCAGCTCTTCTTCTGGTCTGCTTAAATACAGTACATTTCAAGCATACTTACGCAGAAACTCATTAGCTGTTGGGGCAACTGAGGAACCTCTTTTGTACATGGGCTAGAAACTAACACTTGTATTTCTCAGAAATCTCAGAGAACTGAATACCAGAATTTCTATCTTCCATTAATGAACTACTACAGAAAGATACAAAAATGAAGGGAGAGGAAAAGAAATTCAACCATTTTTCCTATGCTTTAATTTTGTTCTCTCACACCCTGTTGTGCTTCACTGCTTTAACAAAAGGGCAAACAGAAGTACCATGAAAGAGCTTTTATGACAATGAGCTGTCCTGTGCCAGAAAAATAGCTCATTCTTTCAGATGCATTACCTTCCACACCCATATCTAATGAACAAAATTGTTTGAGTGGGTGGAAGTCAACTTACATGCATAAGAGGTCTTTTTTTATGTGCATACCTGGCAAACAAATTATCTGTTATGGAATTTTAATAACTCTATGTTCATCTGACTATAATGCATTAGGAAGGAAAGGTTCTATAATGCATTTCTAGAATAGGGCTAGAATAATATGTTGTGTGAATGGCTTATTAACATTCTTTTTTCCCAGTAGTAAATTCCTATTTATCTGATTGGAAAAAAATAGATAGCATAGACCTCTTAATAATTGATTTGATTTCTAAGCTGTTTATCATATAAGCTGCAATAAATTATTGCTTCTGACAGAAAGTTCATCATATATTGCTTGTGAATCTGCTGGAAAATGCAAATGCACCATTACTTCAGCCACATTCACTGCGCAAATCAAGCATTGAACCACAAAGTTAGTAGTTTTCTTCAGAGATAGAGAAAAGCCACAGTTCACTCAGGAGATGCCTATAATTTAGGAGCTTGAAGCTATAGTAAGCAAAAAATACAGATTTATATTTAAAAATGTTGTCCTGGATTCAGCAGTAGCAGTCATTTTTCTCCTTCTTGGTAGCTGGTGCAGTGCTGTGTTTTTGACTTTCGGCCTGGGAACAGCACTGATAACACCAGTGTTTTCAGTTACTGCTGGGTAATGTTTTGGTCTGGCCAAGGACTTTCTGAGTCTCATGCTCTGCCAGGGAGGAGGGGAAGCCAGGAGGAAGCAGACAGGACACCTGACCCAAACTAGCCAAAGAGGTATTCCATACCACAGCACATCATGACCAGGATGTAAAACCGGAGGGCAGAGACCCAGAAGGGTGGGGTGCACTGCTTGGTCGGGCTGGGTATAAGTGGTATTCTTTCCTTGTATTTGCCTTGTCATTATTATTATTGGTGGCAACAGTAGTGATTTGTGTTATAACTTAGTTACTAAACTGTTCTTATCTCAACCTGTGGGAGTTGCATTCTTTCGATTCTCCTTCCCATTCCTCTGGAATCGGGGGGAAGAAAGATGGGGGAGTGAGTGAGCAAAACTGCATGGCTGAGAGGCTTAAACCACGACAAATGTAAATTTATATAAAATTATGTTGTTCAGAGAGAAAATCTGGCATTTAAAATTAAAATTTAAGTGTTCCATTTCAGCATTTACAAAATGAACAACTTTGATATTTCTTAGTTGTTCAAAGTTGTTCAGCAAAGTCTGCATCCAAAAGGGTTCAGTTCCATCTGAAAAATGCCATACATTCATAGAATCATAGAATGGTTTGGGTTGGAAGACATTATCTAGTTCCAATCCCCCTGCATGGACAGGGACACCTTCCACTAGACTAGGGTGCTCAGAGCTCCATACAGCCTGTCCTTGAACACTACTAGGGATGGAGCAGCCACTTTGGCCAACCTGTGCCAGTGCCTCACCACTCTCACAGTGAAGAATTTTTTCCTAATATCTAATCTAAATCTACTGTCTTACAGCTTAAAGCCATTTCCCCTTGTCCTGTCACCTTGCCATGTGCTTGTAAAAAGTCCCTCTTCAGATTTCTTGTAGACTCTCTTTAGGTACTGGAAGGCTGCTAGAAGGTATCCTTGGAGTCTTCCTTTTTCCAAGCTGAACAAGCCCAACTCTGTCTGTCTTCATAGCAGAGGTTTTCCAGCCCTCTTATCATCTTCATGGCCTTCCTCTGGACTTGCTCATGCAGGTCTAAGTCCTTCTTATGTTGGAGGCCCCAGAACTGAGCACAGTACTGCAGGTGGGGGTCTCAGGACAGCAGAGTAGAGAGGGAGAATCACCTCCTTTGACCTGCTGGCCATGCTCCTTTTGGTGCAGCCCAGCATACGGTTGGCTTTCTGGGCTGCAAGCACTCACTGTTGGCTCGTGTTGAGCTTCTTGTCAACAAACACCCACAAGTCTTTCTTATTATTTCATATATTGGAAAGATCCAGTCTGTTATTTTGAATGTAGTCTTTGGTTTGACCTGGAGTTCCCTCTAAAATATCAGTGTCACTAGCAATAATACCAAATTGTCCTTTATTGAGTTCCCACATAAAATCATAACACTGGAAGTTTCTTTCTGACATCCTTGAAAGGCTATAGCTACTTGAACTGCCACCTACCTTGTTGGAAAGGGAGCAGTATGTTTGATGTACAGCCTTGTCCTGGGTTCAGCAGTAGCAGTCATTTTTTCTCCTTCTTAGTAGCTGGTGCAGTGCTGTGGTTTTTTGACTTTCAGCTTGGGAACTGCGCTGATAACACCCATGTTTTCAGTTGCTGCTCAGTAATGTTTACTCTGATCAAGGACTTTCTGAGTCTCATGTTCTGCCAGGGAGGAGGGGAAGCCGGAAGGAAGGAGAGACAGGACACCTGACACAAACTAACCAAACAGGTATTCCTGTTCATGTTATGCCCAGTATATAAACTCGGGGCAGTTACCCAGAAGGGCTGGATCACTGCTGGGTCAGGCTGGGCATCGGTCAGCGTGTGGTGATCAGTTGTATTTTCTTCCCTTGTTACTTCCCTTATCATTATTATTATTGGTGGCAGCAGTAGTGGTTTGTGTTATACCTTAGTTACGGGACTGTCCTTATCATAACCCGTGGGAGTTACATTCTTTCGCTTCTCCTCCCCATCCCTCCGGGAGCAGGGGGGGGAGGCAGGGAGGGACTGAGAGAGAGACTGTGTGGTTTTCTGAGTTTTGGCTGGGCTTAAACCGCAGCAAGCCTCTTTTCTAAAGTTACATGCTGCTGAAATTTTTCCAGTTGGTGCAAGAACAAAAGAAATTTTTCCTGGTCCCCACCTGAGCTTAAGCAATTAAGTCACTGCTATTATATTGGTCTAGAAAGTCTAGAAGAAACATCATCTGAAAAATAAATTGTAGGGAAATAAACATATGAAACTGTGTTTGAAGTATAAGAGTACTTCATCTCAGTTTCAAAATTAAATTATAACCTTTCATTTATAACTAACTTTCTTAGCACATGCTATTTTCTCAACTGTTCTTGCTTGGTAAGCAGTCAAATCTTTTATAATCAGATGAGAAGGTTCTGAGAAATAATATTTTAATGATGTTTTTATCTGGAGGACCAGACAGTTGTTGTTATGAACCTATGTATTCCATTTGTCTATTAATAGCTAAAACTAGTTCTCCTTGACATCTCACATTACAATTTTTCTACAAAAAAATCTGATGATGTAGAAGTCTAAAACTGTAAATGACACTCAAAGTGTATGAATTGATCATGAAAGTCCAATGTATCTTCAGAAAATAAAAAAAAAAAAGTGAAAGATTTTCAAAAATTCATGTTTTGCTCTTTAAGTGTTAATAACACTTCTATTTAATAAGAAATCTTTCAATTTGCTTTTTTTTTTTTTCCATTTCTTTTTCCTAGGGGAATTTATCAGGTTTTGTTGGAAAAAGAATTTACATTCGAAAATCAGTTATTTTTGCTTCTATGAGAGATTTTGTGCCGTCTGGTAGGGCATTATTAAAAATATCATCTGTTTATGAATGCCACAAGATAATCTAATAGTACTTGAAAATACACACTGAAAATAAATACACTGAAATATACAGTTAGATTGAACTCTTTCAGTTTTTAAAGTGCAACTACAGTTGGAAGATAGTAGTAGCCTTCTGACTACTGACAAGACAATTTCAAGGTTTTACCTGTTACCTAATAACTTTTATGGAATTCTGAAGCTTCATAATAATTCTTATTGATACGTTTTAAATTAAATGTATTAAATTTCAATCTCACTTTTCTCAGGGTTGATAATGTTTTTTTAAATATGAATCACTTAATACTTGTTCCAAGTATCTCTTTTCTCAGTTGTTCTAAAGCACGTCACTTCTCTTTTGTTATTGTTGTTAAAGTTTTCTCATCCCCAGCACATTCTCTGAACATACCTTTAGATATGGTAATATAGAGCAGTGACAGAAGCTTGCACAACTATCCAATGAGCCTAGATATCAGGCTTGTCTACATATCAGAGCAGAAAGCATTAAGCTAATTTGAAGGAAGGCTACTTGTTCCTCATAAGTGCCTCCGGACTTCAATGCAATTTAGTTTGCATATACTGAACTCACCCCTTGACAGCCTGCATATAGACCTGATCTCGGACAAGAATGACTATAGAATGTTAAACTATCAGTTCTGAGAACCATGGCACTTGATGATATCATTTTCCCAAAGGATTTGTGTCTCAGTGGTGCTTGCTCTGTGTGGATTTTTTGATGCCTGATAACAGGTGAATCTACCCCATTGTGTCCACGTCCTCACAATGACATTACTAAGCACCTTTTTCTATTTAGCCATTTATTCTCACAAAATGCGTACAAACCTGCTATCTTTCGAGGTACCCAATGTGTCTAAAGCTGTGCATAAGGCTAAAATCTTCAGTAAAGATAAGACATACACACAAGCTTACAGGTGTATACACAGAGAATAAAAAACCTGTTATTTTACCTCCTTAACAGAACAGGCTGAAAATGAAAGATCTCAAAACTGTATAATGAACTAACACAAGAGCTCTTAACTGCTAGAGTTATTACACAACCAGCCTCTTTTCCTATTTTATTTACTCTTCTTTGAAAATGACAAAATATTTTATTCATCCTACTTTTGATATGTCCCAGGTATTTAGTTCATATAATAAGCTTTTCAGGGCACGTATTATTTTTTACAGCAAAAATCATAATTTGGATCACCATGGTTTCAACAACTGCAATGTAAATCATTAGTATCTGTAAGAAAATTGCATACAATAATTGCCTAAAATAAGAAACTAAAATTTCTACTCTAAGAGTATTTAACTGGAATATAAAAAAACAAACCAACACAAAGAAGGAAAATAACACATTGGTGTGGTAGAAAATGAATACATGCACAGAAATGGATCTGGGAAAGGTAATTATCTGTAGAGCTTCATAGCACATTAATATGTGTGCAAGAATTTAACTTTTTTACCTCCTCAGCCCCCAAATGGGAAGAAGTAATAAAGAGAAGACATGGATTTTAGTTGAAATTATCTATGCATATGTTTCTATGCAGAATAAAAGCCTGCAAAAAGGATCAGAAGCCTTGAGAAACAGGATTCAGCAGATAAAGACATTTTCTATCTTTGTGCTGCATAGATTGGGGTTTTAGGCTGCGTAGAGGGGTTTCACTATAGACAGTTTTCTGTCAAATCATAACCGAGCAAGATCTAAGAACTGAACTTAATCAGCATGGAAGAGGCGAAGTATTGTAAATGTAGGCTTTAAAGAACACTAAAAAATTAGAAGGTGAATTTAATATTATATCCCAAACCCTCAACACTTTCATGCAAGTAAATGCTTTAGCTTTGCTACCAGCAAATTGCTCTAAGTTTTGACACTATGCGAAACAGATTATGCAAAGACTCTGTGAGGATAGTAGGTTTTACAAGCTTTAGAATTTTTGACTCTTATGGATTTAGCAGGGTGATAATCAACTACGTTAAATTGAGAATCTCACTTTGTACAAAATGACAGGAATTAAGTAAATAGAGGGGTTTTAATGTTCTTACAGAACTTATTTAGACTTAGAGGGAGAGGGTGGTATCCTGGGGAGCAAGCACTTCCCAGAGATGCAGAGTGTATGTCTTATGTTCTGATTCATAAATGCATACTAGGTTTGAGACAGGTTACAAATTTTTGACTCAGCAGTAACTGAAGATCAAAAAATAATATTCTGTTAGAATCAAAATTTCTATAGACTATTTCCAGGCTGGGTAATGCAACATTTGGAAAGACTAAAATTTTTCCCTTTTTTCCACAATTTCTAAATAGAGTGTGACAATGCATTTCTCCTGGGTTCAGCAGCAGCAGTCCTTTTTCTCCTTCTTGGTAGCTGGTGCAGCACTGTGTTTTTGATTTTGGGCCTGGGAACTGCGCTGATAACACCAGTGTTTTCAGTTACTGCTTGGTCTGGCCAAGGACTTTCTGAGTCTCATTCTATGCCAGGGAGGAGGGGAGCCGGGAGGAAGCAGAGACAGGACACCTGACCCAAACTGACCAAAGAGGTTATTCCATACCACAGCACATCATGTCCAGGATGTGAAAACGGAGGGCAGAGACCCGGAAGGGTGTGGTGGTGAACTGGGGGTGCACGGCATGGTCAGGTTTTTGGTACTGGGGGATTCGCTTCTGGGGGGTGGACTGGCTGGATCAGGCTTGGTGAGCAGTTGTATTCTCTTTCTTTGTACTTCTCCTGTCATTATTATTACTGGTAGTAGCGGTAGTGATTTTTGTTATACTTTAGTTACTAAATTGTTCTTATCTCAACCTGTGCAAGTTGCATTTTTTTTTTTTCGATTCTCCTCCCCATCCTCCCGGGACTGGGAGAAGAAAAAGAGGGGAGTGAGGGAGTGAGTAAAACTTCGTGACTTTTAGAGGCTTAAACCACAACAGCATTATATGTCCTGATTACACTGTAGCTTGCATCTAAATGCCAAGGTATTTTCACTCTTCCCTGCTCCCTGAGATACTATCTCCCTCAGACTTAAAGACAGAGGATTATTGCTATATAATATCACAATTTAGACATAGTCCCATTTCATCCCACTTCTCACCAAATTCTTTTGAAGCAAAACACCACTGATTCAGGTCTTTTAAATAACAAGTCAAAAAAGGGGTGGGTTTGTTGGAATATAAGCACCTGAAATCATCTGAAACAGTGTTTCTTGACTGCTTTTTTTTCCAGGTAGCTACCATTTGGATGTACCCATGAAGCTACTGTCTGAAAGCCAAAGTCTGTACATTGTCCTTATAGCTAAGTAAAAAAAAAAAACTGCTTGTCTTTCTATTGGTATATTTCTCCAGTTAAAAGAATACAGTTAATAGTGGTATTAAAGTATTCTGTTACTTATACAGTGATAGGGCCTGCTTTTGTTATACTCTGTAGGCTTTGATCATTAAAGTATGACTACAATTAATTTTCAGCTAGAAGGGAAACACTTTTGTCAGAGCTGTGTTGCAAGTTCAACTTTTACAAGCTCTGTGGGTACAGCTTCCATATTAGATAAAGCTAGCCATAGAGGGCATGCTCTTAGCTCTATTGCTTCTTCTGTATCAGGTATTACTGACATAATGTCTATCAAAAAAAATTAAAATTCCTGAAGAATTAAATAACAACAGTATAGAAGACTACCTTGAACTCAGTGTCCTCTCCTTCCAAACATTTCATGATACTCCATGTCAATTAAGTTTAGAGCTGGGTTAGTGGTGCCATATATTACCAACTCTAAAAAAAGAGGGTCAACGCAAACTGATGTTTTGACTCTCGCAGCTGGGAGTAACACTTTTAATAGGCATGTACATCTGCGGCACACAGAATGAAAATATCCTTGGCTAGTTGCATTCATGCCCATCTGTTGGGATGGCACGCTGCCTGCTCATGGGTCAGTCACATCACTGCCACATGGCACAAATGCCAGAATAAGGACAGCTTATTTGGCCAGACTGCTTCTTGATAAAAATGAACAGATCTTCTGCAGGACATCTTTACAAATGCAAGCAGTGCCACTTTGATAACAAGTGTTATTCCAAGTTGGTTGCTGCTCAATAGATTTTCATATTGTGCCACCAAACTGACAGATATTTCCAGAAGTTCTTTCATATACTTATAGCAGTCAGTCTTTTGGTGAAGATCAGCATAATTGAAGTATGTACTATGAAATATTTGAAACCCCCTTTTAGCACAAAATACTTGTAAAACAGTAAATATTTCATATGATCATTCCAGCTCATTAACCTCTAACTAGCAGTGGAGATATTAAGCTGAACCTTCCAATCTGAAGCTCATTTACTGCCTTCTCAGGCTCTGAAGAGATCTCTATCTTGACATTAAAAAGTAACAAAAACAAAAATAACAAAAAATAGCAGCTTTCCTTTCTGAACAGCAGAAACAGCTATTTTGCTACATTTCTCAAAATAGCAATATTCCTCTTTGATCTCTTCATTATTGAGAAATGTTTTTTCTTAGCATAAACACAGATGATGTTATTTGGTTGACTTCTTTTGAATCAATAGTCAGGTGAATGAAAAGATCTTTTTCTGAACAAATTTGTGTCTCCTTTCATAGCATAACTTCCAAATTAAGAAGAAGTAACATCAAAGTTCACATTTTCAAGAAATTATTTATGGAATAGAATTATTTCACCTACTAGTAAGTATGTCTCTACGGCACATGCTTTTTTCATTAAGTTCTTTCGGATACCTATTAAAAAATATACACAAGCATATGGCTCCTACTAAAGATCATAGAATCATAGAATCATAGAATAGTTAGGGTTGGAAAGGACCTTAAGATCATCTAGTTCCAACCCCCCTGCCATCAGCAGGGATACCTCCAACTAAACCATGCCATCCAATGTTATGTCCAACCCGACTTTGAATACTGCCAGCGATGGAGCATTCACAACTTCCCTGGGCAACCCATTCCAGTGCCTCACCACCCTTACAGTAAAGAATTTCTTCCTTATATCCAATCTAAACTTCCCCTATTTAAGTCTGAATATATTAGTAATAGTTGAAAATGGCAAAAGTGAGTGATTTACAAAGATAGGAATCTTTTTATTAAGGTTTGGTACAGCTCAATTTGAATAAGGTTAGAATTGTCACAAACTTGAAAAACGTATTGCTTAAAACAAACTTGTAAGTACAGAATTTCTTAGGACCATTATGTTATTATTCATCATAACAAGTATAAGGAAATATATCTAGGACTAAGAAATACTACAGTGTCCTTTGGACTAATATAAAGGTAAGTAACTACATTATTTCTTTAGTATTATGCACATTTTTGTATTATCTTTTCATCAATGTGGTTTGTTTTATGAAACTTCATCTATTTTAAAAATAAATAAAAAACTAAAGGGAAAATTATTTAATGTCAGCACCAGAAAGCATAAATCTGCATTATTAGAGTCCTAAATATACAAATAACTAATCTCATAGGATCACAATCAGCGCAGAGGAAATTAGGCGAGCAGACTAATAGAGGGAAATGTTGCTTGAATTTAGAGGAAAACAGATTAAAAACAACCTGAAGAAACAGAGCTTTGTGATATCAGAAGTTTGGGCATGAGGAAAAACGTTTGGCCACCTGTTCCATATCACTGGCTGATAAGTGGCTTATATTTCTGTGTCACATATTATAGTTATGCTGTGAAACACCTCTGTGAAGGTAATTCTGTGAAGCATCTCTGACAGGTCAAGGAATCATAGAATCATAGAATAGTTAGGGTTGGAAAGGACCTTAAGATCATCTAGTTCCAACCCCTCTGCCATCATCAGGGACACCTCACACTGAACCGTGCCATCCAAGGCTCTTTCCAACCCGGCCTTGAACATCGCCAGCGATGGAGCATTCACAGCTTCCCTGGGCAACCCATTCCAGTGTCTCACCACCCTTACAGTAAAGAATTTCTTCCTCATATCCAATCTAAACTTTCCCTGTTTAAGTTTGAACCCATTACCCCTTGTCCTCTCACTACAGTCCCTCATGAAGAGTCCCTCCCCAGCATCCCTATAGGCAGATGATTCTTACCATCTACTGTGCTCTTGTAAGACCCCACATGGATGTTGTGCTCAGGTCAGAGGTTCCTAATTCAAAAAAGACATAAGCCTGCTAGAATAGGTCCAGAGGAGTACCACAAAAATGATAAGAGGGCTGCAACACCTCTCTCCTTAAGAAAGGCTGATAGTGGGGTTGTTCAAGCTGGAGAAGAGAATGCTACAGGGAGACCTTACTGCAGCTTTTCAGTATATACAGAAGGCTTACAAGAAAAATGGGGAGAGACCTTTTACCAAGGCCTGTAGTGACAGGATGAGGGACGATGATTTTAAACTGAAAGAGGGTAGATTTAGGTTGGATGTAAGAAAAAAATTTTACAGTGAGGGTGCTGAGACACTGGACAGATTGCCAAGAGAAGGATCCCCCATCACTGGAAGTGCTCAAGGTCAAATAGAATGGAGATTTTACCTGATCTAGTGAAAGACGTCCTTGCCCATAGCAGGAAGAGTCAGGCCAGCTGAAACCATTCTATGATTCTACAAATATTGGATCTGTGTCCTCTGATTCTATGTTTTATGTTAATAAACACAATATGTATCAGTGAGCTCTTTAAAATATCTTAAATATACCTTCAGAATTCAAACTATCCCTGCGTTTGCCTTCCAAGACTTGGGTGGTATGGCCAGAGCATTTGCCGATGAAGACCGAGGCAAAGAAATCATTAAGAACCTTAGCCTTCTCCAAATCCAGGGTAGCCAGTCCTCCCGATACCTTCTGGAGAGAGACCACATTGTCCCTAGCCTGTCTTTTATTTACAGTGTACCTATAGAATCCCATCCTGTTTTCCTTCACATCCCTAGCCAAGTTTAATTCTAACTGGGCCTTACCTTTCCTATCTTAGTCCCTAGCTTCCCAGGCAACACCCCTGTACTCTTCCCAGGCTGCCTGTCCTTGCTTCCACCTTTTATAAGCCTCATTTTTCCTTCAAATTTTCCTCAGCAGCTCCTTATCCGTCCAAGGAGGTCTCCTGGCCCTCCTGCTGCACTTCCTTCTAGTAAGGATGTATCGCTCCTGAGCTTGCAGCAGGTGATCATTCAAAAGGCAAACGTAGGGACAGTGAGAATGAAGACCCTGGGACCACTGTAGGAGAGGATCAGGTTCGAGACGATCTGTCATGGTTTAAGCCCCTCAATGATTCACGCAGTCGCTCTCTCACTCACTCCCCCTCTTTTTTCCCCCAGTCCCGTGAGGGTGAGGGAGGAGAATCAAAAGAATGCAACTCCCACAGGTTGAGATAAGAGCAGTTTAGTAACTAAGGTACAACACAAATCACTACTGCTACCACCAATAATAATAGTGACAAGGCAAACACAAGGAAAGAATACAATCGCTCACCACCTATATCCAGCCCAACCAAGCAATGCACCCCCACCCTTCTGGGTCTCTAACACATGATGTGCTGTTGTGTGGAATAACCTCTTTGGTCAGTTTGGGTCAGGTGTCCTGTCTCTGCTTCCTCCCGGCTCCCCTCCTCCCTGGCATAGATTGAGACTCAGAAAGTCCTTGGCCAGACCAAAACACTGCCAAGCAGTAACTGAAAACACTGGTGTTATCAGCGTGGTTCCCAGGTCCAATATCAAAAACACAGTGCTGCACCAGCTACCAAGAAGGAGAAAAATGACTGCTACTGCTGAACCCATGACACCATCTTAGGAACCTGAACGTATACAAATACATGGGACCTGATAAAATCCATCAACAGGTCCTGAAGGAGCTGGCAAATGAAGTTGTTAAGCCACTCTCCATCATATTTGAAAAATCATGGCAGTCAGGTGAAGTTCCCGATGGATGGAAAAAGGGAAATATAACCCCCATTTTCAAGAAAGAGAAAATGGATGATCCGGGAAATACAGACCAGTCAGCTTCACCTCTGTGCCTGGCAAAATCTGTGAGCGAATTCTCCTGGAAGGCATGCTAAAGCACATGAAAAACAACAAGGTGGTTGTTGACAGCCAGCATGGCTTCACTAAGGGGAAATCCTGCCTGACCAATATGGTGGCCTTCTATGATGGAGCTACGGAACTGATGGACAGGGATAGAGCAGTTGATGTCATCTACCTGGACTTATGCAAAGCATTCGACACTGTCCCACACGACATCCTTGTCTCTAAGTTGGAGAGACATCAATTAGATAGGTGAACCACTCGGTGGATAAAGAATTGGCTGGATGGCCGCATGCAAAGAGTTGTGCTCAATGGCTCAATGTCCAGCTGGAGACCAGTACCGAGTGGTGTCCCTCAGGGATTGGTGTTGAGACCGGTCTTGTTCAACATCTTTGTCAGTGACATGGACAGTGGGATTGAGTGCATCCTCAGCAAGTTTCCCGATGACACCAAGCTATGTGGTTCGGTTGATATGTTGGAGGGAAGGAATGCCATCCAGAGAGACCTTGACACGCTTGTGAGGTGGGATAATGCCAACCTGATGAAGTTTAAGCATGCCAAGTGCAAGGTCCTACACCTGGGTGGGAGCAATCCCAGGCACAGCTACAGGCTGGGCAGGGAAGAGATTCAGAGCAGTCCTGCGGAGAAGGACTTGGGGGTGTTGGTCAATGAAAAAATGAACATGAGCAGGCTTCAGTGTGTGCTTGCAGCCCAGAAAGCCAACCGTATCCCGGGCTGCATCAAAAGGAGCATGACCAGCAGGTGGAGGGAGGTGACCCTGCCCCTCTACTCTGCTCTCGTGAGACCTCACTTGGAGTATTGTGTGCAGTTCTGGTGCCCTCAACATAAAAAGGACATGGAACTGTTGGAACAAGTTCAGAGGAGGGCCACGAGGATGATCAGGGGACTGGAGCACCTCCCGTATGAAGATAGATAGGCTGAGAAAGTTGGGGCTGTTCAGCCTGGAGAAGAGAAGGCTGCGTGGAGACCTCAGAGCAGCCTTCCAGTATCTGAAGGGGGCCTATAGGGATTCTGGGGACGGACTCTTCTTTAGGAACTGTAGTGAGAGGACAAGGGGTAATGGGTTCAAACTTCAACTGGGGAAGTTTAGATTGGATATAAGGAAGAAATTCTTTACTGTAAGGGTGGTGAGGCACTGGAATGGGTTGCCCAGGGAAGTTGTGAATGCTCCATCGCTGGCAGTGTTCAAGGCCGGGTTGGACATAGCCTTGGGTGGCATGGTTTAGTGTCCCTCCACGAAGGAGGCTGTGGTCCTGTGGGGATTAGAGCCTACACTGGAGCAGCTTTGCTAGCAGGACTTGTGATGCTGCAGAGGACACACACTAGAGCAGTCTGTTCCTGAAGAACTGCAGCCCATGGGAAGGACTCACATTGGAGAAGTTCATGGAGGACTCTCTCATGTGGGAGGCACCCACACTGGAGCAGAATAGTGTGAGGAGTCCTCCCCTGAGTAGGAAGGAGTGGGAGGGACAATGTGTGATGAACTGACCACAACCCTCATTCCCTGTACCCCTGCTGCTGGAGGGGAGGAGGTAGAAAAAATCGGGATTAAATTGGAAGGAAGGGAGGGGTGGGGCGAAGGTGTTTTTAAGATTCTTTTCTTATTTTCTCATTACCCTACTCTGATTTGATTAGCAATAAATTAAACTAATTTCACCAAGTTGAATGAACTCTCCCGGTCCTTATCTTGACCCATGAGCTTTTCATCATATTTTCTCTCCTCTGTCCAGATGAGGGCAGTGGTAGAGCAACCTTTGGCGGGGCAGCTGATGTCCAGGCAGGGACAGCCCACCACACCAGTGAAAACAAATGTAGCTACAGGGTGAAACATCACATAGGAAGGAAATGGTCAGTGAAAATTGCCTATGGATATCAGAGTTTATCGATGGCAAGGTTTACCTCGGCCTGGAGTACTACTCCACCTGGAGCACCATGACATGCCACTAATACTCACAAATTAGCTGAAGAAAAGACAAAAACAAATATTATCATTAGGTAATGGAAGAAACTGACTTCTGAGAGGGTAATAAAGGAGACAAATTCATATAATTTTTCTAAGTGATTGCTAAGGAAAAAAGGTAAAATACAGTAACTACATATTATAGGTGGATATAAGCACAAAGGAAGGAAAGAAATTCTTTTAAGTGGCACAGCAGACCATAATTACCTAAAGAAGAAATAGCTGACATTAAGAAAAGGGTAATTTTGGATATATATTAGAAAATACTTTCTGATTCTTTAAACTCTGATATACTCTTCAGAGGAAAGTACTGAAATCCTAGTTATTTAAGAAATTTAGCAATTAGACTGGAAGAAGTAACAGAAAATATGCTGAGATGAACAGTACAGCACCTGCAAGAAAACCAAAAAAAATTCTATCAGGTCATCTAATTTACCTTAACTTCTATGAAAATTAATGTTTGCTCTTTCCCTTGGTTTAAGGTTTGCTCATCCCATCATGAAACCTTTTAAATCTCTGGACTCAAAAAATGTCTTTCATTTAGGCAGCAGTGCCTCAAAGCTATTCATACTAATTACCCAGGGTCATTTAAATACATTTTGCATGAAGAACCTTAAACTCAGTGTGCCATTTTATATATTTATCAAATTACTAATCAATATGCTGTACTGCACTTACTACTGGGTCTTGAGTTACATAAAGAATGCTACAGGAATTCAAATTGTGCAAGCTGCTCTCTGCGTAAATGAAATTAAAGTGTATGCAGTGATCATCATTCACAATACAAAAGAAATGAAGAAGTAGCCTAAATGCAGTACATATCAGAAATGCGTATTTTAAGTAAATCTTAACTGCATTGTTGGTTTCTTTCTTTTCTTTAACAAACCTTGTATTAAACTAGCTTCCATTTCACTTTTGCTCTCCAGCATATTACCACCACTGTATTGGTAAAGTAATTTATTCCATCCTCTGTGGAGAGCCTGGATCTCATTTGCCAGCATATTTATCTTTCCTGCCACTGCACTGTCATTCATCTGCAATCTCCACAGAATACCAGACTTGTGCAGAATTTCAATTAGGATTGATTCAACTAAATCCAGGCCACAGAACCATGGCTGACAGGGTGACCTCCTGAGAATTTAATATGCTGAATCTAAAAAAAAATAAAAGGTAAAAATACAAAACAGAAAACAGCTCAAGTTTAACACTATAATTCATTAAGTCCTCTATACACTCAGTTTAATCTGCCTCACAATAGGTTTTTTCAGACTTCTTGTATTGTATGGGTAAACTGCTTTACAGTGGTTTTGATAACCACAAGAAAGAAATTACCATAAAAATCTCTACTCTTCCTTTGAGGTCTAATCAACTTAAACTCAGACAGCTTGTAATGAATGGAAAAATGATTTCCACAGAGGCTGAGCTATCTTAAGCTTTCTATTCTGTATATGTATACATTTAAAAAAATCAGTACAGTGTAGGTATACAAGTAAAATAGCTCTTTTACTGGATACTTGATTTGACAGACTTCCAGTGGTTCTCACTATAATCACTGGCAGGCTTCATCTGCTTGTCAGTTAAATGTTCTAAAATAATTTCTCGAATAATTTGTGGTTGCTAGAAGAGTTTTGCAGGTTTGAAGGCAGCTAAACTAAAGAACAGTAACCTGAGGGGTCTTTTTACCTGTAGCAAGTGTGCACTATTTAAGTCCTAATTTTATGTTAGCTCTTGTACATAACATGAAACTTCAATTACACACCAGAAGTAGGTATGAGTAGATACTCAGTTTTACTCTAAAGCATTACAGTAAAAAAGAGAAATAGTGACAATTCCACATTTAATTTGGATTTTTTCCCTAAAGATCAAATTTTAACCACTGAAAAACATAAGGCTATAAACTCCCACCTAATTTAACATAAAAGGTCAGATAAGAACACTGATATAAAACATTTATAAAATATAAATATATTAACACTGATATAAAACCAAACATAAGAGTAAATGAATACAAATGGAGAGGGAAAATGCTGGCAAGTATAATAATGTTCTATTTAAAGTAGAACATGAGTCAGATGGAAGTGGATGAAATAATTAAAAGAAAGATTGATTCGTTTGTGCATGCAGATTTCACATCAATGAGTGAGACGTAAGTAAAAACTTAATTGATATTTGGGGCGGGTGTCTTATTATTTTAACTTAACATGACTAAATCAGAAAATATTTCACATGTACAAATATTTTGTCATTCTTTATCAGTCACAGTTGAAAATTTCTCAGTCTACCACACTTATTATGAAGAAGATGCACAACTATCACCAATTAAAAATTAATAGCTATGCGGTGTCTAGAATTAACCCACTATAAGATAGATTTCTTTCTGAAATTTGGTCACAAGATCAAAAGAGTAACTGCATGTGGTGGGTTGACCCTGACTGGATGCCAAGTGCCCACCAAAGCTGCTCTATCATTGCCCTTCCTCAGATGGACAGGGGAAAGAAAATATAATGTAAAGCTCGTGGGTCAAGATAAAGACAGGGAGAGATCACTCACCAATTACCATCATGAACAAAACAGACTCGACTTGAGGAAATGAGTTTAATATATTGCCAATCACATCGAAGTAGGGTAATAAGAAATAAAATCAAAAGTTAAAACACCTTCCTTCCCTCTTTTCCTTCTTCCTGGGCTCAACTTGTCTCCCAGTTTCTTCACCTCCTCATCCCTACTTGCACAGGGGGAGAGGGGTAGTGGTCAGTTTATCACACATTCTGCCACTCCTTCCTCTTCACAGGAGGACTCCTCACACTCTTCCCCTGCTCCAGTGCAGGTCCCTCCCACAGGAAACAGTCCTCCATGAACTTCTCCAATGTGAGTCCTTCCCGTGGGCTGCAGTTCTTCATGAACTGCTTCAGTGTAGGTCCCTTCTGTGGGGGCAGTTCTTCAGGAATAGACTGCTCCAGTGTGGGTCCCTTCCATGTGTGCAGTCGTTCAGGAACAGACTACTCCAGTGTGGGCTCAAGTCCTGTAGCAAACCTGCTCCAGCTTGGGCTTCTCTCTCCATATGCCACAGGTCCTGCCAGGATCCTGCTCCAGCATGGGCTTCCCACGGGGTCACAGCCTCCTTCAGGCATTAACTCACACTGGTGCAGGGTCCTCCATGGGCTGCAGATAGATATCTGCTCCATCGTGGCCCTCCATGTGCTGCAGGGGCACAGCTGCCTCAGCATGGTCTGCACCACAGGCTGAAGGGGAATCTCTGCTCCAGTGCCTGAAGCACCTCCTCACCTCCTCCTGCACTGACCTTGGTGTCAGCAGAGCTGTTGCTCTCACATGTTCTCACTCCTCCCTCCAGTTGCAGTTGCTCCTGAGAAGCAACTTTTCCCCCTTCTTAGGCACATTATCCCAGAGGTTCTGCCACCATCACTGATGAGCTCTGCCTTGGCCAGCAGTGGGTCTGTCTTGGCACTGGCCAGCATCGGCTTTGTCGGACACAGGTAGCTTTCCACAGAAGCCACCCTCGTAGCCCCACCATTGTCAAAGCCTTGTCACACAAACCCAATACACTGAAGTAAGGGGGAAACTGCATTAATACGTAGTTCATTCTATCAGTACAATAGATCTGATCTTCAGTGTATAAGTACAGCGTATGGTAGTGGGAAATGCAAGAAATCATGCACCCTATATATTCTTTTACAACCAGTTCTTTCCATAATCCTTCTGAGGTACCAGTTTATGCCTGTCATTGCTTAGAATTTTTCTCTGGTGCCACATATGTATAGAAACAGTACAATAAGCACATTCCAAAGCATAAATATTTTTCTTTGTTCTTTCTTTGAGGAGTGAATGAAGAACAAGTAGTGCACTACTACACTGCTAATGCATGTCGTTTATATACTACAGAGAATTGTACAGTGCAAGCACGTAATAATAAGAATCAAATTATATTGAAGAGGATACAGAGGAATTTTGATATCTGCCTTCCTTCATCTAGATTTGGTCTTTCTTTTCAGTGACCATAAACTACATCTTTGATCCTCTGGGCATTTATCTAAGAGCTCTTTATTCCCCAGTTCATAACCTGAAACTCAGATCCAGTTATCCTATTGAGAGGTTTGTTCCAGTTAGTAGATATAGCTATTATCTTTAAGAAATGTTCCCTATCAAGAAGTCTTCATATCATGGCTCTTTTTAGATTATAAACCAAGTCCATAAGAAAGAAGAGCTATTTTTTATGACTTATCCTGTCTGATTAGTCCACTATTCTTGTTCTATTACCTTACATTGAGATCTTTTCCATTCTTAAGTAATTTCTATTTGGTTTTCCATGCCCTAAAAGTGATCTCATTTAGTCACATGGATCTTGTACTGTATTTTCTATCTATACTTCTCAGTAGTGAACTTAGCTGTTACACTTTTAATAAGGTTACTTACTTTGACTGACATCTTTATTGTACTACTTTTCCCCTAAATAATATTCCCAAGAGACCTTGTTTCATTTTCCATTTTTTTATTGATGCTTATGTGTTTTATAACTTTAGTGACATCACTTTATTTAAAATATTCAGAAATTGCACTTCTATCTTTTCAAACTGAAGTAAATAAGCAGACAGAAAAAGTGAACCTATACCTTTTCACTTCCATCTGTATACATACACCTGGGTTTGATGAACTTCGTGTTATAATTCTATTACTATTGCTATTTGAATCATGTTTGGATAACACATTTTAGTCACAATAAATGTCATTTATATAAGTATTTTTTTGTATCTTTTTTGCAGATACTGTTTGCTCAAAATGGAATTTTCAAAGGTACATTGACCCAGTTTATTTTTCCAGTTGAAGCTCGCTTCCTCTATTGCTGAATGCATTTTTCTGCATTAAATAGAATCTTTTCAATGTAAATTAAATCCTTCTATTATTAATTTCCATAGAAATTTTATATTGATTTCAGCAGGCCGTGGATTAAGCAGCAGGCACAGAGAAGTTATAAACAGGTAAACATGAAACAAGGGTAATGAATGTAAATTTTCTGAGTATTTTGTCTACCAGAAGCTCTACTTGATCCTCACTGCAGTAACCCTATTAACCAACTATTATTCTTTTGCTTTTTAAATAGATAGAACACTGAATCCACCAAACTCCCTAGAACACTTCCATGAATCCAGAATATGCTGAACACACTTACAGCAACATAGTGTTCCTGGAATGTATGTGTAGCACAAAGACAATGTTTCCTATTTGAAGCCAGGTGGATTGATATACATGGCGTAATTTTTGTCTCATGACTTTCTTCTATAATTGTGTAGCCTGATTTCACTCCGCAGCTTTATTTATCTATGACAATATAAAAAAAAATGTAGGCACACTATTCTAGGATGTTCCTACTCCAACAATGAGAGTATTAAAGGGGAGAGAGAGGGGCCCGAAACGTTCCAATGAAAGACAGGTGAGGACACTGGACATACATTGATTGGAACTAGGCTTTACTATTTCTGCAGTTTACTGAATGGATTGGTGGAAATTTTTTATTTTTTATTTTTTATTAAGATGTATTTAAAAAAGGACAGTACAGTTGAAGAAATAGCTGTAAGATGGCATGATCCCCTCCAGTCATTCATTCGCTATCCCATATTAAAAACATCAGCGTTTTACAATCCCATGGTCTAGCAAGACTTTATTCCTTACAGAGTGTACTCCAGAGTACAGATATTTATTTCATCTAAGTTCCGGAAGCAAGATTTGCATATTTTTAGCAACACCCTTGTCAATGCAGCAAGCAATACAGAAATGCAAAAATGCCCAAGATGTCAATTAGACTAGATTATCAGGGGCATACCAGTTATCAGGGCTTCACGGCACTTGTCAATATACTCACACATGAGGAAAATATGTCCTCTAGTCTCAAGTCCTTATAATCTTAATAGACAGGAGGAGATGCTGCCTGAATTATAAAAGCTATAAATAGTCTAAAAAGTCAGTTTCCTCATTAAATCTACATTCACCACATAAGTCATATATCTGTGTATCCATAAAACACCTAGGTTAAGATGCATATTTTTAAATGCTGCATACTTCAATAGCATTTTTTTTTTATTGGAGACTCTCTGCTAGTATATTTTGTGATTTCATATAATAAAATAATAAAAAAAAACAAATTGGAGATCCAGACTAGTTAACTCCATAGTCAGTTTTCCATTCCAATCATGCCTAACTTGATAGTTAAACTAAAGTATGTGTCTAATGAAAACCAGCTATTTTGAGCAGCCAAAGGAACCAGAATGCATATCCATAGTTTGAATTTAAAATCTCTGTGAAAAAAAACCCGTATGTGCTTACTGGGCTTTTACCTCTGTCACATTACTGCAAGTTAAGCTCAGGTGTGAATTTACAGCATGCTACTTTCACTACAGTGATTTCCCATGTTGATGTCAGGAATGCATAATAATGACATAACAAGAAAAAACAAATTAAATCCTTCCTTTTGGTAAAAAAATATTAAGGGAAAAACTGTGGGCAAACGAAAAAAAAACAGATAAATGTATTTACATGAATTATTTGAACTTGTGAAATGTGGATTGAATAATATGTTGGTCGTTAATAATACATTTGATGATTCACTGGGAAAAATGATCTCATATATTATTCACAACTATTATTCAAATATGCCTAAAAACTATCCTGCACAAAAGCTATGGCTTCAAGTCTTCAGTGTGGTGTGCACTACCACAATCTTATCTTTGTGAATCCTTACTGCTGCTACCCTGTCAGCTCTTTAGGAGAGGACACTTGAGAGTCAGAAAGGTTCTAAATAGTGAGGCTCCATCACAGTATTGCATTCTGTCAGAAAAAGCTCAGGGTTTGGCCCTCTATCTTTCAGTGCTTTATACTCAGAAGTGTTATCCTTAATACATTTAAGAAGTTCAATATACCATAGAATCATAGAATAGTTAGGGTTGGAGAGGACCTCAAGATCATCTAGTTCCAACCCCCCTGCCATCAGCAGGGATAACTCCCACTAAACCAAGCCACCCAAGGCTCTGCCCAACCTGGTCTTGAACACCGCCAGCGATGGAGCATTCACAACTTCCTTGGGAAACCCATTCCAGTGCCTCACCACCCTTACAGTAAAGGATTTCTTCCTCATATCCAACCTAAACTTCCCCTGTTTAAGTTTGAACCCATTACCCCTTGTCCTATCACTACAGTCTATTTGGTTGCTGAAAGTGGGTTTTGGGGTTTTTTCTAGCAACAATACCAAAGCAGAAGAAAATCCTCCAATACTTAGTAATAGTGGTCACATATTATTAAGAAGAAAACTTGATTTCAATTGCTTTACACTTCTGACAGTGTGCAAACGCAAAATGCAGATGGTAGGCAAATATTTTCATGTTTATTTTTCCCACCTCATTTGATGCAAGTTGAATTTATACCTTTAAACATGCTGATATATCTTTTATCATTTATCTCCAGGCAAAGATAGCTAGAAATTATGCTGTGTTAAGTAGGAGAATTGGAAAAAAGGTAAAAATCCATGGGTTCAGACAAGAACAGTTTAATAACTGAAATAAAGTTGAATGTTGTAGTAGCAGTAAATAATAATAAGAAGAAGAACTAAAAACAGGAAATAGAGAGGAACAAACTCCCCACCCAAAAAAAAAGAGAAGTGATACAGTTGCTCACCACCTACTAACCAATACCCAGCCCAACCCAAGCAGCAGTCATTTTCTTTCACGTAACTCCCACCCCCAGTTTATATACTGGGCGTGATGTGCTGTGGTATGGAATACCCCTTCAGCTAGTTTGGGTCACGCATCCTGTCACTGCTCCCTCCTGACTTCTTATGTCCCTCCTCACTGGCTGAGCATGAGAGACTGAAAAGTCCTTGATCAGGGTAAATGCTACTTAACAACTAAAACATCAGTGTATTGTCAGCATTGTTCTCACACTAAATCCAAAACACCGTACTGTACCAGCTACTAGGAAGAAAATTAACTCTATCCCAGCCAAAACCAGAACACAGTGTCAAGTGAGGTTATGCATAAATAGTCCCATATACACACATACTCAGATAAAGATGCAGTCTTTCACAAGCTTCAGTGAAAGTTGTGGTCCCATGCAAGACAGATGAAGTCAGCTCCTCTTCTAGCTAAAAGTAATACACATTGAAAACTTCTCATGTCAAACTCTGTGAAATATGAATCAACTGTCACGAATATACACACACATAAACACATTATCCGGAGAACAGTAAACTTTGAATATAAGAAGACAAGGCCACTATTCAAAGAGTTTTTCTAACCTCCTAGAAAGAACTACATGAGTCCCAGTCTCCCCAAACAGGAGTAATGCTTTTATATTCTTGGGTTTACTCACATTTACACATTTATTTTAAGTCAGAATATATTAGAAGCAAGGTAAACCACAAGAAGATGGCAGACATAACAAGCACCCTAACTATTCTATGATTTTCAGCACAAATTTGATCTAGCTCTTTTGAACCCCACAGAAGTCAGTGTCAGCTGAACTAAATCCTTCTTCTTCTGAAAGTCCACGAGGTGAATAATGTTTTAATTCTTTTTCTCATTCTCATTTTAAGAAAGTCTCATGGTGAAGTACTAAAGAAGGAAAATAACAAGAAACTGAAGAAGCTGATAAAAAATGAATTTCGAAGTTATTGATCAGAGAGAAGATATAACCAGTATAATTAGTCTTGTCCCTAAAACTTTTTAATTACTAGTTGCATATGTTCTTCCTGAATATAAGAAATAAATATTAAGAAGGTCAACCACATTTATTTATGGAGTGCACAGGTACAATATCACAAATTTCTCAGAACATAGTCATTCACATTTTGTCTGAGTTTGTCCCCAGCAACATAAGATAGTTTTAAAGTTCAAAATATTTGTGGAAGAAAATACCTAATGAATGATTCTGAGAAGCCAAAAATGACAAAAAGCATATTGCAGAAGGCTCAAACTTTGATAGGAAATGTGAGTTTTTTGCTTTGACTAACTGGATAGCTTCCACATGGATGAAGCACATGCTAAATTATTTACAGATAATTACATCGCTGTGCTGTTGCTAAAATATTAAGTCACCATTGTCCCACAGGAAAAATTGTGACAGACATTGGTGCATCAGCTAATGAATAGCTGTGGGGTAATGGTTAAAAAAAGCTACCACAAGACCCTGGTATTAGGAAATAGAATGTCTGTAAGTAATCCACACTCAGAGAAAAATGTCACTTTTACCCCTGCCTCCTACTAATTATGTATAGAACAAATGTTCAACATTTGGTAGATGTTGCTTGAAGGCAATTTTTTCTGGAAATAGTCTCAAGGCATCCTCCACTCCCTTTTTATTATAGGCAAATATGACCTAGAAATACTGAATATAACCTTGAACTAAAAATGTTTTAAAACACTCACAAAAGACTGGACAGCCGTTTTAGAGAAAAGATACATCACTACCAGCAGAGGGATACAGTTCTCATATAGTTTTTTACATTATGGGACGTTGTTGTTTCACATCACAGAGTGAAATGATTAGAGGAACATATCCAGGATATACAGCTAGTATAAGAGCATCGCAGAGCTGAACAGCAAGTCTGTATTTAAACAAATATTTATACATTTCAACTAGTGATCATCTGCCAAATTTCACCTTTTTTTTAAGTCAAATGAAAGAATAGTATCTGGAATATTAATGCTGAAAAAATACTTAGAAATTATTGAAAAGCTGTTTTCTCACCCATTATTTTTTTTTTAAGAAAAAGAAGAAAAGTCCTTTAGCCTAGAATTATGGGATTGAATGCAGTCCAAAGATACCTTCTAAAACAGGACATACTGTGGTACTTGGAAGGGGGAAAGACACATAGATTAAAAAAAAAAAAAACCACACAAAACTTAATCCTCATAAACTTTGGCTGTAATTCTGCAGAACCAGGCTTATTAATGCTAATCCCAAGGATCTATATAGCCTCAACCTACCATAAGTGATGGGAATCTATCTTTAAGATACTATATTTTGTCATTTATTTAACATAATAGTCACATATATATTTGTAGTATTAGAACAAAACAGTTCATAAAAGGGTCAGGCAGATTAAGTGGTCTCAAGCAACAGCAAAGCAAATGAGACATAAGCACATCCTTGAAGTATATGCTAATGTTCTTTTCTGAATAGAAATTGAAGGCTCAAAAAGTTTAAATTGCTGATTTGGGGATATAAACAATATTAAAAAAAATAATAATAATATACCGAGGTATAAATGTGCAATGAAGCCTGCAATTGCCCCTGGGGATCAGAGTAAACCAGTTGCCTAACATGTTCAGAGTAAAGATTAATAAGTTTGAGGTAAATTGCATTATATCATAAAGTTAATGCAACTTAATATGGCAAAACACATAGAATAAGTAAAAAAGTAAATATAGTAGCACAAAGTCATACAACTTTCAATCTGATTCAAATATTGGGAAACTTACAGCATTTCTTGCAAAAAAAACTTTGCAGATAGTGATGCATTTTACCCTCCATTCAAAGCCAAGCAATGCCTTCTTACATTTGTTACAGTACATGACATGTTGCTTTGAACTGGGTCTTATGATATTGTACTTTGTCTCATGCACATCCTGATAAAATGTGACATGACTATCACTTTGTTAAGCCAACAGGAACAAATAAATATTCACATGACTTGAATCTTTTTCTATTATTGGTTCCTGGTGAAAATTAGCCTATTGGTGCATCCATCCATAAGCAGCACAAAATAGTTCATGGTTCATATGGCACGAAAAAAAAAAAAAAAAAGAAATAATTTTGCTCAAATTCACACCTTTTTTTTTTCCCTTGCCTAAGTTTGAAAGAGTGATAACCATATATTTTTCCTCAGTTAATAACTGTGATGCATCTTAGTGGTTTATGATTTTAGCTGATCACAAAGCAGCAAGAACAGATCAATTCTGAAGATAAAGAGATTCATGCCTGAAACTATTTTCATAACAGAAACAGCAAGATATACAGGTAGAATGACTTCTCATTACAGAGCCAGATTCATGCAAGAGAGTTTGCCCACTAGCTGAAACGTAACCTCCTGGCAGCCTTTACTATAGGATTCTTAACACTGGCTACAAAATGAACAATCCTCTACATCAGTAAAACCTCCCAGAAAGAACAGAAGTTCAGATGTATTCTACTTTCTTGAATACCTACTTTCCAAGCTTTGTTCCCCCAGTTAAAAAAAAAAAAAAAAAAAAAAGAGATTATCCTATAATGCATGAATTCTGCCTTGCTGCAAGTCCTCAGGGAGGACAAGGGATCGAAGTTTTAAATGAGATAAACCAGTGGGGAGAAGTGTTGACACCAGCTATGTCACAGAGAAGACCAGCAGATGTGTGATCTTCACTGTGATTTCACAGTGAGGTGATAATGGTCAGTTACCTTGTCACATCTCCACCATTTCCACCCCTGTGGAGGAGACACAGCATGGATCCCAGTCTGAGAAAGGACAGGCTTTAAGTGCAAAACCTTGTGCCCTGGCAGCCAGGGGTCTACGGCCCATATGGTAGAAAGAGAAGCCAGACTGTAGTTTAGTGCCACAGCAATTATTCAGTATAATACAGCTATGCCCAGGCCTTGCTTTCCTTCCATGCTACAATGTTTGGTAGGATGTAGACTGCAGAGATGGTCTTTATGAAAGAATGTCAGGGGCTGCCCTGTGCCATTCACAGTCAGCTTCAAATGAGGAAAGTCAGAAAGCAGATTGGTGGGAGTTTCTCTGTTCGCCAAGGCCAAGCCGCCACATTGCATTGACGTTATTTAAAATATAGACATAAAAGTAAGGTTTGAAAGTAATGAGAACAAAGGGGATTTGAATCACCTCCTATCCAAAGCAAAGCTTTCTTGATCATAAAATCTGGAAACCTCAGAGGGATAACATCTGTATATATTTAAATAAAGTTACATAAGACACAAAATAGCAAATCTCTTTCTTCCATGAGTAATGAAATAGTTCCCTTGAAGTTAAAACAAAATTTCAAACATTTGGCTGTGTTGTTCTGACTTAATTACATCAGCAGAATGCAGATTCTTATTTGAATCAATTAACCTTTTAAAAATAAAAAGAAATAATTACTCTTTTAAAAATGAGAAAGCTTCTCTCTTTACAGAGAAAAGGTTTTGTGGGTTAAGAAAAACATACTCCTACCATTTTCTAATTCTTCTAATAACTATTATTGTAGTTATATCTAGTTTTTCATGTTTCAAAGAAGCAACATTTAGAAAATATTTTGCCCCCTTTCTCAAATTCCTCTGCTTCTCAGCACATTACATTAGTTATTAAATTAGTATCTCAGTTATTCGTGTAAATTCCTGTTTCCAAAAGTATACCTCCAAAGCAATTGAACAGATCCTGTTATTTTTGTTCATTTGTAAAGCATTTTCTAATTGTAATTCTTATAAACAACACCACAATAAATAATGTCTGTCCCTGCATATAGGAAGAATCAGCATCATATTAATTTCAGCTATTAATACTTCATTTCCTGAGATCTGTATGTGGACATACAGTCGGTTGTAGTTTTCACAAGAGCTAGGTGGATGTAACACGGAAGAAATCCCTCCAATATCAGTGCCAAGTGGTGGGGAGGAGCTTACTGTCCACAAATGTTCTCTCCTTCCTACTTCCCAGTAACTGGCTCTGTCTGGTCCTTCCAAAGGTTGTCTTTACTTGTTTTCCTTCAGTCTCTGCACTAAACCACTACAGAATAAACACAATGTGTATGGGATTTTTACACATAGCCAATAAAACCAGACAGTGTATGATGCTCGTTATATTGCATAAGGCAGAGTAAGTTCTTGAGTTTGGCACCTATTGGACCAACAGGCAAAACTGACATAGCTATGTCACAAATATTTTTACAAGAAATATCACCTTTGGCATGAGATTCCAATTCCACCAGATTTTTTATAGAAACTATAATGTACACACCACACAAATCAAACCTTTCTAATGACAATGTATTTTGTCAAAAATTATAGTCCAATTCTAGTTCTTCCAGTATAATGAACAAAAAATTGGCTTTTTTCCTTAAAAACTATATTTGAACATAAACTCTCCTACTGATCTTTTCTTATTGTCTTTTACTTCATTAGCAAGATATTTCCTTGACAGAAAAAGAGCTTAAAAAAAACCTTGACTGCTTAATAAAGGAAAAATTTGCATTAGAACAATTGCTTGAAAATACTGAAGATACTGAAGGCTGGGAATTAAAAGAAACAAAGATGATAGACTAGAATGTTTACTCACCGTTTATGCAGTTACTCACTGTTTATTCAATGACAGAGATTGTTTCCACTTTGAAAGATCAAGATAATTTCTCCCATGAATAATACAGTAAATCTTCCATTTTTTTCTTCATTATAATCGATAGAAACTATAATCACTCCAACTACATGATAAGTGACTCCTGTCAAATCACATTTGTTTTGATCAGCTGGTATTTTAGATTTCTTGATCCTGACCATTATTATGCAGGTAATAATGTCCTTATATTTGCACATCACTGCTTTCATACTTGATGGCCTCTCAGTTAGTGTTCACTAAAACAGATAAAACACTTCTGCCATGTTGATCCAATGGTGATAGTTTACCCTTGTTCTACAAACATGAGTATTTTGTCTAAATTTTATACATTAGTTGATCATGGCCGAACTTCTACAACCCAAAGTTACCTTGTACAGCATGGATGAGACCACCTGGTAGGGCAAAAACATGAGTGTGAGCAGAGTACAGAAATGAAGTACCCCAAACTATTTGGGAGGCCATTTCTGCAATACTAATCAAGCTAAAAATTCAGCTGGAATAAACCATAAGTGGGTAACTTCAAGGAGACTTCTGAGACAAAGGAGTCAGCTTCACAAGAAGCACAAAGTATGAACACTTCTAACAGTGTGAAGAGATCTTGGAGTGGAAACTGGAGGAGTGAGGCAGCACCACTCACGGTCACCCCACAGAACCAGGATGAGCAGCTTCCCTCTCAAACACTGGCAGCAGACAGCACCTAGCCAGGTGAGTGAAAGAGCAGGGGCAGCATGCAAGAACCCATGGCCGTGTGTGTCTGTGGTGGGGTGCTAGTGCATAACAGAGAGCAGAAGCACCCACATCTCCAAGAGCTGGGGTGTGCAAGCCGAGGAAGGCGCCCTATCTGGTACTGGTCTTCAACTCCACTGATAACAGGAGGGAGGTGGGGGTGATTAGAACTTTTTGGTATTAATTTACAAGGTTGCTCAGAAATTTGTAATGTTAATAAATAGCTTGCAAATACCTCATTTATTTCATCTTTATTGAATCTAAATATATATACTTCACGGGTTGCTAGTTAATTACATGCCATTGATGAATAAACCACTTTGATCACGATTCAATTTAAACTGCATGAACTGAGCAGTATTTTCCTGCAACAGCTGGTGTCTTCTTGTCTGTTTTGAGCAAGCAAGGAAATGTTGATCATAAGTCTTATTAAGCAGAATACTTATATTTAAAATTTGATATTTAAAATCTGAAAAGGTCTTCCATTCATTATGAAGACCTCATGAATTTTGTTTTAACAAAAATAATGAAACACTAACAAGTGTAGCTTTAGCATACTTACTAAAGGACAGAAGTATAAGGAACTAATTAGATTAGTAATTTTACCATAAATTGTGAAATATATTAATGCTATGTATAATCCTACATCAGCTTCTAACCAGTGAATGATCCTCAAAGCCAGCAATTTACAACAAGTCCACACTATCAATAACACAGGTTGCAAGTCAACAGGGTCTGTGCTTTGAGGTTTTTGCACCAACCAGTGTTCAAATCAACACTCATAAATTGTTACAGCAACTTCCTCAGCTTTCTGGATGATGAAGTGGCCAATTACTATTATCCTCCTTACACAAGCAGCCATGGATGATGTGGACTGTGCATGAATGCACTAGACATAGTTTCAAATCATACTGTGCAAAAAATCATTAATTAATGATTTAGAAAGATTAGACACTTGTTTATCATTTTCCAATAAAAATGTTTATTTCATTTCAATGTTTAATGCAAATAAAGAACTATGGGTTTATAAAACTTGAAATGAAAAGCAGTATCTCACTTTTCTCATTTTAGGATGTACTATAAGACATATAATGTTATGTTATGTTACATTATGTTATGTCAATTAAAATCTCTACTTTGACTAATACAAAGAAAGTGATTCTGCCAAGGCGATTTTGGTTAAATGTACTCCATATAAAACTGTTCAATGTAACTGCTTAAATATTCATTGAACCAGACAGAATAGTGAGATTCAGACACTAGTATGGATGTTAGGATACTCATCCAGAGGGTAGGATCCCAAGTTGGAACTTATGCAGGTCAACATTCTTCAGCATTTCATCAGCTAGATGACTAGAAAACAAAGGTTCATCCATGGATATTACCTAAACTGGTGTGTTGAGAGTACGGTAGCAAAATATTGCCCATATACAGCTTACAGAGCCTCCATTGTTATGTTTATATACAACTTTCCTCACTGGTGTTGTAGGCACCATGAACAACTAATGTGTCATTTGAAAATATTGATGAAGAAAATATTTATAGTCTCCAAACCTACATTCAGGGGTGGTTTCTGTAAATTGCAGTGCTAAGCCAGTCATCATGCTCCAGGCACTGTGTCATAATCTTTAAATTTTAACAGAACTGAAAACTAAGTAATTCAGGACGCTTAACTGCCAAGGCGATGGGTTCAGAACTATAATATCTCTCAGTTCTCAGCTGTGCTGAGTTATTACATTGTTTCTATACAAGAAGTGAAATTAATGAAGGCTTTTGAGTTCATGAGTTATCAACCTCCTTTCATAAATCCACTGTTAGCAGAAAAATTAAATAAAATTAAGACATTGGAATGCTGAAAAAATTCTCCTGTAGCCATCTTCAGCTATACATTTGTTTAGCCAAACCTGCCACTGTGTAAGGTCAGCAGAGCGCAAGCGTATTAAAAGAACAACAAAAAACTACTCACAACATGAAAAAATTTAGCCTAGCTGCACCTTTTCAGAAGGTCAGGCTACAGAGAATCTGAGAAAATGAACAAACGTAGCAAAATTCTAAAACGTGAAATGACAGAATTATGCTGCTTCAGTAAGATGTGCAGTAAAATGGAATTTTGGTGTACGCAAAGTTAAAAACTAACCCACCAAACCTTATAAAGGATTGAAAAATAATGGCTAATGAGCTAGTCAAGGTCACAAAAAGCATTTCCTCTGCCTGATATTTCCTAATTGCTTCATATTTCACTGACACAATCCTGGAATAAAACATTAATTAATATACCATTAAGACACAAAAAAAATGACTTCATAAACGTACTGCATGTGAAAACTGGAGACTGAAATGGAAAATTATTCAGATACATGGTAGATGTAATTATACAGTAAAAGCCATGCCAAGGTCAAAAGCTTCCTTACAAAGTACTGAACTTGTACCTACACAGGTAGGAACAGAGGGACTCTATTAATGAAACGCTTCCAGGAGTTTGAGTTTGTGGTAAATAACTATGGGTGACCTCAAATTGTGATGTTGCAACCAAGGGCTTAACACAAGCCAGCAACAAATAAATAAGAAAATAGTAGTATCCAAATAGATGAAACTTTACTATGGAGCTGGTGAGACAGGCATTGGAACATTGTATCCTGTCTGTCATGATTTTTAAAATATTGAAAAGCTGGGAAGAGTTCAGAAGAGACTGAAAAGTATATGTGAGGTCTTTGTAAACTTTACAGCAAAAGACAGTTTGTTCTCTTATCAAACAAGATGCTTAAGGGTCCTTCTTAGTTAAAAAAAAAAAATTAGTTTAGTAGATAGATACACAAATGTCTCATGCCAGCAAGATAAGAGCAAATAAATTCAAACTGGAAGTGAGCCTTTTTATTTCAATGGTAAACATGAGTCACCATTAACATAACAAACAGCAGTAGATTTTCCACTTGCCAAGACACTGAAAAAAACTTTTCCCTAAATTTTCTAAAAGAAGTTTTTTACTATCTTTTTATATAACTTTTTTACTTAATTTTCAAAAGAGGCATTTTTCCTTATTTCTCTACTTAATATTTTCTAAAAACTTGTGTCATTTTCTAAACAAAACCTTTACCAAAACTGAAATACTTTATTTATTAAAATCTTTAAACATTTATTTTCCTAGATACTCTTCCATTTACCTATACAGATCTCTACCCATTACTTGAGTAAATTTATAGGTTTATTGCTGGAGTAATTAGTGTTAATGTGTGCTGACTTTCACCATGATACAGAGATTTTGTTGTAGAATAGATAAGACATAGATTTCTGCAAATATAAAAGGAAAGCATTCTTCATACCCAGAATTCACAGAGCTTCTTTTCAAAATACTCTCAAAAGGCTCATGAAACCTGAGCATGCCGCATAATGTGGTTTCATAAACAACTTACACTTCTGCCTTTCAAATTAATAAAATATAACAAATCTAAGATCTTGGCAGCTTCATAACCCCCCTGCTTTGTATTTCTTCACATGCTTTCTCAGATATATGCAAAAAGACAGATGCCTTTTTACAGTTTATTTATCCATACTACTGACCTTAGGATTGGCTTATGCAGGTTTAATCTAAGCTTTATTAATTGCAGTTTAGAAGAGGCAGGGACCTAAATAGAAGAGTGGTTGCAGTTGTAACAGCAAGAAATAATCAGTTACCATTCACAAAACTTGGTATGATAACAGAGAAAACTTCTAAAGAAAAAACAGTTTAGCAAGACTTATAGATTTCTTTGCTTTTGCTTATCACACCACTAACTCCAAACTATTTAAATACACCTATTAAAGGGCACACTACCATTAGTTAAATCTGGAAATCAAGTTTGAAAGTACAAATTTAGAAAACTAAGCAGGAAGAAACTTAATGGGATGATACTAAAACACAGTCATCACACCTCCTCAGCAAAAGGATAAAATAATTAATTTTGCTGGTACCAAGCCAGTGCTAAAAGTGCTTTTTGCATGTCTCTAATATAGGTACAAAAGAATCCAACCTTCTTAAGTCTTATTAAAATCAGCATCCTGTTATGGATAAGTCAAGAGAAGAATTTACCATTAGTCTAATTGAAAATTTCTTAAAGCATTACAACTATTAGTCCAGCTTATAAAGTTAGGAACACACTTTAAATACAAAATTAACTGATTAACAATTTCAAAGTTGTTATTCAGCAAAATCTCCCATTATATATATTTTTTCTCTGGTGTTATCCTTGCCCTTCCATTACTCCTTTGGTCTTAGGGTCAACAGATTTGATCAGGTGGGAAAAGGTTTGGAAATCTGGCAGAACCCTGAGGTCTTCAGCAGGAAGCTTGTGATGTTAATGATATGGGCAGAGGATGCTGCTACTGATAGTTTTCCCTTCATTCTCACCCCTGTGTCCACTTGGGCACATATTTATAAAGGTTTTTCATGCACTTTAGACCTTCGCTTTTTTTTTACTGGTCTATAATTTCATGTTACAGACAGCTTTGCTTTATATGGTTTTTTGTACAATGTTAGACAATTATTATTAATCCTTCTTCCTACCCAGAAAACAGCTTTGTCTAGTGCCTAAGTTCGTATTTCTTTTAGTAACTGACCACTATTGGGTATTCATAAAGCCTCTGTTTATCAGCTTATGTCCACACCTACAAGGTCTCTGCTGTCAACCCAAGCCTGTAGTCCTTCGCATCATTATTATTATACTGCAGAAATAATTCACTCTTACAGAGCACAATAACATGTTATGCTCACTAGCACCAGAATTCTTAATGATAGGAATTGTTTCACACAGTTATACAAAAGCAAATAGAACTGAAACAAACTACATGACAGCCACCTGGTTATTAAACAAATTATTGTTACAACTAAGGAAGCTAAACCAAAACTCCAATCAAGCCGAAACAAACCAAACAAAACAAGTATGACAGTGACACACCTGCTGATGCCTGAACTGTTTGGTTAATACAAAGCTACCTCTCCGACGGTAGGGATGTCAGTTCTGTATTTACTGGACTACAAGGATACTAGTTACCCTTTTAAAATTTTTCCTGAAGGAAGTGGATTTGTAGCAAGAGCAGAAGTGAATTTTGTGCACCATGTACATTTGAATGTCCAAATGTGATATGTAGATCAACAAAATCCCAGTTTATGCAAATCTTTCCACCTGTAAGCTAGTTCTTTGTCATAGTCTAAGCTCCTTCATCTGCACTAGTAACTGTGAGAGCTAATCCTTGGCTTTTCTAAACCATCAGGATCCACTGTATCCACTGTTGAAGTGAATATTGCCATGAGTTGCAAAAAATCTTACCTGATAAATTTTTCAGAAGTCTCCTTTCCATTGGCCAATGCTAAGTTGAGGTCAAAACCCCTTGAATAGTTCTTGGTCAATTTTGCTTCTCCAAGGAAAATCCCATTTTGATCTGGAATCTTCATATACTGGCAACAGAATGTTTCTTGCAGCACGGACTCCTATCTGCACAATATCCTTTTGCCTTTTCTACGGTCTTGAGACCAAAAGGTAGAAGGCAGTTTTATCCATTTCTATTTTCCTGAGGAAACAGATTTTCTACTCTGTAGACAAAAAGGAAGGGATGTGGGATTTTGACTTTCAGGTCAGATTTAGACAGGTTAAACCCTAAGGTTTGGTGCAGACACTATATAATGTGAACAAGCTACAGAATAGGACAGGAAAAACAACTGCTCTGCAAATGCTGTTCTGAGGAGCACTGTCTCCTGGAAATTAGAAGAATCTCACTGCTCTAAAAATTCATGAAGTAAGCTTGCAAGAATATTTGGGAAGTGCATGCCATCAATTAAATCTTGATTAAGTAAAGATCTGAGCAGAAGGTCCTGCAACTAACAGGGCTTTTCCATGACTAACAACATTTTCAAGTAATGACAAGAGAAACTTGCAGAATCAGAAATTCAATAACCTTCTCCATATGTCTGAACAGAAAAGAACTAGAACCAGAAGGAAATTAAAATTCATAGTGTTTCCTGACTTTACTTCAATATTTGTAACCAGAAAAAGGCATTACAAAACAGGGTACAAAACTTTTCTTACAGGCTGTTCTTGATGTCTACAAAGTTTACATGAAACTGCGTAGGATGAGCCAAAAGACTACAGATTGGCAAGTTCAAGGCAGATGCTATCTTCAGTATGACATCCATGTATTGCCATATAGAGCCTTTTTGCAGAAATCTCCACATGCAGCAAGTTCATTAAGAGCAAATGATGGAATGAATATGGATCTATAAGAAACTGTAATACTAAAAGTAGTGGTGCAGGCTGGGGCTATCAGCCAGAATGGCATACACTATGCTAGACAGTAAAGGTACAAACCACAAAAAAATTGATTTCCTGATAACACAGACTTAGATGTAACTTTTTTAATACAGTGACAAATAAAGAATGAATTTTAGTTAATCAAGACAGGGATTTTTCACTTCTCTTTAAAATTTAGACTATAGAGTGGAATAATTAGAGTACTTTCAGTAAGCAATGACAAAATAATACACGACCACTATCACCTCACTGTTGGGATAGTCTGGGCATGTTTAGCAGAGTTTTCTGGTTTCCAAGATATCAGTAAAACCTTATCACATTCCCAAACTTGAATGACATTGTAAGAATACATTAAGAAATATATACAAGTAGACATACTTTACATTCTGATTAAAAAGGACATATTTTAGAAAGTAATCCTCTTTTAAATGCTCTCAATCCTACATAAACACACACATACCAGTCACACACATAGGTATGTATTCATAACAAAGGTGTATCTTTAGGGAGAAATTACATGCAGCTATTCTTCATAAAAAGATACTTACCTATAACATTAAAGACATTCTAATATTTTATACAAAACCGATGATTTAAGGTTGCTTATTGAAACATAAACAGAAAATAAACATCATTGTTGTGTTCAAAAACCTTCATTTGATCTAAGCATCATGTCAACATTCTAATTAAACAGTTCTGAAGCTGCTAATAATATCTCATTTAAATGATGCTATAAAAGTTGAGTCTGCTGGGGTTTAAGATATGGATTAAGTATAATCACATTTTTCTGTCTGTTTGCCAAGCCTTTAGAAAAGTTTTTGTAGCATTCATGAAACAGGAAAACAAGTTTCTGTACTTGACATTAAACAGATGTCACTGTTTTGCAACAGCATAAAAAGTTCAAGGTGAATCTTTCACAACAATCACTTCCTTGATAGCACTGATAAAAAAAAAATCTTCCTATATCTAAGAAGAATTAGTAACATTTTTCAAATCACTCAAAATCATCAGAATCCTTGCTCAGCTGTCTTCAAAGCAATCAACTCTCAGTTTCATCAACTGAGATTTCTGGAAGATCATTAACAAGTTTAAATTCAAATTAAACAATATTTTTCCCATTAAAAAATCTCAGTAAAGCAAGGTACATTGGTCCCCATATATTATTCAGTTTATTTCCTTCTCATTCTGCCCTTACTGTGAAAATTCTGGACCTAGTTTGGGTTCACTGTCTTACCATAAATATGAAATATGTTTTTACATACTTGGAACCCAACAAAACTACACCAATTTGGATAATCATAGGAAATAACTCAAAGTAATTCACAAATAAAGACTCAACTGATGAAAATATTGGCTGTTCATGAAAAAAAATGTGGGCTTTTAAAAATACTGTAATGTTGGTATATATTTTAATTCTAAACTGGATTTCTGAAAAAAAAAAAAAAAGTCCTTTCCAAGTGAGTCACAAGTGAATAACAGAGTATACATGTTTTGATATAACATGTTCTTCTTTTTCTTTACTGTTTTTTAAGTAAGTTCTTACTCTTTTTCTTTACATTTTAAATAAGTGCTAATAGGGAGCAATAGATGTCAAAGTTCCTTCACACAACAGTTAAATCACAGGTGAGTTAAAGAGAGCAGAACTCTTATTACACAAGCTGGAGAAAGCATTTGATGTCTTTCACCTTTGATATAAGGCATCACAAATGCCCTTCAAAAATCAGTACATTCTCAGGCTGACAATTGGCTGAAACAGTTCTTAAAAACAGTACGAAATGCTTTATTTCACAGTAGAGGGAACATAAATCTTAAAGGTTTGAACTTTGAACTACTTCCTTTTAATAGTCTCTTTCACTATTCTCCAGTCAGCTTTTAAATGAACTGAGAAAAATAATGTCAACCTCAGCCCTTAATTTACAGCTGTAGTTTAAGAATTGTTTTCCTTTGACCCTGAAATTACAGTCTACCTAATTATTGTGATCAATGTGCTTTTTCTTTTAAAAGAAAATATTGACCCTTCCTGTAGTCATCACTAGAAGGGCTTGGGTGCCTGTAGTGGCAGCTATGCAGCACCCAGCATTGAAAGAGCCACAGGTTCACTGAGAGGGAAAAAAGAGAGAGCAAAATTAAACATGAAAAGCAGAGATCTGCCCCAAGTCCTGACAATGGTGTATTCATGCTCTGATATTGGAGACCCAGCCACAGGCAGTAGAAGATAACCTTGGTCCCTGACAGTAGCTGGTTTATAATAGGGGTGATGCCCTCAATCTCTGAGGAAGGGATTTGCGTGGCATCCCTCACAAACACTCTCTGCAAGCAAGTACTACTCTGGCCTTAAAGAAAACTAAAACTCCTGCAAAGGTAAGACTAGCTCAAACAATCCAGTAAAATGGATATAAGAATAGGAAGCAGGATTAAATAAGAAAGGATGGCAGCTCAGAATGCAGTAGTCAGAAAATGAATGATACTAAGGAGATCAGTGGAATGCTTCATGCTTCGAAAAGAAATTTGCCCAGATACCCCTTCCAAATTCCCTATTACCAGAAACCACTGACAGGAAAAAATAGCGAGACAGCAATAGTTTTTCTCTGTTTCATTTCTTTTAATGTTGCCTATGCTCTGCTGGAAGCTTTTTCTAAATCAAGTTCACAGAGGAGAAAAACACACAGATAATAATTTAACAAAAGCAATTCTTGTGTCTTTTTCCTTCCAAAACAGAGAAATTTTAGCCATTTCCTTAGAGGAAAAGATCTTTCTGCATCAACAGTCCCCAAATTGTTTAGGTGATTGCCTTTTATTTTGTGTTGGGCTCTTAGCTACTGGAGTATCTGCAGAAAAACAAAAAAAAAAACTTAATAGTGAGAATATTAACAGATATATTTATCCAGAGATAAATTCAAATATTTAAAGAGGAAACTGATTCTAAACATTTTATTTATCCCACAAGGTGCTTGTGGGTTTGAATGTTTCACAAAATCAGAATACACAGATGCAAATGATAAAAGGCTCCAGAAGCAGTGACACTGAATATATTCTCTCCTGTTTGTCTGCTCTTTTTACATCAGATCAGTTCTTTTTTTCACAACCAGACCAACAAATATCTGTACATTCACAAAGAAAGATGTGATATTCCACATTACAGGAATGGAAATGAGCAGCAGAATACAGTGGAACATAAGCTTATATTAGTGCCAATCTTATTTTATAATGAAATCTACAAAGCAGTCATGAATCATAGATTTATAGAATCATAGAATGGTTTGGGTTGGAAAGGACCTTAAAGATCATCTACTTCCAAAGGCCTCGCCACATGCAGGTACACCTTCCATTAGACCAAGCTGCTCAAAGCTCCATTCAGTCTGGTTTTGAACACTAGCAGGGATGGGGCAGCCACAGCTGCTCTGGGTAACCTGTGCCAGCGCATCACCACCCTCACAGTGAAGATTTTTTTTTCCTAATACCTAATCTACAACATAGAACACCTTCTTCATCTGATGTATATCACTCTAGCCTCAGAGCCACCAAAGGTTTCAAATAGTTTTGTGCCAGAAGTTAAGCTGGTAGAGCTTATGCCAATATACAAACTAATAGAGTTTATTTTGAAAGCTTGCTCTGATTCTGACAGAGGGTGGGAAAATACCACTGGACTGAGAGCTTGATCAGCTCTGACCTGACCAAGTTAGAATGCACCATCAAAGACAGGGCATTTAGAAATATCCTGAAGTTATTAATAATTAATATTAATGTTGGGGTTTTAAAACAAGATTTGATTCAAAAAAAAGAAGAAAAAAAAGTAGTCAAATATTATATACAGCTCTTGTCTTTTCAGTCTCAGAACCTCTAAGCTATTTATCCATTTTTCCTGTCTTCAGTGGTTCTGCTTGCTGTACTTCAGGACAGGCTTTAATTAAATGCTCACAATATTTGCTGTAAAAATATTCCATAATTTCTGTGATGGCTAAAATAAGATCATAGTCATCCAACCTGTACTTCAGTGAAATGTTTAATTATCTCTCTACAAAACAGGTGAAATCATAAAACATACCTTCTAAAGGAGATAACAAGCTTTAATTCAGGTTGTTTACAACCAAGGGGAATCATATTAACTGCAGATGCTAATTTACCATAACAAGACAGGTCTACTGCTAACTACTCCTTTTAAAAAAAAAAAAAATTGAAATAATTATTTAAACTGCAGGTGTTAGTAATGGCTCAGCAGGAACAAAAGTATTTAAAACCCATCCTGTTTTTCAGCTGTGTTTACAACTAGGGTTTTATTCATTCTAACAATAGATAAAAGCAGCTTGTTTACCTACTTGTCAACCACGGAAAGACATCATCCAGGGGCCACAGTCCTGCAGTGTTTTGCAGCATATTGTTTTAACTCAAAAGCCTTTCAAATGTTCTCATTGAAATGACCATAGCCAAAACCTTAGGGCAGAGCAAAAACCTTTTCTTTTTTCTTCCCCTTTTCTAGCTCTTCATTGACTACTTATTTACCTTGTGATCTGCAAATAAAAATTATCAATTTGAATTCATTGATTTTTATGCTGGGATATGGTTTCAGTTTAATTCAGGTTAATATGAAAATGAATTTGTTAGTCTCGTGCTTCTCCCACCACAATGCTAGCTTTAAATGCACAGAATGACTTGATCCAGATCATTACAATGAGTTTTTTTCTGAGGAAAGGCAAAGAATTTGAAACACTTTGTCTTTGCTTTCAGTTTGCAATTACTATCAGAAAAACAATATGATTCCTTAATAACATTCTTAAAATTATTCACTACAGAATGTTTACCCTTGGTAAGATTAATTCTGATATGAAACAAAATTTTTAATCTGGAAGGAGTTCTTTAATTAGAAAATGTATTTCCGTACAATATCATGTTGTCATGCCAATCAAAACCGCAATCTGTCACTACTTCACCATTGATGAAAGGATGCTTATAAATCTGAATTTAAATGATTAGGAAGGTTAGGAAATGCAGTGTCAATAGTTGTAGAGAGCCTTACTTTTTCTTTCTAAGAAAATTGATGTTTCTTAATGTAAGATTCAAGATTCGACAACTGTGCATTAATTATATAACATTTTGATATTAAAAGCAATTTTTCTTTATCAGATCACTCTTGATTATGACAACCTTCAGAAAATTAGACTGGTAGCTGCTCATGTTTGTATACTCCTCCTGATAAGGTATGTAGGTTATCTGATCAAACTATAAACCATGCTAAAAAGTGGCCACAAAAGAAAGAACTGAAATCAACAATTCTAATGCTTAAACTATCAATTTTTTTCCTGACTTCAATTTAACAAAATATTTCTTGAAAACTGAGGAGATTCTGCATGAACTAGAAGATAAAATGTCAGCTCAAGCCAACTGATTTTAACTGATTGATACACTGTGATGCTGACAGAATTGTACAATAGACTGGTTGTACAAGACCCTGGCCTCTGATAACATTTATCAGCCATCAAAACCAGAAGTGCAAAAATATAATCCCATGCTAAATAATATATTGAAAAATTACCCAAAAAATGCACATGAAAAGAAATATATAGAAAAACAGCTTGTTTAGGGTTTTTTTCTAACTCCAGTTAAAGAAACATGATTTTATCGGATTTCTCTTACACACCTTCATTCTTTTAATTTGTGTACTTCCAAATCTCGGTCTGGCCTCTTTCTGTGCTCTTTGAGTCCTGAAGTAACAAATACAATAGATTTGAATGGAACAAGTGCTGTAACTTTGTGAACCCAGAGAATTACTTGTAATTCTGACCCTTCAATGCCAGGTCTGCCACAGTCACACATCATTTCGAAGTACTTTTCTCTTAATATGTAAAACTCTACAAGTCTTGTCTAAAGTCTGAAGATTTCCAGTGTTAGCAGTTATTCAGAGCCAACCTCCTTTGACTGTTTATAGTTATAAAATTAACTGGTTTATACTTGTAAGCATTCAAATTTCACACGTCAGTTAGTCTAGACTTCTGCAGATGAATAACACATCATACATAGCAATATTAATAAGAAAATCTTTAAATAGTAAGAACAGCAGAATGAAAAATAATGCATTGGCACATCTACTATTCCTCACTTGTAGCTACATAAAATTTATTTCAGGTTAGAAAATCGAAATTGGACTTTTCATTATTAATATTTATATACCTAGGCCAGCATTTGAAAATCAACATCTTTTCTGCTTCACACATCACCAACAATGACACCAAATTAGATCTTCGTTTGAAACGCCAAAAGTTGAAAAAATCTGTAGCATATCTTTCTGCAGACTTACTGGCCTACAGTGTAAGACAGTACTAAAGGTGTGAAGTAGTCTGGAGTACCCAGAAGGTACGAGCTGGCAAATCAGAAGTGGTAAGAATCCACTTTACAGACCTATTTTTTGGCAACAACAAAAAATAAAAAAGTAAACCCTTCTTTTTCTCAATAAAACACAAGCCCACCAAAATACCTGTCCCATTCTCTTTGCATTTCGCTGCATAAGAACTGACTTTGATCTGTATCTCTCCTATAGTATGCTTCCTTTCTTCATGAAGAAATACATGGAAGCAGAAGTAATTTTCAATCATGGAAGAACAAAATTCACATTAAAATTAATGTGATATTCTGCATTTGGTATGATTTTGGATTATTATTCTTACAGCTTATTGAAATGGCTCAAAGAGAAATTAATCAGTTACTAATATTGCTATGGTTGTTGAATCAATAATTTTGCTTGCTTTTCAGGAGATCAAATTTAAACAGAATATATCAAGAATGTTAGAGTCCATCGTATTCTGCAGCCCCTGTGGAGCCTCCTTTTCTCTCTTTCTTTCATCAGTATTGAAAACCAGGTGTAATTTCTGCACTGTTTTCAAATAGTGTAGGACGTTGCTCCCCCTTCAGTGGCCCTAGGTGTACTGCTCTGTTTCCCTAATTCAACTCACTGATCGCTTTGGGGAAAAATGGAATGCTACAGTAATCAGAATCTCTGCTACCTCCTGCTAACCTGGATGCATTCCTAAATATCTCCCATTATGGGCTTCAATCACATCTTGCATTCCCAGTGCCGATAGCCTAGTCTCTTAACAGGTGGACACATCTGTTCCAGTCTGCCAAATTCAACTTATGGTGATATCACTTTGAAATATTTGCATAGTTTGTTCCAAATACTATGCACATCTGTTCAGATCTAATATTGTCTTGAAGTTATGGTTTAGTTAAATAAAAAGAGACATTTTTACTTTTTTCAGTGGTTTCATAAATATACATATTTTAAAACATACTTAGAATATTTTAAAAGACCTTTAAGTTTCATGACTTTTGGTTTTGTTTTAGCCACTGAGTAGATTATTCTCTTTATTTTAAGAAAGTAGTAAGAACAGATAGAAATAATATCTGAGAAATAGTTACCTGCTAACAAACAGAAAAATCACTCAACATATGAGAAGGTTCATATTGTAATCAGAATAGCTAATATGCTTGAATATTGTGACTGCTAGAGAGCATAATTTAAAAAAAAAAAGTTTTACCAAATACAATGAGAATACAATTCTTCTGTATATTCAAATCTTTTCTGAAATCATGGAGTACATGACAGGTAAAGAAACATGGCTAAATAAAAAAACAAGGGATGGATAGGAGTATGATAGAAACAGTAGAGAATATGAACAGTAACTTGGAGTTTTTCCATCATGGTCTTCCATGAGAACAGATCCTTTTTCCTAGAAATATTTTGTGAGATATACCTGCATTTATTGTTTTGGCAGTTTTTATTTATTAGAGACAGCATAACTCCATACAAAAATAGTTTCTGAGTGTGAAGGCTTAGTAAAAACTCATATCGTAGGCTTTATCAGGTTGCTGTTTGAGGTTTATTAAGTGCATGAGTCTGATTCATTGAGACAGTTCTTACAGGTCAATTAATACTTTGGGGATCAGATAGAATTAAATCCACAGAACAATTTAGTTGTGTGTTACATCAAACTCACATTTTAGGTGCACAAATAAAGAACTGAAAACCTAAAAAAACAACAGGTTTGTTGTTCTACTCTTAAGGCACTTAAAATCTATGGGCACTTAAGTCTTCAGCAATGAAATTTATATTTGCCCAAGGGTCCCTTCATTTTCACAAGGTTGGGTGTTTGCTATTTCAATTCTATTCAATTAACTTTTCTCCATTTATATAATTAGGAGGGCCTCATCTAAAGTAAGTCGAGTAGATGGTGTCTCACACATATCTTAAGAAGCTTATTCCTTTTAATCCAGAATTCTGAAGATTTATGCAAAATTGTTTCCCCGACTTGAGTTAGACAATTCTTAAGACAATGCTTGAAATTATAACATACCTATAATATTACTGTATTACTATGAGTATATTACCATATAATATTAATTATCATAGATAAATTTGTTGCACTGAAGAAAAGTAACAAACATGAATCAGTATGACTCTTTATGCCAGGTGCAAAGGCTCTTGCTTGGGAAGAACTACATCCGAGCACTGACCTATGCTTCAACGAATATATGAATTTTATTTTCTGCATAACATTAAACAGATGCAGTGGATTTTCTCCATAAGTTGAGTGGTGTCAACTTGATGTTACAAGTTCATGCTAGTAGTTACTCCTGCTCTTTCTAATTACTCTATGCAAGAAGAAACTGCTCCAACAGAACAGTGTTCAAAGGTACTCTTGTGATGAGCACACCAGAATTACAAGTGTGACTCCTATAACACTAGAAGAAACTTCATGCCCAGGAGTCAGGCAGGCACAATTAGTGAGGAATCGAGGAGACTGGTATCGCTCTTTTTTATGAAAATAAAGAGCTCTCATATCCACCTTCATGAGACACAATGCAGACTGGTGCATTTCAGATCAAAGGAGAAAACTTGGAATCTGTTTGCATCTACAGGGAGGCAAAATGTGCAAGACTGCTCACTGCAACCATTTCCTAACAACTGTACTCACAAAGCAAGCCTTTCTGTTAGGCAACTTATAGAGCCTTATATTTTATATGGTGACAGAGACCTTATTCAGGTAGACCTAACCTAGCAACAAGGTGCTAGAAAAGTTCAGGAATAACTAGGAGATCTTGCAGTCATAGAATCATAGAATCATAGAACCATAGAATGGTTTGGGTTGGAAAGGACCTTAAAGATCATCTAGTTCCAACCCCCTGCCATGGGCAGGGACACCTCACACTAAACCATGTCCTTTTGGCAAGAGATGTTTTCAACCAGTTTCTTAGTTGCAAAGTTCTCTAATCAAGTAAGTAAGCTTATTTTTATCTTTGAAACATGTCAGAATCTATACATTTAACTCTTGTATATCTCTAGCTTTAAGAAAATATATCCTTATTAAAACTTAGTGTTAGAAGATAAATAAATTTTTAATAGGATCAGAGACTTCTGATGTAGATGAGGTTCATCTCTGCTTCCAGTTCTGAACTTTTGTATATGAAAATCACTTCAAACCATACCTGTGATTCTGGAATCGCCTCACCATGAAAGCAGATTCATTCAAATGTGAATCTTTTTATTTCTTCAGTGCCACATGAATTACGTATGTCACAAAATTCTCAAGGTCCTCCTAACTTGGAAACTGGACTATCTGGACATTCTAGAGGGAACAACATTCCAGAGGGAACATTACAGAGGGGAAAAATAAATAAAATAAAATAAAAATAAAATGAGGTTTCAGAATTTCTTTGTTTTTATTTACAGAAAAATCATACTCTTGGAACAATTATTTTTCATGGACCATGAGGACTGACACCTATGACAGCTAATATCCAGAAGCGCTGAATTTTATTTGTAGTGTAGCAACTCTCAGTGCTGTCTCAAATTCTGAGAAGAGGTATAAAGTGAAATTCCAGGTTTGTCTTCTTTTTTTTTACTTGTATTTAAGGTAAACTGAAATCTTGGGAGGGTGAGGGGAGAGAAAAAGGAGTCTGATGGCACTCCTTTCCTCTTTTTACTAGATTTGAGTATCTTTGATTTGTTTTTGCCAAAATCATTGTATTTCCTCCAAAAGTTTGGGTATCCAGAATACTTCCTCTAGACCTGAAGCCCATTTAAAATGTCTTATATAACTTTAACAGTTTCCTGTAGATCTCTAGAGGTTGTCTAATTATTGCTTTCCACAGGTAGCTAGACAACTAGCTTAAAATGCTCTACAGCATTCTCTTTAAGCCACCTGGACTTTCATCTGCTACTTCAGCCAATTCATTACACGATCTGCTTTAAACACTTACATTCCAGAACTACAATTTTCTAATGAAAAATTAGAGCCAAATGGAAATCTGCATACATAGGAGGAATCATGGCCAGGCTTCTATATTAACACAAGATCCCTAGAAAGTTGTTTGGCTGAACCTGTTGACTCCTGGTGGCTGCAATAGTGTGCCTGAGTTCCTCACAATCAGAGGGCTTGGTGTGCCACTGTAAGGATCATAATCTTACATCCAGGCAGACGCTTCCTCCCATGTTGTATTTTGGCTGCTTGAAACCTCTCCTCAACATCAAAATGAAGTGCATTTATATACATATAATGTAAGGAAATTACAGTTAGGAAAAAATGTTACTATGTATTTTGTTACATATTGTGTGGAGAAAACACCAAGATTGGATCCAGTCACACCTAGGCTCCGTTGGGAGTTCAGAAAGCAAGAGGGGGTCTATTCTGAACCTCGTGACTCAACAGGAGAGTTTCCCTTACCCTATGTCCCTTTGTTGTCTGTATCAATCATATTTAGCTCAATTTCTCTTTGTATGTTTCATCCACGTAATAAGTAATAGAGTGAATCTTGCCATCAAATTCTACTAAGTCTGATCTTTATAAATCATCAAAACTGATCATGCTAATACCTTTGAAGAGCATTCTTTGAGCTACCCTAAACCACACATTTTGCAACAACCCTTTAAAAAAAAAAGCTTTAAAAAGAAAAGCTTTTAAAAATTAAATTGCATAAAAAACAACATTCTGAAGAAGGAACTCTCTAAGAAAAAATAAAATAAGCCTATGAATCAAACACTTTTTATTCCATGTTTAAAAAGCTGTATATAAAGCATTCTCTGTTACAGTAAAAAGGAAATCTAACAGAAGTATTCTCTCCCAAAATCCCAATCTCATTTCCCCCACAAGCTTTTCCACTTAGAGAGACAGAAAATACATATTAATAATTGTGACAGGAGAGAGTTACAGAAGCAATCACATATTCTAGGTTTGTCCTGGATGTCTGTCAGTATGTCATATGATATGAATGAATCACTATAATGTTTACTTGGAAAGTATATGAGGAATGGAAATTTAGAATGCATTTAATTATATTTTTTTAGTACATAGCATATGTTGTTTCTATACATATACACATAATTATACACACTAACATACAATACTCACTTCCCTGATTTGTTTGAGTAGGTGGAAACATACCTTTAATATGCAATAATATTCTTAAAAGGTCCCAAATTCCCACGGTCCCAATATTATACTGCAAAGCAAACAAAGAATTTGGGTTTCAGACAAGGATTTTACCATGAAAAGTATTTCCAATTACTATTTTAAGACATCACTTAAAATTAGAGATGTGAAAATCCAGTGGGCATTCACTATCGCATACCATAAATTGACAGTGAGATATATCCCTCCTATCTAACTCATATCTTTAATTTTCTGAAAATGTAATAAATCTCAAACTGTTCCTTCATAGTAATAGCATAACTTGTTGATACAAAATAAATAAGTAAATAAATAAAAGGAAGAAAAATCAGCAACTGATCCAAATCCTCTTTACGTGTCCAGGGATTTTCCAGTATTAACTGAACCTGTTCACTTTTCCTGCTGAAATCATGCCAAGAATTAGAGGGTATGCTTCCATCCACAAGATACAAAAGAAGAAATGCAGTTAAAATTGGGCTTACATCCAGTTTACAGAGAAAACAAAATTTTGGTTTAATTTAAGGTAAAATGCTATGAATATGATAACTTTTTTACTGTGACTACTCTACCAAGTAAAATTAAACTTTATTTCGTAAGATTCTTTTGGCCAAAATTGCTACTGACTTATTATTATTACTTACAGCATGTCCCCTGCTGAAGATCAGCTTTTAACGATGTCCAGTAGCACATTTCTTGGACTGGATTAGAAAAGCCTGATTATCTTTCTTACACCAGAGTTGCTCTTGGTAGTTGTGCCATGAATGGCTTTTGATAATAAATAAAGAATGAAGTTCAAAGCAGACATGAGCATTCTCACCTGCAGGCACTTTTTAAAACTCATACTCAAGATTAATCACTATTAAGATGGCTTTGAATTTCCAGTGCCAGAATACTATTTTCCAGTTTGGAATCCCTAGTCTTCTATCCACTTGTGAACTAGACTACAAGTGAGCAGAACTGAAAGGGTTGGTTGGCCACATGCATCTTCAGACCTTAGAGCTCAAGCACAGCAGGGGATAACCTCGGATCAGCAGAAACCTAAACTGGCTCATCTTTTCTATCTTTAGTGTCTCAGAATCTTGGAAACTATTTGATAATTTAATTTGTTGTGACTAATACATTGTTCCACTGTTTCCTGCTGTTATAGTCTGCAGGAGAATTTAGTTATAATGATGGCTAAGCTCAACAGCAAATTTTAACAACAGGAATTATAGCACCATTATGCAGAAATGTCTAGCAAATTATGCAGTTGTATCCACCACAATATAAATCTCAAACATATTAAACCTCTCTTTGTTTCTTTGAAACTGCTAGCCTGGGTTTCAGCCAAAACGTAAAATTCAAAAAGGCAATTTATTTTTTTTTTTTAAATCCTATGGGCTTTTCAGAAGACTGTTAGCTAAAGCTCTAGGTCTGTATTATCTCTGTATTGTATCTTCTAACAACAGCTGGATGCTTATTGGAGGTTATAAGCAACATCCCAAACATGATCCAAATGTCTTAGAAACCAGTATTAATATGAGCTCATTCCAAAGTTATTTATAAATGCATAAAAATGACAGGTTAGCAAATCTAAGGAGGACATTTACAAAAAAAAGAAAGAGTGTTAAATGCTCATCAGCCACTGAAAGGCACGAACATGGGTATTTTTGCTCTAATCGTTTTTTCTGTCTTTGTTCATTAAAAATGCACCTGAATGCAAAAAAGGTAAGAAAATCAATGAGTTTGTGACTGCAATTTGATAGCACTGCAAACATTTTATAGTGTTCTAAATAATTTGCCAAGCAAATGATGCATTTTGCAAATAGCAAGAGACAAATTTCAAAAGCTTTTCCAACCTTCTGCATGCAAAGCAACTAAGTCTTTAATCAACTCCCTTCTCCTCATTTTCCCTAATCGCCTTACCCTAAACTATTTCACACTTTACTATTCCCTACAGCTTGAAACCCCTGTGGTTTTTTTCAGCCCCAAGTTCCTTTCACTGCCCCATTTCCCTTCCACCTCCAGCACTCCTTTAACCTTCTCTAATACTCTTACTATAGGTCTTCAGCAGAGTCTGCAATAACATTTCATAGGCTCAAAATGGCAGCTGTTACAAAGTTGAACTCTATGAGGTTCCCAGACTGCCATCCTTAAAATGCACTAGATGGCCCAGAACATGAGAATGAATGAGTCTGGAGGAAGGAAGAATGGCTGCCTTCTTATAATCAGATCAAAAGTGTCAAGATTTTTTTCTCTTCTACTTCATGTTTTATCACCATCTGCTGGCAGAACCTCAAAACACTGCACTGAGATTTCTCCCTGGATCCTCCAGAGCTCTTAGCTTTATGAACTGGCTGGTAAACCACCAGGCGCTTACTCATGGCTCTTCTGCTGTTGGCATGTATTGTAAACACAGGCAATATTGCCTTCCAGAAGAAGCATCAACATCTAATTCTGCATTGTAGCTTCTCTAAGACAGATGAGGACCAGTTCTCTTCTTTTCAAAATAAAGCAGAATTATCATAGAATCATAGAACAGCTTTGGTTGGAAGGGACCTTAAAGATCATCTAGTTCTAACCCCCCTGCCACGGAAAGGGACATTTTCCACTAGACCAAGTTGCTCAAAGCCCCACCCAACCTGGCCTTGAACACTGACTGGGATGGAGCAGCCACAACTTCTTTGGGCAACCTTTTCCAGTGTCTCACCACTCTCACAGTAAAGAACTTTTTCCTAACATCAAAATCTACCTTCTTTCAGCTTCAAACCATTCCCCCTTGTCCTGTCACTACACATGGTTGTAAAAAGTCCTTCTTCAGATTTCTTGTAGACTCCCTTCAGGTACTGGAAGGCTGCTAGAAGGTCTTCCTGGAGCCTTCTCCAGACTGAACAAGCCCAACTTTTTCAGTCTGTCTTCATAGCAGAGGTGCTCCAACCCTCTGAGCATCTTCATGGCCCTCCTCTGGACTCACTCAAGCAGGTCTATGTCCTTCTTGTGCTGGGGGCCCCAGAGCTGAAGCAGTACTGCAGGTGGGGTCTCATGAGAGCAGAGGGGGAGAATCACGTCCCTCGACTTGTGGTCATGGTCCCTTTGATGAAGCCCAGCATAGGCTTTCTGGGCTGGAAGCACACACTGCTGGCTCATGTTGAGCTTCTCATCAACCAACATCCCTAGGTCCTTCTCCTCAGGGCTGAGGCCCTCCTCAAGGCTGAATGAAATGAATACAACCATGTTCAACATCTTTGTCGGGGACATGGACAGTGGGACTGAGTGCATCCTCAGCAAGTTTCCTGATGACACCAAGCTGTGTGGTTCGGTTGATACATTGAAGGGAAGGAATGCCATCAAGAGAAACCTTGACATGCTTGTGAGGTGGGCTGATGCCAATCTGATGAAGTTTAACCATGCCAAGTGCAAGGTCCTACACCTGGGTGGGAGCAATCCCAGGCACAGCTACAGGCTGGGCAGGGAAGAGATTCAGAGCAGTCCTGCGGAGAAGGACTTGGGGGTGTTGGTCAATGAAAAAATGAACATGAGCAGGCTTCAGTGTGTGCTTGCAGCCCAGAAAGCCAACGGTATCCTGGGCTGCATCAAAAGGAGCGTGACCAGCAGATCAAAGGAGGTGATCCTGCCCCTCTACTCTGCTCTCGTGAGACTTCACTTGGAATATTGTGTATAGTTCTGTTGCCCTCAACATAAAAAGGACATGGAACTGTTGGAACAAGTGCAGAGGAGGGCCACGAGGATGATCAGAGGACTGGAGCACCTCCCGTATGAAGATAGGATGAGAAAGTTGGGTCTGTTCAGCGGCCTTTCAGTGTCTCAAGGGGGCCTGTAAGGATGCTGGGGAGGGAGTCTTCATCAGGGTCTGCAGTGAGAAGACAAGGGGTAATGGGTTCAGGCTTAAACAGGGGAAGTTTAGATTGGATGTGAGGAAGAAATTCTTTACTGTGAGGGTGGTGAGGCACTGGAATGGGCTGCCCAGGGAAGTTGTGAATGCTCCATCGCTGGCGGTGTTCAAGGCCGGGTTGGACATAGCCTTGGGTGGCATGGTTTAGTGGAAGTTGTCCCTGCTGATGGCAGGGGGGTTGGAACTAAATGGTCTTAAAATCCATTCCAACTCTAACTATTCTATGATTCTATGTACAATACACCACAATCTTCACTCTGCCCTCCTGGGTTTTCCTGACTTCCAGTGCACGCTTGACTACCTGCTGACCATGACTTGACTTCTCTATGGCTTCTTCCTTTAACCTAATCTTTATCAACTACTAGCAGTATAGAAAGAAGTATATGCAGAGAGGCAAAAATAAGAAAAAAGCTATATTGTTTGTAGGATGGGAAACTTGTGATAGAAATAAAATGTATATATATACCTATATGAAGTACATGTAAGTTGTAAGTATAAAGTAAGGATAGCTTGAATATCTTGTTTTTATGGGTTTCTGACAGACTTGTATCATGTGCCTGAGTACCTACTCAAATCACATATTTCAACAAAATGATCTGTGTTTCAGCACTGTGTCATTGATTTCAATGACATTTCAGGCAGCTTTCCAATGTGGAGATCCAGGTAGGTTGCTCATTTCAGTTCACTTCTCTGGTGGCATTCAAACACAGTTTTCTCGTACCTGCATTAGCTGGAAAATAACAAGTGCAACAGCTCTCTGGATAGTTGAAATTGAAACCTGAAAACTATTTCTACACAAATTTAGGCATTCAACATTTTTTAGGAAAAAAGCAGACGATTTTGTTCATTTCTTCGCTAAGTCACATGCTAGTACTACCACCAAGGACCCATTATGGGCTCTTGTGGGCATTTGTATGCAATCAAAATAAAAGCAAACACATTTTCTTATAAAAATGCCATGCTTCTACAGTCTCCTGCAGAGACAATTATAAACTACCATAATGACTCATTATAACAATTGAAAATTCTAATTTAGGTTATAAACATTAAAATTTATTATAAATATTATACCAATAATTCAAACTCCTAAACTGATAAAGGTTCTGTTACCTGAATTTATGAATTAAGACCAGTCATTAGGAGCAAGCCTTAGAGATATGGGGGTTTGTCTTTGTCTGTGTAAAATGTGTATCTGCCTTTTAATGAATTTTTGTTGTCTGGAAATGAATAGAGTTTGGCAACAGCTATATAAGCCATAACATTCTTGTTTCAAGAACTTTATTTAAATCTATATACAGAGTGTGCCAGACACTTTATAGTCTATGCATGGCTATAAAGATTTGGTTCATGTCCCAGAGAATTTCTGCTCTCACTTGAAGACTTGATGAGTTGAGTGAATGGAGAGAACACAGAATAACGAAAACTGAGTTTTGTAGGATAGCAACTATACAGTTTACAGTATGAATAAAGAATAATATTTATTATAAATTTGGAATATGTTTTAGAGAAGGAAATCCATGTGAGCAAACATGAAAATAACTCCTAATATGCTAGCCTGTATGTTGAATTAAAATTGAAACTTGGTCTTGATTATATGAGAGGCTTATTAAAATTGTAATCCTCTGGTTTTTCTTGACTGTTGCTGGATTATTGGGGTTTTTTTCCAAAGAGGAGGTTTTGTTATTATTGTACCTGGCTTTCCATTGTCTCCTTAGGATTTCCTGGATATAAATAAATTATTATCGCACAAAATTTCACAATATTCACATATTACTTCTGAGGAACCATATAAGGTCTTCAGCCTTTTTGAATTCTGTCATTTGTCCTTTTTAAATTACAAAAATTGGTGTTTATACTGTATTATTATTTATTTTCATATCTTAACTGCAGAAAATAAATACATCTCCTGAAGTAAGAAAAAAAACCCACTCTCATTAGTTTAATGAATCTTGCACTTCCTGTAGACCTCTTACAGATAATATAAAGACAGGAGAATAAAACAATATGGAAGACCCAACAAGACAGCATAATTCTATGTATTGTTGAAAAGCAAAGGCCCTCAAACAAGGAAGGTTAAGATCACAAGCTATAAATATTTTCAAGGCTTTCAAAATGAATGAAGGAAAGGAATTCATTTATATAGCTGGGAAGAATAATTCTCCTCACTGAAAGAATCTCTGAATGAAATTCTATGGTCTGTTTTACTCATGAGGTCAGACTAAAAGATTATCATAATGCCTTTCTGGCCTTAAGCCTGTAAATCATGCTACCCAAGGACAGCAATTCAGAGATACAATTATACCTAAGGAAAAAAAAGTTTAACAGGAAAAAAAAAAATCAAACAAACAAAAAACCCCACCAAAACAGTTAACAGAGATTAATAAATAAATAAATCTGGATATGTATGTTTTTAATGATCCCTAGCTTCCTCCCTTACCTCCATCCTTTCCTGTAATTCAACACTGAGAGTAGCATAGAATCTAATGATATCCTAAGAACTAGAAAAAATTAATGGCAACTCCCTTTTACACAAGAGATTTGTCACATCACAGGCACCTTGTCATACCTACACTATACTGCATCACTTTTCAGAGCCTTAATCAGTCCAGAGACTCCATAAGATTTCTCTATTTATGAAAAAAAAGAAAAAAAGTCTAGGCATACTACATGCAAAGTAGTACCCTCATGTTCGTAAACAACATTGTAACTTTTGTATTACTTATAAAAACCACATGTCCGGAACAGGATAATAAGAACTGCTAAGTTGAAGTTGCAGACTTCTGAACTCTTTTCCACACCTGTTTCTTCCTACTAAAATTAAACTTGAAAGTAGTTGTGTGTCCCACCTTCAGCAATTTAGAATCACAAACCACGAAAAGAAGGTTAGATTAAGCGGTTAATATGCTGTATGAGTAATACTCAGAATGCAAAGGTCAGACTAGGTAACCCGAAGGACCTTTTCCTCTGCTTCTAGTATCTGTGATTCACTGACCTGCTATTCTTTCAAAGCCACTTCAACAGCTCTTGCTTCTTTGCTTTCGTATGAGTAACCCAAGGGGAGAGCAGTGATGTGAGAGTCCACAATATAAGAATTCAGAAATGTTGTACATGTAGAAAGTGGCAGTATGTGTTTTGGATATAAATCAGGGGCCAGATTTACAAAAGTATTTATCTGCCAAAAATGCAAATATGTGCTTGATGAGCTTTACAAAGATTTAGATAACTGAATACTATTGAAAATCTGCACCTTCATGTCTATAAATATCCTTGTAAATCCACCACTCAGAATTTGAGTTTTTTCTCTATATAAAGAAATGAGCTTTTCTGGATGGTTTTCAGGCAAAATAGAATGAAAATCAAATGAATGGGTGCATGCATATAATCACAGAATGGTAAGGGTGTGAAAAAACCTTAAGAACATCAAGTTCTAACCCCCCTGCCATGGACAAGGGACACCTTCCACTAGACCAGGTTGCTCAAAGCCCCAACCAACCTGGCCTTGAACACTGACAGAAATGGAGCAGCAACAGCTTCTATGGGCAATCTGTTCCAATGTTTCATCACTTTCGTAGCAGAGAATTTTCCCCTAACATCTAAGTCTACCCTCATTCAGCTTGAAGCCATTCCCCTTTGTCCTGTCACTGCAAGCATTTGTAAAAAGTCCCTCTCCAGATTTCTTGTAGGCCCCGTTTAGGTAATGGAAGGATGCTAGAAGGTCTCTCTGGAAAAGCACTCCAATGCACAATGCAATTGTACAGTGTAAGGCATAAACATGTTTTCTTCATACTGAGAAGTACTGGTGCAGTGTAAAATACACATCCCTAGGTTTCAAGTGTTGCACACCTTTTTCATTTTGTTGTCTTGGTCGGACAGTCTCACCTGAAGTACAAGGCAATCATCTTTTCAGCTTTGGTTGAGTACTTCATATACAAAACAGAGGAAAACAAAGACATCTTTGCATCTTCTCATTTCAGCAGGGTAATCTTGCATTTATCAAGATGCTTTTTAAATGCTTGTTTTGAGGTTTCCTAAAGAACAATCTCTACCTTTCACAGATTCTTCTTAGCTTGATGCTCAGTCTGTGTTTACCCTTTCCCATACTGCCCACACCAACTGCCACTACACTTTCCTCTCAAAAAAAAGAGCTTAGTGTAGGAATTTTTGCCCAAGGAGATTGTATTGCTTCTCTTTGGTTAACCTGCAATGCAGTGGAACACACTGCAGCCCGTACTTTCTCTGCTAGAACAGATTGGTTTACTCTAATTCTTTTCCATTTCTTCATGTAAGTCTACCAATACCAGGGAAAAAAAAATGCTAGAAGACATCTAGTTTGATTTTTTTTGCTTTTACCTGGTTGCTTGTAAAAGTGTGTCTCTGTTATCAATCTGTGATACAGAAAATGTTCTTTAAGGTTATGAGGTGCTTTGCATAGCAGAATATTATACTTTATTATGTAAACTCAGTCTTCTTTGAGACTTCATGTTTTAAAAAAAACTGCTCAATTACTGTAAAACCTCATGTTATTTTGAGTTTAAATTTCTTTATATGCCAAGAACTACACTTCTAGCTGGGAACAAAATTGCTATAATTTGACCAACACACATAAATACACTTAAACATCAGTAACTGTGTTTCTTTCAGCTAAGTTTCCTGAAAGGTCTCATCTTGTACGTGTTCCAAAAGCTTTCCTAACAAAAACTAACTCCAGACAAAATGCTGTTATCAGTTTATTCACGATTTTGTTTAAAACACAGTTGGGAATTATATCAACTTTTACAAAACAATAACGTTGTAAAGATTGTTGAAGAGAACTTTTTAAAAAGCAGAAGGAAAGGCTCCATTGCTCCCGTAAGTCTGGGGAAAAGGTCTTTCAACAGCATTTATCACTTTCCATGGGAAGGCTCAGTCTCCAGGTTATAGAGTTCACCTTTGAGAAAATACTGACAATCCCCTACCCCTCGTGACTGAAGCTGTGCAAAAGAAAAAAAAAAAAAAAAAAAAAAAAAACACCAAAAACACCCCACAAAAACAAAAACAAACCATAAAAATTGCATGTTTCGTGGTGCTAGGAAGAAGAAGAAGAGAGAATGCATGTTCCTGCAGTGTAATGTTTAGCCTACTAATCAGTGGTAGAAGAACAAGAACATAGGTCTCAAGGAACATTTCCCATACAACATAAAACAGCTGTGCTTGGAGTGAGAATCAGAATAAAGGCATCTCTGCTCCAGCATAAACAAAACCTTAGCTTACAGAGCCATGACTCTCCCTTTCTTACTTTCCACTGCAGCTTTCTTTACCCAAAGTGAAAAGGTAACATATGACCTTGTGTCGTGGTTTAAGTCTCTAAAAATCATGAAAGTCGCTCACTCACTCACTCCCCCTCTTTCTTTCCCCAGTCCTGGGGGGATGGGGAGGAGAATCAAAAGAATTCAACTTCCACAGGCTGAGATAAGAACAGTTTAGTAACTAAGGTATAACACAAATCACTATTGCTACCACCAGTAATAATAATGACAGGAGAAGTACAAAGAAAGAGAATACAATTGCTCACCAAGCCTGACCCAGCCAGTGCACCCCCAACAGCGAACCCCCCAGTACCAAAAACCTGGCCATGCCGTGCACCCCCAGTGCACCACCACACCCGTCCGGGTCTCTGCCCTCCGTGTTCACATCCTGGACATGATGTGCTGTGGTACGGAATAACCTCTTTGGTCAGTTTGGGTCAGGTGTCCTGTCTCTGCTTCCTCCCGGCTCCCCCTCCTCCCTGGCATAGCATGAGACTCAGAAAGTCCTTGGCCAGATCAAAACATTACCCAGCAGTAACTGAAAACACTGGTGTTATCAGCGCTGCTCCCAGGCCCAAAATCAAAAACACAGCACTGCACCAGCTACCAAGAAGGAGAAGAATGACTGCTACTGCTGAACCCATGACACCTTGTTATCCTTCCCCACAGGTCCTGAGCTAAGAGCAAGTAAGCTAATCATGAATGTCAGACTTCATGAGACAGAGATTAACAATCAAAATTCTGCCAAAACAAAATAATAAGCATCTTCTTTGTCCCAGGACCTGTGAGTATCCAGTGTAAGTTAAACTGCAGAGAATTACTGGTTACTGCAGCTGATCTTTATCTCCCTAAGAGGAAGATTCCAGCTTAATTTTAATATTTTCTCTTGTAATTAACTGGCCATAGATTATTTTGAACACACCTGCTGTGGATGTCTCTTCCCAATCACTGAACAGGAAAGCACCACCCAGTATTCCCACCAAGTGTGAATGCACTGTGTGGTGACATCTTTTATCATTGTCATTCTGCCACATTATTTCCTGTTTTATTTAAGTTCTGGGTGTATCAGGTCATCAGCTGTGCAGTCGTTTGTCAGAAAGTTGGCTTAAACTAATCAAATACAAAGGATTACAGCCTTAACATTATGGAATATCAGTGCAGGGAATCTGCTCAGTGCCACCTGTTCTTCTACAACAGTGTAGCTCTGAAATACTGTTGTTAGTAGCAAGCCATAAGCTTTGTATTGAATTTGCACAGCCTCAGAACTGAGGCTTGCCAGGCCTGCTCTGTCTGAGCTTTCCTGACCTGTCTGCAGCTTTGTTTTACTTGGTTCAGCTGTAATAGCAATATTTCTAATTGCTGTTAGGTCTATATGGCTAATTTGTTTCACTTTTGTTATCTTTGTGTGATATCACCATAATTTTAAAAAGATAGCATAATAATGTACTATAGAAAATACAGGCCTGACATGTAAATAGACCTTTTGTTTCTCTGAAGACAGAGAATGTAGTGTGTAGGAGTACAGGCATGGGAAGACAAAAGATGGGGCACAGATTGGCTTTTGAGGCGCCGTAGCTGTGAACACTTCCTCAGGAGTCTATTAAAGAAATAGGGGCTTGGAGGTGGCCAAAACTGAGCTTAGTGGTAGCAACAAGTAAAAAGAAATACTACTTAAAGTTTGTAAATGTACAAAGTATAGTAAATTTGGATTTACTAACATGGATTTTAACATGGGCCTGCAGACAAAGAAAGAAAGACCTAAGTTGTACAAGCGTGTTAGCTAACATATAAAAAGATCCAATTGGATCCTTCAGTGAAGTAAAAGAGATCATCAGCACATGCGTCATATCCCTCTCAGTGAAAGACTCCATGTGGTGACAACTTATTGCAACACTCCTCAGTCCCCCTCCCAAGAATAAACTGATTAATAAAACAAATAGACAGGAATAACACTGATGTCAGGACCAGAAGATCAGAGGAACGGTGAGTATAACATCAGGAACAGCTGTAGAAATTAAGTGCATGTATAACAATTTTAACTGGCTTTTATATTGCTGTTCTAATGATTAGATTCTTAAATTTCAGTTATCTAACAATCAGGTTTTGGCTTTCTGTATATATCTATGCGCACGCATACCCTTGGTACACTTCCTCTTTGCTCATGAAACCAAATTTTGACCATAACATGCTGAGTTCTGAGAGTTCAGTTCTCACTGGGATCAGCTCCATGGGTTATACTAGGTCTCTGCTGCTGAGAGTCTGGAAAAGAATTCAAGTAAAGCCAAGAAGAAAAAGCAAAAAAAAAAAAATCATTTCCTACAGCACAAACAGAAAGTACAGTTAAGCACAGAAATTCAAGCACACCACTCCAACACTGCTGAATTTGCACGGTAGCTATTTTACTTGCTATACTGTATTAAAATCCTTTCATTCTCTTTTTAGCAGGTGCTTAACCTTTAAAAAATTCTGCAATAAAACAATGCCACCTAACCAGCTTAGCTTATTTTACTGCACCAGAATATCCCTAACTAGATGGCAGTCCCATAAAAAGTGGTTTTGATATATAACCAAGAGGGGATGCAGTTCTGAGAATTCTCCGGAAGGTGTTAATGACAATATAGTTGGAAACACTTTATTCTGGGCCTAATGTTCTAGCAAAGAAAATGCCCCCAAAAGTTCTCTGGTAACATTTATGTCGCAGCATGTGTGACAGGGCTGATGGAATGAAACAATCCACTGACTAGCTCTATCCTGCTGGGCAAATTTTTGTTGCTCTGTGCTGAAATTCAGAAGTGATTAGCATAGCTGAAAGACACGTGGTGCCATGCCTAGCTCTTTGTTAGAAAAGAGAAGATTCATTTTAGGTAGCATTTGGGAAATTTTGGAGCAAGACAGCTGATGAAACCCTCGCAGCAGTTAAGTCCAATGTCAGCCCTGAAACCACTATGGGAGCCCCAAATTTCTCAGTCCCTGCTTACCAAAGGAGAGGAAAAGAACACAGATCACAGTTTTTAAAGAAATCACAATTGTAGAAGAAAATAAGCCAACTTTTTTTTTTAATCTTCGCACTTTCTGTAGCTATTTGCATGAACATAACATGGTGTAAAATCACCCCAACAGCTGAGGAAAAAGATAAGTTTGACTAATAGCCTTGTTTATTGATTCTGAATGAAAGAAAAGTATATGACTGTCTCTGTAAAAGTCAAATGTTGCAGAAGCACACACACACATTCAGATACATAATGACGTGCTACCTATAACTTTAAGGCCTCAAAGGAGTGCAGGTTCCCCATATAAACAATTAAAAAAAAAAAAAGGTGATTCTAAAGGGAGATTAATGTAGTGCCTTATTTGGGCACCTTTAATCACCCACTAGATATATCCCTGTCCTGCACAGAGAACACATGGAACCAATGTGTGCCATGGAACTAGGCACCTTAACAGGCTTCAACTGTAAGCACTGCAAATAATTCGCTCTTTCTGCCACTATAGTGTAAATACACATTCAGCCCACTCTGAATGCAAACAAACTACATATAGCACTTGCATGTTTTTGTCCTTTAACTACAAAATCTGGATTTGGAAAATGTTTATATGTTCCCATTTTATATTATTTAATGAATGTTTAGCTATTTCAAGCAGTGAAAGTGTATTGTTTCCTTTGCAAGTTGTTTTACAACAAAAAGGTTCTTACAGAAAAGGAAATTTTCATTTCTGCTTTCCTATTTAATGCAAATTGCAGCAGATATTCCTTTCTATCATGAAAAGTAATTCCAGCAATTTCTGTTGTGCTAATGAGCCTACAGTTTTAGAACTATATTTGCATGTACACAATCACTTCTATCACTTATCATTCAGAAAATGTAAGTTTTTATCATTTTTCCTCATAAATCAGTTTCTTCTGCCCACCAAACAAGCATATTTCTTTTCTTTTCTGTTTCTTTTCCCCCTTATTATAAGTCTGCCCTGTCATGTTCATAATTTACCATTTACTCAAAACACAGTGCTGAGATGAGCACTGCCTGGACTATCCCCCCTTTAGTTTTCATACATAAAGAAGAGTTGACTACCTGTAAAATGGAGGAGTGCCTATGAACTGGAGTAGGCTATGCATGGTGTAGCATCTGGTTATAATCAATGTTTTTCATGATGCCTTTCTGTGCTACCTTTTACAGATCATACTACATATACACAATCAGAGGAAAATCCTTTCAAAAGAGTAAAATTAAGTGCATGAATTGGCCTTGGCCCTAATACCTTAAGTCATCTCCCCTTACCTTAGATACTTTTATATGCATGGTCACATGAACCTCCATGTCTCCTGTGCCACACTGGGAGCGCTGGTTATCTTCCAAGTATTCAGATTTTGCATAGCTGGCATAATAGTTCCCCCTTTACCTTTTATCCTATAGAACAAGGCACTGATCCAGGTTACATTTCATTTCATTCCCTAATGAATGCTATTCATAAAGGTATTCCTTTATGCTACTCAGCATAAAGGGTACATCAGGACTGCAATCTACTCTTAGAAGATACCAGATAGACATCATATCAAGAATTACATTTAAGGATAGTACAGAAAATCCTGCATTCCCAGAGAAACATTCTTATATTGTTACCACTGTCAGTGTATCCAGGATATTAATTTAGCCTTTTTTTTCTCATTCCATCATTATTTTATGGATGATCAAATGCCTGCAATATGATACTGCATGAAATGATGCAGACGCATTTAAAGCAACATGGTGAGATTATGGACACAATTATTTCCAGCACAGGATAGGAATATTCCTTTCTCTGCTATTAATATTTGTTTAAAAAAAAAACAATGCAGGTCCTTTATCAGCTCAGAGTTCTCACGTAACTGAAATTAGCAGCGTTAATCTTCTCTTCTGCAATAAAAAAAGTATAAAAATTACACAGTGATGTCCTTAATATCATCCATTTTCCAATTCAAATGCTAAACTAAACCCTCACGCTGCTGCTTGGACACATTACTCTAGCATGGCAGATTTGTCACTATAGCAAGAAAATGCTTTTCTTTTGTGCCTTGACTCCTTTTTAAGTCAGCTGAAGATCACATTATTTCTTCCCTTTTTAAACATTGGGGGGAAGGGGAATAAAGAAAGGAAATGTGTGGTATGGGGAAAACAGCCGTTTTATTTTTCTAAAGAATGAATTAAAAGATTAGCAGCACACAGGAGGAAAAGCACAACGATGCTGTAAAATAACCCAGTGTCCTGTATTTAGAAATGAAAAAGATTAATGCAGATTCATTCCATTAGGTTAGCTTCCTTTTCACAGATACTGGTAGCTAGGATTTGCATAAAGTAGATCCTCAGTTTTGCTTTGCTATACTCTGACATTCTGAGCCTAACAAAGGCTGCCTACGATTTCCAGGTCTTTTTGCCCTTCAAGTAAACTGCAATAAGCAAAGGGAAGACCCACACAAGTGCCCCTGCATTAAAACGCGGCTCTTTCTGCTACAGGAAGAGATTGCCATCTACTGGTCTGTGGCCTCTACGTGAAGTCAAGCAAAGGGTATTGAGCGAGGATATCCGCAGTGACTTTAAAGCAGATGATATTTTTCCTCTCCCTGTTCTTCATAAGCATATTCAAAGCACAGATTTGCATAAATAAGCATTTATTTGAAAATAAAGCCAGGCTATGTGGTCACCTGTTCCAATCTAGCTGTGCAGGGAGTTGATGTGATAGATGGCAAGTAGCATCCGTATGATGTAAAGTTCTGCCATTTCAAGGATAAGGCTAAATAACAGCAATATAATAGTAAAGAGATTCTGATGTATGTATGGACCACATCATACATCTCTGCCGAAATGTGATTCTTCTGAAAGGCAAGAGTGTTGTTTCGTCAGAAAAGTGTGATCTGGAAAGCAGGACTGTGCAGACAGCCTGAGGACGTGCTGTGCCTGCGTGGCAGCACATGGAAGTCTTGCAAACTTGCATCACTTTGGTTTCCTCATTACAGCAGTGTGGTTTTTGGCACAGGGTGTCACGCATGCCGCATAATACACTCAACCCTGCCACTGCGGCTGCCTGGTAACCTCCCATTGCTGGGTAGTGGTGCATGAAAACACCAGTTACATCATGGTGCTGCAGAAGATATTTCTGCTCGCTACTGCTCAGCTCACCCCTCTTCTGGGCATTGTGTCTTTCTTGCAGCGCTGACAGAAAGGCATGGATGCCGATTCACTGTCTACTTAAATTGCCCATGTAAATTAGGGTAGTGCTAAAATACCGCACTGCGAACAGAAGCAGCTGACACAGGCACATACTCCATCTCATCAGCAGTGCTTAGGGCCACTGACCTCTCACAGGGTAGACAGACAGTACAGCAGCACTTAAATTGTGACATGGCAATTGAGCACAGGATATTTTTCACAGTCCAGGGAGAGAACCCTGCAGCAGTTCTGTGGTCCTGCTTCATTCCCTGCAGAGCTGCACATAGGCTGCACAAAGGCAAACACACACAGTGCCCTGTGCTGATGCATCACACTTTTCCAACAGTCAGTTTTCCAGTCCAATAGAAAAAAAAAAGAAAAAAAAAAAAAAAAACTTGAGACAGCACAAAAGCTTTCTTAAACGGGAATATAGGAGTAGTGTGGATGTAGATGGTAAAACAGTCATGAAAAAGAGTATTTTTTGTGGTAAGAATCTAACAGAGCAGGGCACATGAGCAGCTATACCCACACAGCAGCACTCTACCGTATTCTGCAGCATTACCAATAAATACATGAGTCTTGAAATACCTAATATTCAGGAGTAACCCATTACTTCAGGGCGTCCGAGAGCTTAACTCAGCACCCCTGATGTCCAGCTTGCCTTCCTGGTTACCAGTGAGCTCGGTGAAGCAGCAGCTAGGTAGAGAAGGAGGCTGAGAGAACTAAAAACCAGGAACTGTTTTGTTTACCGTTCTGGTAGTTAATTTATATTTAAGGCTGTTAACCATTAAATGCAGTACTCTGCATCACATTTCAGTTTAATAGGAGGATAAGCATAAGACAGCAACAATTCCAACGGGGGGGGGGGGGTGTATATGCAAACATGTGCATCTGTATAGCCTGGAATATTTGGTTTGCTATTTGCTTTCTAGCAAGAACAGTACTTTTTGAGAATGTAAACTCTAAAGAAACAGCCATTTCCATGAAAAAGTTCACAGAATTATTTCACTGATATGAAAAATGCTTTGAGTAATTATTTTCCTTATTTTTCAACCACTGAGGAAAAATACCGAGAAACTGAAATCCTGTTTTAAATGAAATTTCAATCCAGCTTCTATGATAGCTATGCTGCGTTATTTTCCTTAATATATTGTTCAACATTTTTAATGCTACAATGCACTGGAATTTCTGTTCATGTTTGCAGTTATTTCTCTGTAACTATTCCATCTCTTTCCTAATCACTATGCTGAATGACTGCATATTTAGTGCATATCCCTTAGACTGACTCCTTCCTCCCAGATTTTCTACATTAAACTTCATTTGCTACCTGGTAGTTCACTTACTTAAATAATCCAGAATCTTCTGTGGTTTGGTTTGGTTTTTACCACCTATTTTATTTCTTTGAGAAAACAAAATGTGCATAAATAAATGTAATAAAAACTACAATAAATATTTAAAAATTCAGTTTTTAATAAAATTTCTAACAGCTTCTCTTTGTTATCCACTCTTTTCCCTAGGATAGGGTCAAAATGCATTTTTCATTAGAAATTAAAATGAAAGCTTTGAATTAAATGTGTCTGAAATAATATCAGAGACAACTGAAATAATACAGTCAGATATAAACTGAGTGAATGTATGTCTTCTGGTTTTGTAAGCATGCCTTTACAACCCACAAATAAACCATAAGATCATCAAGGACACACCTTTATGCAAATTACTTACAATTTTAAAACTTGCTTAGAAGAGCAATGGAGCATTATTTTTGAAATGTGTATCTGACCAGTATTTAGGTATTACAGGGTAATACCTTTATGGTCAAACAGCTAAAGACACAATAAATCTAAGTCAATTTATATTGTGGTGCCTATTATCTGATTAAGCTGAGATTTTATTAACCCATCTAATGCACTGCTCCCCTAGCTGACTTTCATTTGCAGCAGTGCAAGTCTTGTTTTCACTACCCTTTCAATTTGTAACAATAAGGAAGCTTTCTTCTACTTAGAAGAAACAGAGAAAATTTTCTCTACAATTGATGCCCAACAAATTAAGTATTATATTGCTTTATGGAACATATATAGCTCCACCAACTAGACCAAGACCTCTGCTGTCCTGTTTTCAAATGGCCTTCCAAATATATGTTCACCTGACTGTGTTCCAGCTTTTTTCAAGGTGGGTGACATTCTCTTCTGTGCACTAAAAGGGTTATTGGTCTTCTTAAGACTTAATATAAATACTACATGAACTATATTCTGGTATTCCCCATGCCCCTAAAAAGCCCAGAGCATGTTTTCATGACACTATTTCCTTCCTGCCTTTACAAAGGTGCCAGTTTTTCTTTAAATCTTGCTGTTTTGTTTTCTTATCACAAAGCCGTCCTTATGGACATGCTATCACTGGCAAGTGTTGCAGGATGGAGCAAGTTGTAATTTCTTACATTTATGCTCCCTGCTGTAATCAGAACAGCATTTCTATAAACCCCTCCTACTAGAATTTATCCTGCCTTTCCAGAGCTCTCAGGTCTATAGCCTGAATCACCCTGAATATGTGTGTACTGCACATTTCCTTTCCTCCTGTGCAGCCTTACAGAAAGCTTTTGATACGAATCCACCCCCGGCTCTGTGCTCGGTGTAACCAGAGGGGACCACAATGTGCAGAGAAGCCCAACCACACATGATCCTTCCTTCATACAGCAATCCACCAGCTGAGTATTTTGCAGGTTGCTGCTGCCCAGTTGGCTGCATTTTTCAGTCCATGCTAGTTCACAGTGGTGCTACTGGATGCTCCTCTCTGACCATCATCAGGCTTTTTTAAGCTGTTACCTACCAATCTATACCACAGCTCCTCTTACTGCAGTATCTCAGTATTTATTGACTTCTATTCCTATGCTTCTGTAAGACTGGAAAATAAAAGGGGAAAAGTGTGGGCACAGGGAGAAAAATAACTGCACTGCCACACAGAGGTCTCAGGCAGAACAAGGCAGAAGTGCAGTTATCCAACATTTTAAACCAGCATCCATCTCACTTCATCCAACTTCTCAGCGCTGTTTGCAGCACAAATCACATTTCTACAGAAGACACAGAAGGATTAGAAAAACAGAGGGAAATACATGCCTCTGTGTGAATGGCATGGAGATTAGCAGCTGACTTGCATCTGAGGGGACAGATTCAGCTGGTACAAACTAGTCTGACTTTATTGACATCAGTTAAGCTACGTTATTTACACCATCTTAGGATCTAGCTCACAAGCTTCTACTTGAACATTTCCAGCCAAATAAAAAGAAGGATGCCAGGAGACTTGTTTATGGCTTAAAAATAATGAATGGGATCCCACAAGGATCCAGGTAGCAATTTGTTAGGCTATGAGGGCAAGACCTGGGGTCAAATCTGGGACTGAAAAGCACTTCCATCTGGAGGCTACTGTCATACGAAATGAGCTACCTAGCAACACAAACAGACTCCCTGGTGCTAATGAATTTAAACTTAGCATAGATACATTACCACCTATGGCTTCTTCCCTCCAAATCACCCATATGAGGTCCAACTCAATAAAATGAAGACAACAGATGTTTCTGAGTCTGAAGCTGCATCCACTGTTCAGTGTTTTATCATTTTTACCCGAAGTTTATTGCAAGCTATGACTACTGATTCACTCACACAATTTCTTTCTCTCAGAACAGGATCCTCCTGTCAGTCTTTTCACCTCACTCCTGCTCTGCTCTGTATCAGCAGCTTTGACATGCAGTAGCATGTTCATGGAAAGGGAGAAAAAGGAGGAAACCTAACAAGAAATAATTTATCTTTTGACCTGAAACTGTAAAACTTAGGGAGCATTCTGGCACTGTGTAAGGTTAATATTACAGCAAATAGTGTATCACAGCAGCAAGCATAAAGCACTATCTTTTTTTCTGTCTGTGAACTGAGTGGGCTGAAAGCTTTTATTTCATACTTCATTTACACCTTGCTGAGTGATGCCATAGAAATGGCAGAAGTTTCATCTCCTCCCACTTCTGCAGCAGCACAATATGTGTAACAGCAGCAGCTCTCACACCACTCACTGGAGGCTCGGACCTGATGCCGATCACAGGTTCATATAAACTTTTCTTGTGTGACATTCCCAGATGCTAGAAAACAATCCTTTATTTTCTTATTAGAGCTTGTTGAAGAACTAATAGCTGACTGAAAAGCTGCTTGGGAATTTTAATCACGTAAACTAAAAACACTACGGTTTTCCTCATAAGCTCTCCATAAGGAAAAATGGGAGAGCAAATTAACATAAAATCTGTTTAGAAAAATGCTGAAATGAAGAGGACAAGCATTTGGATGTAAGACAGACAGTCTCAAGCAAGCAAAAAAGGGCAAAGTGGTATATCCTTTCTTTATCAATATTGGTTCACTGAAAATGTAGTTATCACCACATCTGAAAATCTAGTAACTTTCCAGAGGACTCAGAGAAAACTCATGCTAAGCAATGTCAGAGGACTGTTAAGAACATCCAGTACCACTCACAAAAGGTAAACAGAGAGGACTCAAGTCCTAAGCAAGCCCAAGAGTCCTGCAAAGTGCTCAAGGCCATCGTTTTGGTTGACAGTTTCAAAGGCAGGCGATAAATCAGAGGTAATGAAAGGACTTGGGTTGAACTGTTCTTCAGTCTAAGATTTTCAAAAAGCAGACAAGATGGCCCACATCATGGTTAGGTAATGAGCTCAAGACCGTTTTCATTTAAGATAATCAGTTTGAAACCGGCTGATGTTGGTAGTGACTGAGTGCTGACATTTCTGCCAGCTCCAAGTTGTTCCAGATTTGCTCATGGTCCAGTTTGTACATCAATACAGATGCATTTCTCACAAGTTACCAGAGCAAAATTCATTGAGCAACATTCTGCCAGCAGTTGCACTTAAGTGGCCAAGAGCAGAAGATGCATATTATCTGAATAACTTACTCCCATATGCTGTCCATGTGAAATATTTTTCAACACAACTTTCATGCTACCATTCTACTATGGCAGAGGGGAGCACAACAGGATCACCATTTCCAACGTACACATCAGTGAACCTTGTCCGTTAAGAGCAGGAGGGCTGACATATCAGTCTGTGTACATTACAGTGAAATGGAGTTTGTTGAGATAAGTAGCAGAGATAGAAGCTCTGTGAGCGTTTGAGGGATTCTTAAAAAATGTCATTGTCACAAATAGAATGACAATAAAAATCTCAGTGTCTGCATGAACAGATTATCTATCCACATAAAAAGTATTCTCTAGGTAAAACAATTGCATTTTAGTTAGATGCATTTTTCTCTTTTAAACATGCATTTAGTCTAACTAAAAACAAAGGAAAAGTATTTTTAATTAAAAACCCTAAAAGTTCCTTAATTTAAAACTGAGAGGTATTTTGACTATTGAAAAAATCTAACAATTCCCTATGTTGGGAAATTTATCAAAATTAAATTCTGATTTCAATTAATAGTAATTTAAGGAATAAAAATCAAATGTGTATCAAACTATTCCCAGCTCAGTGAAGATATCAGCATATATATATGCAAATTTTGTTGACAGTTGAAGTATATTTGCAAGCTATTGCAAATGACTGTAATAATAACAAAATGAAGTACAGAGGATTTGTTCCAAGGCAAACATGCTGCAGATTTAGGAGTCCTATACCCTAAAGGAGCCCTAGGTTTCATTTTCAGAACACAGAATTCTAAAAGCTAGTGACTCCATCACACTGATAATCACTTCTTTTATTTTTTTTCCCCAGAATACATCTACATGGTTTCTCAGTAGCATTCTTTCTTGCAGATTGCCAGGACCTACATAGCCACAGCAATACTCCCACCCTCACCCCTACAGGGGCAGCCACATTCCCTTCATGTCTGTGATGAGAGGTATCTTACAGTACCATCACTGTGGTCCAAAAAAGCCCAGGAGCTGCTCTGACACACTGAGTTTGAGTCTCTGGCCTGTAAAAGATCCCTGTTGCAATTTAAGACAGATGTTGACAATGCCCTGAAACTTGAATTGCCTAAATCAAAGCCAGACCGCTGATAAGGCTAGCACAGAACCAGCAAAAGTGAACTGCGTACTAGTGAAAATCTTAGAGGCTGTTATTTCTGCATCTAGATTCAATTCAGCTCTGAAGCCGAAAAAGAGTCATCAGAACTCCCAGGGCTAAGATCAAAGAAATCCTATCAATACATTCCCATGGATTTGAAAGCAGAAGCTACTACCCAGATAACAAGGTCTTTGCCTCCAGGACAGCTAAGTGTTCTAAGCCACTCGCTCATTGCCCCACCTGCAATGGCTCCCATTTCAGCACACAGAACATATGACATGTAAAGAAGCAACTACCCGGAAAAGTAATGTCAGCTAGTCATGTTCCTACTACCTTAACAGACTGGGAAAGGAATTGCACAGAAACTCACCAGATCAGAAGAACTCAAGGACACTTCAGACAAGGAGGCTGGCAAGGACAGAAAACTTATGCCACCAAGTGTAATCAAAAGAGGAAAACACATGTAAAGTGGTAGAGGGAAATGTATCTATGGAAAACACAGTAAAACATGTTATGAATGGTTAGCTGATGGGGAAAATCACTGTTATACTCCTATGAATCTTTAGGTTTTATGGAACTATTGTTCACAGCAAGCCTTTTGGAGTTTGATATTTTTTGCAAAAAGAGTTCACAACAACCTCAGAAAACAGTTGCCAAAGCACCCTGAATTAGATGCAGTGAATGCAGATTCCTGTAACTACGAGATGCTAAGGCCATAATAATATGCTGAGTTGAATGGCCAGAGGTTTAGGCTACTGAATTTACACAAAAATTGAAAGCTAGCATGCCAAAGTTGCTTTTAAATTTCAAGTCCTCCTGTATACATCAGTTGTGAAGAGCTTTACTTTCTGGACATTTCCACACTATTACAAAAGCAACAGGAAAGGTAATGATTGATATTCAGGATGTTCCGAGATCCAAGGCCTTTCAGAACTCTTCTGCTTTCTCCTTTCAACATGAGATCAGTGGGAACACAGAGGGAAGGTTTATCTTATAACACACACTAACAGCCACCAGATTAAGTCATTAGGCAAGGTGTCAGGCACAATACTGCAAAGTCAGTGAAAGGCTAATACAACTGGAAAAGTTAAGAGCAAATACCTTGGGCAAGAGGGATCAGCTGAATTACAAGTAATCACCACAGGTTTGACATCAGTTCCAACATTTGGACTTCTGATTTCTTCCACTCATAATCCCTTTTGGTCTTCCTATGTGTTTTACCTTCTCCAATTCAAAATTCTCCAGTTCCTTATCTAATTCAAAACAAAACTGAAAAGCAGAAGTAGAAAAACTCTGCTTAACTCCACATAATTTTTGGGAGCACTGAAAATATCCAATTTTCATATGTTTTTTCCTTAACTAAGCTCAGTGACTAGGGCAAGGAATATATTGTAAGTGGGGTGAAACACAACAGTCCTTTTAGTAGCAGAATGGAAAATGATACAAATGTGCTTCCCATGGACCTAAAATCCATAAAAAGTGTCACTAAAACAAACAAAAAAAAAAAAAAAAGCACACCTAATGTGTATGGAAAATCTGAAATGGCACAAATGTAAGATTCTCCCAGTAATGTCTGCTCACTTGCATTTGTGGCATTCTCATATCCTTGATGCGTCTAAGCATGAAAACAAAAGAAAAAAAAACACATAGCCTTGGAAACATCAATTATATAACTGCATGTAAAGCTGACAAAAAAGAAAAAAAGAAACCTTGACAGAAACAGACATTTTCCAATGAAAATCTTCAGTTTATACCAAAGCCATTTTTATCATCAATAACAACAAAATTTCAACAAGATGTTGTGAACAGCTCGCTTTGTCTTAGCTAATCGTCACCTCTTCACACACCTAGGAACAGCCAGGAGTGGATGGCAATGAGAACTGAAGTTATGATGTTACCATCTGTGCCAGGAAAAATTTGGGGGGAATGTGTTAACCAGAAATGCAATAGCTGTAAATTACTTGCAAACTTATAATTTGTCTGTAATGTTTCATAATTTTGAAATTAAAAGCATGTACCTAAAAAATAAAAACAAACTATGCCTGTACTGCCTGAATAGCACGTACATACTCATATAAATAGATCTTGCTTCTCCTGTCTTATTAATCCTGTTAATACTTTTGAAGCTAGAAAATACACAAAGAGTAACAATGCAGTAAAGCTAAGCATTGTATTTACAAAAGAATAGCATGTCTACAGTTTTTGCAAATCAATGACTTTTCTTATAAGGAAAAGTGTCTTCTTCCTACATAATGTGTCTTTTTATCTCAAAAGAGATACTCATTACATCCATGGCATAAATGACTTGAAAACACAACTATATCTCCGGACTACAATTTTAAGGTCATTGGCATAAAACATTTCTTCCATCTTCCTAACAGTAATTTCTGAAAGCTATTACTAAAATGAGAACAATTCTATATGGTTTTAAAGCATTGCATGTAAGAAAACTCCTTATCAGTGTCTAGACACTGTATTCCATAAAATTCATGGATCCACATGTTGCCTCTGAATGACGGGTTTCGCCTTTGGATCTTTGATTTAGCTGACAGATGTGCATAATCTCAAACCATTGGTTAGCTCCCTTGCAGATAAACAGCTCTTCTGATACATGTGCCAAAACTATTCCAGCTGAGGGAGCAAATCCAGTTCATTAAATTTCCTCCAGATCTGGATATTTTAAGTGGCAGCTTAGTAAGAATAAAAACTCTCCCTCAAGTCCAACTTTATTCCTCTTGCTTGATGCCAAATCCATTTCTCTTTTGTTCCATCAATGTCACAAATGTTTAAGCTCAGGCTTACAATTCTGAGGGCTTTGTTTATCAGAATCTAAACCAGAGTTTAGCCCATAATATTTACCTTTTCTTCTTGGAATAACTGTTAGGCTGGATAAATACCAATTTTGAAGTAATATAATCAATGAAGTACAACAGAGTAAATGATGCAAAGCAACAGTTACATGGAAGAGCCACATAGTGAGAAACGACAAGGTACTTTGTTCTATGACAATCAGATTATAATAACTCTGATGATTGTAAAGGTTTATTTTGTTCCTTGCTCAGGTTCACATTTCAGAAACACAAACTCACATAGAAGACTGTTTGTGCATGAAAGAAAATTTTGTACATGATTATGCTCACATCAAAAAATAATTAACATCAAGCTCTCCCCGTGTCAGATATTGAAGTGCTGCTTAAAATTAGTACTCAGAAACCCAGAAAACGCTTCTTTTCTGAGGCAATGAGTTTTACATTAAGTCTAAGAAAACTAATGATTATAAATAAGTAGAAGTTCAGTTGTTACACAAAGGTTTGTTCTTCACTATCGAGGACTGAATTAATATTCAGAACAACAGTTTAAGTCTCTCAATAGACGACTAGGCTTATGATCAAACTTCTTTTGATTTTGGTAAAGACTTCCAGCACTGGCATGCAACAAGCATGCTCCAAACATGGTACAGATGCATGGAATGAAATGTATTCAGTTCATCATCTCCTCTGCCCCAGAGGGAAGACCCTTCCCAGCAGTAGGTGCAACCACTTGCTTCTGGGGCAGCAGCTGCAGCACAGGTTTGATTGAGAGCACCAGTGCATGGCCTGGCCCCACTCCACTCTCTCCCCTTGCAGGCATAGCCTGGCTTCTTGTGGCAAAGGTGTGAGAGTGAGCCAAAGGGCACACAGGAAAGTGAGAAGGGGGGTGGGGAGATGGGGGCAGCAACATATTTTGTTTTCTGCTGTTGCAAGGAAGGCTGAAGGTTGCTTCTGGTGAAGGCAGCTGGAGACTGGCTCTCATCCTACTGCAACATCAAAAGAGATGCAGTGAGAAGCCCTCCAGCTGCAGCTCCTGTTGCAGGGCCCAAGGCAGGAGCAGTGACTAACTGGTGCATGCACATGCACACAGCTTAAATGGCCAGTTCACTGGCATTGCTCCATGGCACCTGATAGAAGCTTAAGAGGAATGAGGAGAGAATGAGAAACTAATCAGCAATGACTGAGATTGAACACGTACAGAATCCGAACAAAATCTGCCTTTCCATGAGAACATTCTAACTTCAATTCAGCAGACAGGCGCAGGTTCTTCACATACCTGATGGGATCTGATTACTGTTGATAGCGCCATCTCTGGGGCAGGAGAGAGCAGGCTTCTTGCCACCTCTGCAAAGTACCTCCTGTTAACTTTACTCCTCTCCATGGCTCAGGGAAAATTCAAGGAATTGTTTTATCTCTGTCTCACGAGTCAGGGCACAGATTTAGACTTGGCTCAAGCCTTTGGAATTTGTGACTGCTGAATTCAGGAAATCTTGTTCCAGCAATTACAGATATTATTATAAACAGAAACAAAAATACTTTTTCCTGTTGTGGCATGGTTTTGATTAAGGTCTTCCCACTGAAAAATTTCCCTATGTTTCTGTGTATTTCTGTACAATTTCTATCATGCACTCATAAAAAAAAAAAAAAACCACATTCAAAAATCAGGACTTTGTAAATATCTGAAACAAATCCAGGTCTACCAAGTCTCCCCTACTCTGCTGACAGCCCAACAACAACCAACAGTCAGTCTCATCAGTGGTGAACCCAGAGTAGAACAGACCTCTTAGTAGAAGCAGAGCTTTGAAATAAATGTTTATCATTTAAAGAGAGAAGACAAATGACTTTAAAACGTTTTCCACCAGCCAGGCTCAGTGTGTCATCCAACTCATACAAAAATGGATGTACCTACACAATGACTTGTGCTCTGGACTCAACTGCTTCATCTAGTAATTGATGCCTCCCACTCGCACACGTTTAAGTTCTTTAGCCTCTTCGGCTAGTTAGATTGTAAAAATTACGTGTGGATATGTAGGAGTATACACACATACATATACACCCAGGGCAAGAATGTTTATTCAGAATAAATGATTTGGCCTTAAAGCAAATAAATTAGCTGCTGATTAATTCATAATTCCAATACCTCTAGAACAAATGAGAAAAAAAAATCAGATATAATACATGTGAGTGAAATGCCTTTTTTCAATCATTATTTCTCAAAACTTATACAGCCTGCTTAACTAGGAAAGAACAAAATGTCTCAGCCATATCTCGCTTAATCTACTAAAAAGGTTCATGTGAAAAGCAGTGGGTTTATTTTCCAAGCAGCTCCACAGACAACTACTTTAATCTCATTTTGGAAAGTCACATCCTCTAAAAATCCAAGATCTGGAAATATGAGGCCACAGAAGGTGTTTTCTTAATAACAGTCACTTTTCCCTTGTCGTGGTTTAAGCCTCACCCAGCCTAATAACTCACGAAGTTTTACTCACTCACTCTCTCACTCCCCTCTCTTTCTTCCCCCAGTCCCAGGGGGATGGGGAGGATAATCAAAAGAATGTAACTCCCATGGGTTGAGATAAGAACAGTCCAGTAACAAAGGTATAACACAAATCACTACTGCTACCACCAGTAATAATACAAGAGAAACACAAGGAAAGAGAATACAACTGCTCACCAAGCCCGACCCAGCCAGTGCACCCCCCAGCAGCCAACCCCCCACTGCACCACCACACCCGTCTGGGTCTTTGCCCTCCGTTTTCACATCCTGGACACGACGTGCTGTGGTATGGAATAACCTCTTTGGTCAGTTTGGGTCAGGTGTCCTGTCTCTGCTTCCTCCTGGCTTCCCCTCTTCCCTGGCGTAGCATGAGGCTCAGAAAGTCCTTGGCCAGACAAAACACTACCAAGCAGTAACTGAAAACACTGGTGTTATCAGTGCTGTTCCCAGGCCCAAAAATCAAAAACACAGCGCTGCACCAGCTACCAAGAAGGAGAAAAAGGACTGCTGCTGCTGAACCCATGACATCCCTACATTCATCCTTGATGTGACTTTCATGTACACCAGTATATAAACCCCTCAGTGGGATATTTCTCCATCTGAATTCAGATACTGAAACATTAAATAAGCACTCACCCTGCTTCCAGAGCACAGGTGAACAGCTTGCTTGTAAATATAGTTCATTTAGAACAGAGCTGAAAGTGCCAAGTGAAATGACTAAATACATGTTCCACAAGTTTCATGTTCAAAGAATGAAATTAGTCAAAAGCCAGCATTATGACAAACACGTAAAACTAGTGATTTTAACGTAGGTTTGCCCAATGGTCCTACTTATCACTAATACTGAATATTTTATAATGTCAAAGCAGCATGCACGCTGGGGGCTGTGTAAATATTGTGCAGATGTATTAATCAGCAGCCAGCCCCTGCCCTGAACAGTATCGATTTGCTACCATAGATAAGGCAGACAACAGGCAGAATCTATGCGAGAGCACAAGGTGAGGAAATGCTCCTTGAAGGTTAAATTTCCTGATAGAGGAATGCTACGTTAGGACCCGAACTCAGCACCTCGTTCCCCACTGACGATTACCAGATTGTTTTCACTGAAGATTTATCTCCACACGACATGGCAGAGCATGTGCTCGCAGACAAATGTCACATTTGCAGCTGCCGCGGGTGAACCACGGGGCCTGGAGGGGAGGCCGCCGAGCACGGAGCCCATCACTGCTGCATCCGCGCAGCCCCGCAGCCTTTCTGACTCCTGTTTCGGCTCTTGGGTTTACCGTGGAAGGAAAGGCGTACGCGCCGCCGGGGGCACTGCCGCCCGCTCCAGCGCTGGGGGCACCGGAGCACTCAGCTATTGGCGCCGGGTGGCTGCAGCGCTCGGCACGGCAGGGGGGTCACAGAGCACACACTCCCCCTGCATTCTTCTCCTCCGCTTTGCACCAAGGATCTGTCGCACACCCTCAGCTAAGCAGCCATAAAATATCATTCATCCAACGAAAATAAACTGGATTTTTTTATCTTGTTTCGCTCCTGGGTGCCAGATTTTCCGAAGCGCCAGAGAGGGTTGCCAGAGAACCCAGGCCGAGGCCGGGGCTGGGACCCGCGGCTGGGCACAGTACGAGGGGTCACAGCGCCATCTCGTGGCTACTCGGGAAACTGCCAGTGCGCGCCGTGGGAGGCAAGTACCGCTCCCCCTGTGACAGGCGCTGTAGAGCTGAACCGGAGAACTGGCGCTGGGGGAGCGTAGTGAGAAACCTCGTTGCGGAACTTTAAATGCTAAGTAAATGTAGATGTACAATGTATTCATGATACACAATTTTAAAGTTCCTGCGGTTTCTTCCTCCATTTCTGGTTAAACCTATTACATTTTGGGCTTTTATTTATTTATTTATTTATTGCTGTGTTGCAGTTTTACGGATATATATAGTTGTTCTGGTCTGAGAAAATGAAAGATTTTTAGTTTTATGTATGTGAAGCCAAAGTATGCTGAGACATAAAACGCAAACACATGAAAAACACCAGTTTGGGTTATTAAAAAATTTTCCTTTGCCTCTGATGGTAAAATGTTCTTATGCAGCACTGCCTGCCCATAGCCAGCATCTTTCTAACAAAGGTAGTTTTGTGTATATCTTTTCTACCTTAGAAGAAAGGGGTGCTTTACTCCAATAAAGAAATTTCTGGATTAGAAAACCTGCTTGTAATTTTTATCTGGCAATGTGTATCTTAATTTTCAAGCTAAATTTTATTTAATACCAATGGTAATATCTGTTTAAGGGGGGGGGAAGGAAAGAAAAAACAAAAACACAGAGAATTTCATTCTTTTAAAGTTAAAAAAAAATAAAAGTAGCTAAAATTAGGATTAATTACCAACAATTAATCATCTGGTGACTATGATTTTGTAGTGGATCAGCAAGGACATACAGGCCTGGAACAAGGGCAAGAGTCACAGCTTGAATGCTAGGCAGTTCCTTGGGGATAAAGGCAACACAATAAGTCCACTTTTGCTGCGCACTGATGTACCATATGATGTATCTTAAAGGTGCAATCTTTGCTGATTCTCTCACCTTAGGCCTCTTTGTAGTTTGTGAATTCAGAAGATGTGGGTTCCTGACAATGAACCTGGTTTTCAGTACCTTAACGCTCATATGCAAACAGAGTAGACATGACTGACTGAGTAAGGAAAAAGCAGAAGCTTGTCATGTCTTGTGTAACTTCTCATTACATCCCTGATGTTACAAAGAATGCCCCAGGCCCACCCTTACTTCAGGGCATACAGTTCTTGCAGGTGAGGGGGGCTACAAGACCAGTTTCATTAAAGCACCAAAGATGCAGACAAGGAGAGGCAGGGCACTAGGCTCTTGCTCATCCTCAGAAACATGGGCCATGAGCCAGGCTGCTGGCTGGTGGGAAAGAATAAGGTTTGCACAAGCACCACATATTCTTGCTTTTTGTGTCCTCAAAGCATCATTTTCTTTAAGAAACATTGTTAAACCCCACTTGACAGAAAACCAGAAAAAATTGTGGTACCTGCTTATCTGAACTGACAGTGCCTTTGGCAGGCTGATAGGTTTTCCAGTTCCTCAAGAGGTACCCAGCCTACTAATGACCTGCACAAAGACCTATTCAGTGACTTGCCAGAGCAGTTCTTTTGCTGTCCAATAGCCATGTTCATTCAAGATCAGTCAGCAGGAAAAAAAAAGGTTGGCTGTCTTTGAGGAAATGATAAAACATAGGGAGCTGGAGGTTTTGATAAAGCATTGAAGGGTTCACATGGGAGCAAATAGAAAAAAAAACTTGACTCAGAACTTCCCTGCCTGTTCCCTAGGCAATGAATCCTGGAATATTTGAAATTACTAACCCCTGAGCAGCAGGAGCACCTACTGTCTCAGAGACAGATTTGTCAAGTTCCCCAGACAGCAAGCACTGAGATGTGCATAACTGCTAACGAGATGGACAAACTGGACCCAGCGTGGGAAGGCAGGCAACCTACAGTGTACCAGCTGTACAATCACAGGACTGAAAAAAAAAGAAAATGTGGCCTGTAAAATACATTCTACATCGGCTGGTATTAAGGCATTAATGAGGTAAAAACCCCTTCAGTCTCTCTTCACCAGGAAACAGTGCTTTGCCCCAACAGAAAGTCAGGACTAGTCAGACTTATCAACTAAAAAAGAAGCTTTCTCAAGGAAATCTCTTCCTCGGTAATTCCATCCCTTTTGCTGAAATATTTTGAACATAGAGGCAGGGTGAGACAGATTGTGCAAGAAGCCATTAGTATGGCTTTGGATTAGCTGAAGGAAAGAACTGATAAGCTGGTAAAATGTCACCAGTAAATCTACATATGTATATATAAAGATACATACATAAATGCACAGTAGACAGTCATGTATGTAATTCATTTATACTCATGTAGTTTAGATATGGTAGTTGTGCAAGTCTATCACTGGCATACTTGATTCACATTAACAGCAAAGACTGCAAGAGCAGCGCAGTATGGTTCATCAGGCTGTGAGGATAGGGCTCCCAGTCTTCCTCCTTATATGTTCCTGAGGACTAGGCAGTGTGCAATGTATGATACTGTATGAAATTTAGTGTCACACAGTTAGATGCAGGATAAAAATTCTTGTATTTCTAACAGTTTTGCACAGTGTCCCCAATGCTGAATGAATTCTGAGAGTTGAAAGCACAAGCTGCTACAGGCTGAGCTAAAGAACTAATTTTGCTAGTTTAAAGACTAGAACAAACTTACATTCTCAGTGGATCAATAGAGAGGTGATCATGTAAGGCACCCTGTCAAACAAGTTTCAGAGACAAGTTATTTGTAGATTATTTTCAAAGATAAACTGGAGGATATAGCAATCTACTACTTGGCAGTTCACGAATGAAAGACACAAAAATAGCAATCTAAATTTGTTGACTATGCTATTTGTGGGACTTATTTTCCCCACAGTAATGTCATTCAGTTACAGGGATGTGCTATATATACATATATATGTGCAAATCACATATGTGTGCATTTGTGTCCTTGCCCACACTTTTATATCATAAAATACTTGGAGATCACTGCACCTATCCTTTTTTGCCAATATGATGTCTTTATAGGAAATGTAGGCATCTCCCTATAGTCCTTTATTTCACTGAATGCATATATGTCTGAAAGCTTTTCAGGATTAGGGCCAATATGCCATTTTAACAGCAATGTGCAATCACACATGGCAAGTAGATCAGCAACTAAATGCTATAATGGCCTTTTGAGCAAGGGGCTGAGTCAGCCTCTTCCACAACCTGTCGTACAGGGTTTGCGGTCCAATTCTGTATCCCCCATTCTGGTGCACCATTCCAGTGGTGACAGGTTTCTGGGTGACTGTTCTGTGGCTCATGATCAGCTGGAGGCTGGCAGAAGGAAGTGCAAAGAAGCTCTGCTCTGCAAATAACAGGCTGCAAAGAGAAGCCGACGTGAACAGACAGTGTAAATAAGATGGGAAGAAGGAGAATGTCTGCCAAAAACAACATGAGGCTTTAAAGGCCTGGTTTCGCTGCTAAAAAGTCCAAGCCCTAGCTTTTCCACCTCTAACCGAATCACACTCTGTTGCAGCTGATCCCTCTTACTCCGTTCTTTCCCACACATCAATCTCTGAAAAACGTTACCCCACATCTTTGTGAAGCTTTCAACAAAAGCACAGTGAATATAATTTGAAGCAAGCTGAGAAGCACCGTGTTCCAAATACCACTGCTGCTGCCATTTGCAGCCTGCAGGACAGTGCCCTGTGGTTATTAGCATCTTGCTAGAAGGACATATGGATGAGCCAACAATCTTACATGGAATAATTCAGACTTTTAGCTTTTAGGGATTGATCCCTTTTGAAATGCCCTGAAATCTCTGCTTTTGCTTGTTTTTTTAAAGGGCATGGGCACCATTTAAGCAACCAGACAAGAACTGGATCCTTGAAACAGGCACAAGGAGAACATAGTATATGTGACAGAGTCTGCACTAGTACCCTACCAAGCTCTGGAACCTCAGTATGAGCTGTGAGAGATCCCATTTACCTCCTTCAGTAGACTTTTCATGTAGTAAGGATGCTAATTGTTCAGATTAGCTCTAGGTGAGATTTTGGCAAACCATCTATACAACTGAGAAGGTCCTCTAATTTGTTTGGATAGCTCCCAGGCTTCTAAAAAGCTCCTGCACATATGTTTATGAAACACCAAGAAATAGAAATATCACATGGACCTTGTTTACTTCCTGTTACAGACATCTAGAGGAGACCAGCTGTCCAGCAACTCAGGGCTAAAAAAAGAGCACTACAGCTTCAGCCTGAAACACTGAAGAGAAGCGTGGGACACCCAGTGCCACTGTGACTGTGAGAGGAGCTGATGCAGGGAAACGTGCTGTCATGGAAGTAAGGAAGAGGGGAAGAGCAAAACCTAGAGAGCTGCAGTGTAAAGAGATGCCATGGAAATAAATACTGATATTTTTTTTTTCTTAAATTTGGTAATGCCAGCAAGCAAATCTGAAGTCCAAAGGCTGGTTTGTTTTGTTGGGGTTTTTTTTGCATAAATGAGAGAACATGTGCTGATTCTCATCATCACTGCACTGATGACCTGGAGACAAAGTTCACTATGCCTTTCATCTTGTTAAGCCTTCTCTGCCCACCAAATGAAATATTAAGACTTCTTAATATAATTTTTTCCTCAAACTTTTCTGGGAAGCTATTAGAGTCTGCAGACATTACAGGTGATAGAACTGGGAATCCAACAGCTTAGAAATCTTACAGATCTAGGCAGTCACCCCTGACTCCATGCCTGGATTGCTTTGCACCTACACAGAGATTCAGAAAAGGAAAAAAGAACAAGAGGGCAGATAAACATTTAGGTATGGTAACCATTGATGTGGTCTGATGTGGTCTGCCACTTTCTCTGCTGCTTCAGTAATTTTATATATCTACCTACTTTACTGTTGTTCTGCAGTTTTGACTTTGACTGCCAGAAAACTATGCTAAATAAAACACCATTTTTATGACATTCTACATATGTGGGTTTGTTTGTTTTGTTTTTTATTTTGGCTATTTTTATGTAACAACAGATGCTATTGCTATTTTTCATAGCTTTCTTGGACTTTGGGGTCACATCATCTGCAGGGATACTATCTGATTTTGCAGATAGACAAAACAGTTCATCAATATCCCAGTTCAAGAACCTTCTGGGAACAAAGCAATCACCAGCCACCAGTGCAGTATTTTTCAAGACTGATAGCTGAATAATTTACAGTGTCCTCTGGTCTTCAGTCTTTCAGATAAGCTCTTAATTCTCATTCCTCAACTGCTCCAAGTATAAATGAGCGGTCTGGGTAGGCATATATTGATTGTCCAGAGAGGATTTCGTCAGCCACAGCAGAAAAGAACTCAGACCTTCAAAATAAACTGTGGCTACCCATGCCTAATACTTAGGTTATTAAAAGCAAATGTGTTTGCAACCAATGCAGAAAGTAACTGCTTCATCTACAGAGTAAAAGAAAATATGCCACTGTTTGTGTCAAGATCCATGAAGATGAGATTCAGGGGCCATGGAAAAAATTCCAGAAAACACATGATGGAAGAAGATGAGAAAGAGGGCTTGATGCACATGATGAAGATGAGTGTAGATCATGCTGTCGTGCACAGTCTGAGTTCACAAGGCAAGCCACAGAATACAGACACCCTTGTTATTATAGACAGGCAGAGGAACCATCTGAAATATTTAGCAAAATACTTCCAGATTATTAAAAAAAAAAAAAAAAGAAAAAGAAAAAGTTGACATCTTTGTTGAAAGTTTCCACATTCAGAGTGTCTATTTCTCATAGACTTGTTTTTCAACCAGGATATATTTTCTTTTGGGTACTTTGTTGTTTTTCCTCCCTTGTAAAGGTAGTGTTACTTTAAAACCCACTGTGATTCTCACTTTCATATATTCTGTCTGCTGAATCTCCATGAAATACAGCAGGATATAATGAATCCTATTACCATTTAGAGACAATATTGCGCAGACGAGCAAAAGGTGACAAGCTATCTTTATTGCATCGCTATGTTACTCACTCATGCCAATTAGTCTTTACTGGATTCATTTGGTGCAATAATACAAAGTGCATGGCATGAAACACATGAAGTTTATCTCTTAGACACAGTTCAGGAAGTCCTTATTATTTTCCTAATAACATTTCAGATAATGTCATGAACATCATTAGTAGCATCTCGGGGATGGAGCATATAAATTACTTTTCTTTAAATCCTGTGCAGTTATTCCTAAATTCCTTTTATTTTGAAGATAGAAATATTCCGAAAATAAGGAGGAATGCTATACTAAGTCGATTGCAAGGTGCTAAGAGTGTTCATGAATACTATCCATTGTGTCAGATGACTCACACATCTATCAGGTGTGCCACATTAGCCCACAGAAAACCTTTTGTACATGTTGTGTCCTATTAAAAAAAAAAAAAAATGCTTTGTCTTCTGATGTCAATCATGGTGATGGATGGGCCCAAGGTGTTAATGAGTAAGCTTTAAAAAATACTTGTGCTCTGCCAAATCTCTGCATCACGTCAGTAGGCACTAAACTAGGCAGTTGGAACTAACAGAATATTTAGAAAGGACAGCTCTTCTTCTGACTCATTAAAAAAAAAAAAAAAAAAAAAAGGCATGTTTTTAAGCTCTCTCTACCAATTCTCTTGAGCCCTTTGTGGTTTTTTATAAACATGATTTAACAACATTGTATCAGTTTACCTAAAACAGATTAACTCCAAGTGACTTTGATACTTCTTCAGTTACACTTGCCTTTACATTTTGCTAAGTGTAAAGTCTAAAATCAATGAGCCAAATTCTTGAGTTACTCCAGATTTTTTTCTGGGTAACTTAGACAGACATCTTAACACATTCTGTTTAGTACGTGTCATGCAACACTTTCAATTTTATTCTGCCGTGGAAATAATATAACACAAGAGTCTCTAACTGTGAGATACAAGAATTGTCGTTTGGGGGGAATCAAGTGTGACTCGCAGTTTGTCAGAATTAAACCCAGAAGAGACTGCTTTGACTGCCCTGTTGGATTTCCTGCAGAGCGGAGCGCAGCATGCTTCCCACATTTCTCTCTACCTACAGCATACCTCCCAGAGCAGTGTACCATCTTGCTTTCAAGATTGCACATTGCAGTGCACTCAATAATTTGTTCAGATGATTACTGACTCTGACTAAAACAGTTTTCCCAGCCACAAGCTATTAAGCTAAACTTCTAGGGACTTGGATCATTTATGCCTTTGTTTGTTCCTCTAAAAAGGATCTACTCATAATTACCTAAACACCGCAGATGGGTAGACTGGTGGTAACTTTTGGGTTTGTGTGAAATGTCTCTTTTTCAGTATAGAATTTCAAATTCTTTCATTTTGACCAGTTCTATAGTCATAAGGATTTTTTTTTTCCCTTAAAATATTCAGGAGAAAAAGTTCTCTTAAAATATAGTCTGTTTTGATAATTTTCATCCAATAGTGAAACTATTTAAAGTGATAATGAAATAGTCAGAAACAGAGAAAATAAACACCCATATCACAAAACAGATACTGAATAAATATTCTGATTAACCTCAATATGATTTTTCACAGCTCTAGGGTTCGGTAGAACCTACAACTAAAAGAGAATCTCAGCTAAACCCAGTACGGGCTTTCTGGCAGATTTATTAGTGAAGCAATGAATACATGAATACATGTTATATATGAATACATGTTACATGAACATTATATATGGTTGGGCTACATCATATTTCAGTGCAAATGTGATCAGAAGAAAATTGTTTTTTAAAAAAATGCTTAGAGTTTAATGCAGATAGATAACTATCAGGATTAAAAAAAAATACAATTGCAGAAAAAAATATTTGTAAAATAATTTATTTCTCATTTGGCATCTATAACCTCCATTATCTAGGTAATTTGACCATAAAGATTAATTTTCAGCCTTAAAAAAAAATTAAAGGGACTGATTAGAACTGGACAGCAAATATTTCTTCCATTTGTGGAGGAAAATTGAGATTTTTAAGAAAAAATCTCAGCCTGAGTCTGGTTGGAAAAAGTCAAAGCCTTGAAAACGTCTAAAAAACACAATGAACTAAAAGCAAAGTCTGCATCAGTCTACCATAGTGTTTGATTGTTTTCTTTGCATTGAGTTTGTTTTCTCTTCTTACTATATTTAGCTTAAAACTATAAATGCATCAGCCCTTGAAACTGGAAATGAGATTTCAATTTTAAAAATCAACTTACAGGATTTCACTAACATTAGACTTATTCCTGGAAGCTGAAAAGAAAAACACGGTTTAAAAATATTTTCCTGTGAGTAGTGTCTTGTTTCAGTGAATTATGGTTTACCAATAATAATTTAAAAAAAAAAATGCTAAATACATATTTCATGCTCTTTCTTCAAGCTTCTAACAAAAAAGTTCAGTTTTCCAGTCTCATTTTTGTAATGTTAATGATTCTAATATGTTACCAAATGGAGAAGATTAGTTTTTCCTCTGAAGAGCATATGTTAATGCCAAGCCCTGAGTTGATTGACAGCAATGATGATCAAAGATGCCACCTAAATTGCTTTTCTATTCTTATTGCTAGTGTATTTCCCAAAGGACTCAAACCAGAGACTCAAGCTACACACCAGCATTAGCAAGACTGAAAGAAGCACTGAAAATGTTTCTGAGCAGATCCTCAACTCGTGAAACTTGGCACTGCTCCACTGACTTCTTGTTTTCACTCCTTCTCCTTCTGTCTCGCTTGTGCTTATATGTGGGCTGCTGCCCTGCCTTAGACATTTTTTGAGGAACAGACTCACAGCAAGCAAAGCAGATAGATTAAATAGGTAGAAACTTTTGAGCAACCTATAAGAGATTGAACAACAACCTAAAAACTAGGTACAAAATAATAGTATTTATTTGTGTCAGACCACTGGGCTAAAATTTCAGCTGCTATAAACGAGGATAAGTCTATTGCTGAAAGAGGAGTTAGACAAACTGACATCAAATTAAGATCTACTTTTCTTGACTCCAAAGGAGCTATACCAGCTAAAGAGGATCTTGCTTACTTTATTAAATTAATCAAAATTATATGCTACTGCATGTATGACAGTTTTACTTTGTGAAGAGATGAGAAATGTCTCTGAAATGAGAAATCTGATTCTTCCCTTCATAACACTGCTGTAAATCATCAGTAGGACAGCTTTAAACAATGTCAGCACAAAAATGGTAGGGATAAGTATCAGTACAAGAAAAACAGGAATTTCCCAGTCTTAAGCAAAAAGATCAGGACTTAACTATACTTTCAAGAGCTATGCATGACAGTCTGTAACACCAACTGACTCAATATCTCTAATTTTTAACTGCCATGAGAAGATGGTGTATTTCTGTTATGAGAGAGGAAAGGAGATCTCCAAGAACCAGCTTCATTGCTCAGTGTTTGCCTAAGAGCACAATAAAGTTTTTTAACTTTGCTCCCAAAATTGACCCTCTCTGTGTGAACAGTAACAGTGTTGGACTAATAAGCGTGGATGTTTGTTCTGTTCTCTGTAATCTGAATTCAAATCATTAGCACAAGCAACTTGTGCACTGTGTGCCCGCAAGTAAATAAGAGAAATTAAGAAAGCTCATGGTGCACAAAATATGAAAGATTTTGAACTAAAAGTTCTCTGTCACTACAATTCTTTCTTTTGTTTTGTCTTTAACCTGATTTTAAAACTAGTTCTTGTGCAAGGGCATCTTCTGTTTGTGGTCTTGGTTATTTAGAAATTACAAACAAAATCAAGTTGAAAGCAGAGAGTAATCTCTAAGAAAAAGCATGTTCTAAAGGCTAAGATAAGGTATGCTTCCAAAAGCAGTAAATCCTTTTCAAAAAATAATAATGAATGCAGGAAAAAATAATCCTATGCTACTTGACCATTGGATTTTATCAGACCCTTGGGGCCCTGCTGCTTGCCCCTTTCTTTCAGTTTGCACCATCCTAAACCAGCTTTGGCTGATCAAGTTCAGAAACTTGAGGTTCATCTCAGATGACCTGAAATTCTTTAACAGGAAGAGTATAAGGAAGCTACCTCTTATTCATACATAGAAATGGAATTTGACTCCTCAGCTTGCTGCAGTTGAAATCAAGAGATTTCTATGTCATGGTGGTTTAAACTTACTAAATATAGGATATAACTGTTCTATATAGCAGATGTTATATCAATAGGCAAACTGTAAGACAGAAGGATTGAGTCACTTGGAGAGTGACGATCTACTTGCACTTGGTCATGCTGCAGATACTTAAGTCTATAAGAATGGTAAAACCAGAAAGACAGATGAGCAGAAGGGAGGTAATGTATCACTGTGCATATGAGTGGAACTGGGAATTTTACTGATCTGCAGTGAAAAAAATTTGTTTCATCACAGTATTGTGGAACAGGAGACACAGAGCTGCTGAGTTCCCTTGCAATCAATTCTATAATAATGAATGCAGAAAAATAAACATTAGTAATTGAAATATATCAGTCAAGGGGATGCAGGGTACTTTCTATGGTCCAGGGTTTTCTACGGCAAATATGATATTGTTCAGTTTAACTTGGTAGTTTTGAATAGGAAAGTAAAATTTATTTTGAGATAACTGACTTAGTGGTGTTAATAGACTGAATATAAGGAAACTCGAAGTATCTGGTTAAAGCTATTATGGTATTATAGTCTACAACTATTGAACAAGGTGTCCAATATCTTGACAGCAGTAAAAATAGTAAGGACAGCATCAGGTCATATAAGCATTAAGGGGGTAGAAGTGGCAAGGAGTCATACCTATGAAAGGGGTCTCATTCAAACTCTGGCCATTTCATCTGAGAAATGAAGAAGTCAGTAGAAGGCCAAAGGATCCCAGTGATAAGAAAATTACCTAATTCACGGGACTGTGGTAAGCATTCTGCCAGGTTTTTAGCAGAAGGAAAAAAAAATAAGCCTCGCCATAACTGTGTAAATCGTCTTCCCCAAAGAACTCCATTTAGAAACCCATGATAATAAGCTACAAAGTCTATTCATGCTTTTGGTACATCTTATGGTTATCTTATGTAACTACTATTAGTTACAGTTATCTTTGCTTAGAAATGTAAGTTGCCACCCTCAGGTTTGAATCAGGCTTCTGATTTGAAATGCGAGTCCAAATTAATAATATCAGGGTCATAAAAGGAGAATTAGAGTGACTATTTCAAAACTCCATTCATCAAAAGAAACATTACCAGTTCTGTCTAACTGTAAAGAGATAAATGATAAACATATCAATGTACAGAACAGAGATAGAAAGCACAAGACAAAATTTTGACAGCATAAAACATAAAGAAGGCATCACTGGAAGGTTAATGGTACCTAACTAAAGATAAAAAAGCTGAAGAACATGATACAGAAAAATAATCTAGAATTCAGCAAGGCCTTATATCTGTAAAGGAGTTAAAAAAAATCAAGTGTGAGCTTAAAATCAATCAACCTTTTTCAATAGCAGCCAATGTGAAAAACAAAAACCCAACACAATATCTCCCAATGAGCAAATGTGGTGGTAAAAAGTAGACATATAACTAACTGCAGAGATACATAGGTAGGAGTTCTAATGGAAAAATATATTATTTGGGCTTTTTTGAGATGGTCAAGATGGACCAATCAGCTAGTTATACAGTGTTAAAAGCATCTTAGCATTTCTGTCAAATATATATGGGGGTTTTAGGTTATTTTATTTCTGCATCATTAGTGAGAGTCAGATATTCTCATATTTAGCTGAGTTTTCAAAAGACTGGCAATTTTGCTTCTCCACCTCTTCCACTTTACCTAATGTGAGATATACATGACATATCAATATTCTTTTATTGAAATACCTATTCAGAGTTTTGAACTACACTTCCCCTGGGTGATCCAGCCTCTCTGTCCTGATGACTTCCATTTACTGATGCAACTATAAAATAACCCAAAAAATTCAGACCCCAATTAACCCTAAAATTCAAACTTGTTCAGTGCATGTTATAACAATACCTATTATGTAGGAATTCCTAGATTTTTGTAATCATTGTAGTTCTGCATTGTGGTTCACACCTTTAACAATTTGTAAGAGGTAATAATTTACAATGGCATTCCTTAATCAAATGTCAGGTTCAGTGCATTCTAATGTGTTGTATTTAATAGCAATCAAGACAGTTCATAGGAGACATGGAAAGGAAAAGAAGTGATTGGTGAAGAAAAAAGTCAGCAACGGAAACCTTAGACTACTGAAAGGCAAAGGTTACCTCCCACTGGAAAACACTCTTCCTGAGCTGGTATGCGCCTGCAGAAAATAAAGAAAAGAAAAATTATTATTAATCAGGCCTTCATGAGCGAATGATATTGGCAGGCATTAAGAAATCAGCCAGCAGAGGAGAAAAGCATGAAGTGATTCCAAACAAATGAAGGCTGAGCTGTATTCAGCAGAACTATCTCTTTCCAAGGAGGAAGAGGCAAACTTGGAGCAAACATCATTTGTCAGTAATCAGGGCTTTAATGGAGAGTAATGGTTATAGGACTTTTTTGCAATAACCACAGAAAGACAAACTGTATTTAAACTTTCCAGGTATTTAGATTTCATTCAGGCTGTCCATGTTACAAGGTATTTCTCATGAGGGATTTCAGTGCAACATGAACAATTTATGTATGGGTCACAACTGATGCTACATATTTTATGAATATTTTCTTCTATTATATGTGAAATTTCAGGTTGCACTCAGCTTCCAGGCATTTTTGGACCATGTAACTAGTCAGAAACTGTAACCAGGGCACTCAGTAGAGTATATATCCCTGGTGTAGACACTGTAATCTCTGGAGTAGGTAAGGTTAAACCAGTAAATTTGTAAAGCTTAATGCATCACACAGCGAGCCGGAACAGTCCCAGAAGTTGGATTTGCACTCACATCACAAAACAATTATTCCTTCTTATTTCTTTCTTGTCCTGTGTGATACTCAGTGTTCAGGTATGAATGATGGTACTTTCCCCTCCCTCCTCTCTCCCACTCACTTTGCCTTCACTTGCTAATGGAGAGATGCGTACTGTCTTGAATCATAGCCACCACCATATAAGAACACCATCAGGTTCTATGAACAAAACCAGAACCTCACAAATTGTGTTTGTGTAAGGTGACTGAACTATCACCGATAGTAGTAGATGTGGGAACTTGCAGCTTATAAACCCTGGTACCTTCTCCATAGTCTAGTCTTCTTGGTATTATTCATATGCACACAATTTTTCACTAAAAAGATCTGCTCATTTCCAGGTATTTGTAGGATCTGAAATGACCTCCCAACAGATACACTAGTTGTCATGAATTCAGGTTAAACTCCAGAAGAACTTTGGAAGCTAATATCTCTGAAGATGTTTTGTTTCATCAGACTTCCATAATCTTCTCAGACTCTTCATCTCAACCCAATCTTTATGTAGCTTTTGACTTTTCTGAGAAATTTAGACTGCTTTCTGCTTCTTATTGTTTCTGAACCCTCATCTTTAGTTTTTTTCCCAATTTAACTGTAGTTTTTCTCTTACAGAGCCACTGTGAGCACAAACTAGGCATCCATCAATCTAATATTCTGCTGTACAGCATCAGGCAATCTCAGTGTTTCACAGAACTGATTGCATCATGAATACCCACCTGCCCAAAAGATTTAAGAAAAAATTTCTTCCAAAATTCTTTGATTCCTTCTCCTATAGTAGCCTCTTATTTAGTACGATAGCTTTGAGCAAGCTTGAGCAGCCAATATAAAGGACAGAAGAATTGCTGCCTAATTTATTAAGTTAAAAGAGAAGCCTTACTATAAAGCACAAAAGGCTTGTTATTGCCAATCTCAATACTGCAAATGTGGTTTTCAGTTAAGAATATTCATTTCAGAAGGATAAACTTCCGAGGGTTCATTTTGGATTTTTTTTCTGTTGTGTCCTTTCCACTGCTTTGATTCTCCTCACTAGCAGAATCACAAATGTTCATAATCAGGCTACATGGCCCAATGATTCTGAATATTACCTGGTTACTTCACTTCCCAACTCAGGATAAACAATGACATTCTTCAAAACTAATTGAGAAGTACAGATCAATAGATAGCAGTACTTGGGAGGAGGGATCTCTTCACTGTAAAGTCTTGGAAAATAATTTTCTAAAAAGTATATAAAAAGTATACGCTTGCCCCTCAAACATCATGGAATAAGGCCACTCACTATACCTTGATGTTTTAACACACAACAAAATGTTCAGCTAATGCACAATGGAGCAACACCAGACTGGAGCAACACTATAGGTCAGAACTAATTCTCTGTTTCTTAACAGATTCATGAGCATTTCATTGCTCTGCTTATAAAAGAAGATACACTGAAGACAGTGTTCAGGAATTTAAATGCTAGGATGAAATGATAAAAAAGTTGTGAGGTTCCATACTTATTTTTACCTGAAATCTGTTGCATTGTATTAGGCAGGTTCATGATGGACACTGTTGTATTGCAATGAATTTTATGGGACAGGGCAGTTAATTTTGTAAATAAATTACACTTCACTAAGAAAAAACCATTGAAAAGAAATCAGACACGTCTAAATTGACAGTTTTTGAAGTTTTTTCTCATTTGCTCTGATGAAATCCGCAGAAGTTTTGGTAGTGTACTATACCAGAATATAAAGTAGATGTAAAAGCAACTCGTAACTTTTGCTTTAAGAACCTTATACTTCCATATTCCAGGAATACAGAAAAACATCTGCCTCTGTGATTTTGAAATTTATATTTCTGAGAAATAAACTACCCAACATCAAATATATATAAATTAGCCTAATATGAAGAGACTGTGTCAAATTCAGGCCTGAAGCAAATAAGTGTGGTTCCACTTCTGCCAATAGACTGTTTTGAAATTGGTGTACTGTTATTTTTATAGACTACAAAGATAATTTTTGAGCACACTAAATTAAGTGGTGAATACACTTCTAACAAAATGTTCCCTCCATTGAAATACAGGGAGTGGGCAGCTCATACTGCCAGATGAATGTGATATGAATTACTTTAAGAAGATACAGTGACTCTGAAATTATCATCAATTACAGTTGCCAAATTAAGTAAGAAAAAATAATGGACAAGATATGGAGGTGGAAGATATAGAGCTACAGTTGCTACTAAAAATACAGGCAAAGCTGTAAAGGCATCATGACACAGTACCTAATGATTTGCTTATTATTCTGCATCTATTAAAATATCAGCTTTTTAAGAACTTATATTCTTTTTGTTTCCTACATTTAATACTTGGTAAATATTTTTTTCTACTGGTTCCAGTACTGAATGCCTTCATTTAATGCATATTTCTACTGACCATGCATGTTTGTTAACACGACTATTTTAAAACCTATGAATTTAAGCATCTCTTGAAGATTTGGAGCTAATCAAATCCACAATGGTCAGTAATTCTGCTAGTTGTCCAGACTTCTTAATCAAAGTTCATCATGCGTTATTCTTATGCTGCTATCTGCTAGGGACAAACACAAATTTAGATTCTTCTGAAGGGTTTTACCATTTCAAGATATTTCTTCTATTATAAAAAAAACCTTTAGAAAATAAAGCAAAATTTGTCACCAGTTTATTTACAGAAAGCTCTTTATTGTTCAGCAGCACTATCAGGGATTTTAAAATACTTACCAAAAGAGGTGAAATAAAAAATATGCCCAAATTTTTGCAATCTCAAGAGTCAAAACAGTAAGCTCCTTGGGGCAGAGACTATCAGATTTTATTTGTACATGGTCCTTAGCACAGTGAGACCCTAGTTTTTGACTGCAGCCCCTGAGTGCTACTTCAATGGAAATAATGAATGATGATAATAATAAAGTCTGATTATTAACTTGACAGGCAATTTTTGAAATAATGAGTCATCAAGGAAACTAATTTTTCCCCAATAAGCAATTCAGCCATTTCCTCTCATCACAGATAATATACATCTGTCTTCTATGCTGTTTGCAGAAATTCTGTAGATGTGCTATGTCTTCTCATGAGAAAATTGTTTCGTGAAATGGAACAATTTTTCTCAGACTCATGATTTCTTCTTTATTGAGGGCCAAATTGAGCCTGTGTTCAATTGCCCATATCTGGGACAGCGAGTAGTTACAGCACCTCCAGAGCAAGCTGGAGAAGAAATTGTGACTCAGAGAGTTCCAACCCCTTTCTCAGGCTCAGCTGCCTACTTGCTCCAGAAAGAAACCTGCAAATGCTCTATAGTATAGACTATTTACCACCCCTGCCAGCTCAGCTCAGCTCTCTGCCATGTTGAGGGGCGAGAGCCAAGATAACTTTCACACCCTCCTCATGTGTGCAGAGGACATGAAAAAGAAAGGAGTTCTAAGTGAAAAGCCTTTATTCTCCATCCTGTGGCAAATGCTAAATCTATGGAGGCCATGTGGAGACTGTGCCTCAGTAAGGACAGATAAATCTAGACATCAATATGACCCTACATTAGCAGCTAACAGCACATGATTAAGGAAACAAAATCCCTAGAAGTGGAAAAGTCAAATCCTTCTTCTACCTAATCAAAATAATCCTAAAATGTGGTTTGTTTTGGTTTGGGGTTTTTTAGTTTGACTTGGGACACCACCTGCAAAACTATAAGACCCAGAGACAGCAGTTAAGCATAAAAAAATGTTATGTTGGCATGCCTGGCAATATTCCGTGGTGAAGCAACAGTGTTTATAGCTTATTTTTTCTGAGATTTTAAAATTGCCAGTGACAAATGAAGTGCTTTTGATAGCTTTTATTTATTATGTAGATCCATATTAATGACTAAATAAAATAACCAGATGATTTGAACTTTCTCAAAAAAACACACCTCTGATTTTGGATCAAAGACATGTTTAACAATATCCACAGTCCTTATGCATCCACACCACACAATTTGATGTACTCATCATCTATCATATGCCTTATGATTAATTTGAGTCGTTATGAGTAACGTCTATCACCGCAGTCCTGGCATGAATAATTATTGTTCTGCTCCCTGCTGAGATAACTCATTTCTGACAAAGATCTGAAATTTGATATTTGCATAAGAAGAAAGATGAAACAGGAATAGTTTATTAGAATGGTATAGTCTGTTCAAAATTTTCGCAATAAACTTTTTTACCTCCTAGGAATTGATAACTACTTCAAAGAAAAACATGTGAAGCAGAACTCAATATGTCGGAGATGTCTTTGCAATTACCCCTGGATCTTTCCATCAACATGTGGAATTTGTATATCAAAAATAGCAACAGGAATTTTAGAGCCTGCTGGGTTCCTGGAGACTTGCACTGCAAATAACAATCACAGAAACAAAGCCAGGTCATTCTGAGGAAGACAGAATAACATAGGCAGAATCAAAGGATGATGGAATTTAACACCAAAAAAAAGTCCAGTCAGATATAAAGATTATGTAGACTGGAAAAAGGCAAGACAGACATGCAGGAACTAGGAAACTAGTGAGCAGAGCTGGCACCTGCAAAACAGATCCCAAAGCATGATCGACATGGGCAAAAGAAACTTTACCAGCAACTTGTCTTTGGCCAGAGCTGCCGTTCAAACCCCACCAAGCGGTCTCACTCCTGTGTGGCATCAAGTTCCTCCCTTGGAAACATCAGCGGTGCTGCCTTGAACAACAGCCCTGGTGAAAGCAGCACCATGGCTCACACACACAGGAGTGAGAGTAAGTTGACACAGACCCTGTTTGTGTCTATCATTAAGTCAAACAGGACCAAAAAACTCAGGTTCTCCATCATCTAGGCAGGTGCTCAATGCACTAGATAGCTATTTTTGTTCTAACTCGAAGAACATTTAAGTATGACATGTGAAATGAAAAAGAACTAACAGAAGAGACTGAGAAGTTCTCAATTTCAAAATACCCTACAGTCTGGCAATTGAGTTTCTTCTTACCAGCAAAATGAAAAAGACTTATATTTTCTTGTCTTCCAACAGCAGAAGAGGGATTTGAGCCCAGGTTTCCCACAGGCTGTATGAAAGCCCTTACTAGTGTGCAAGTGAGTAAAGCAGACAGTGCCTTCTGCTGTGTGAATTTAGACTTCGAAGCCATAACAAGACATTCTGGCAGTTGGGGCAGGATGTCAGTTTAATACCATCCTGCCTTCTTTCCACATGCACATGTAATGAAAGAGTAGAAAAAAAAATAAGTGGCAAAAGCTTCTTACCTTTACTATCACATAAACGGCTACTCAGAAAGTCAGCATATGGGCCTCTTGCCCCTGCCTTGCTATAGTTTTGCTTTTCTTCTTCTTTTCCCTTTTTTTTCCTTACCAAAACTGCAGTTCATCAGCTCTTCTAAAACTTGAATAGACCAAGCTGTTTTAAACACATCCTCTAGTGATTCAGCCTTAGTATCATGGCTCTGGTACAAATTCTGCCTACAACTGTTAAGGAAAGACAGTTTCCTTCTTTCTTGGCGTGCCTCTACAACAGCATCCCTTCCCCCAAAAAACACTGCCTGCTTCAAGCCTTCTTCTTTTCTAAAATATGAACTCTTATACTAGACTTAATCCTTCATTTCAGTTCTTGTAAAAGTAAGCCTGCTATTTTTCAAAAAATAAGTAGGTATCCTTTTTGGAATTACTGTCTTATCCACCATTCTTCTGAAAATTCTTGTGTATCTCCTGTGGGGGCATATTTTCTGCCATGCTTGCACTTCTGACTGATTTCCTTAATAGTTTCAGTTAGTCTAATTACATGTATTAGTATTATGAGTATTAAATCAACATCTGTATTAATTTATTGTACTTTATATATTATGTCTTTCTCCTATTCTTCACATAGAGGTAAGCAAAACTATAAATGTCTCCCTGACTTTGCAACAAGCAGTAGTGCCTCTTCTTCTGATCTTGGCAGAGCACCATTTCTGAGGCCTGAAGATGAACTATCATATCTGTAGAACATTTTCATTCCTGAAACTCTTGGAAAAATTACTTGAATAAGAATCCATTCCATATTTTAATGACCTCCCATGAACTTCCAGATAAGGGACTTAAAAAGAACAGCAAAGGTGTTTATTATATTTTGTAATATGTAGGTAGACTTTAAGGTTAAAAACGACCAATAGGTCACTTGATGTGTTCTTTCACACCTTACAGCCCAATAAAGGTACATTTGCATTGAGGTAATTACTTTTGTAATTAGACGACTCTCTGCAACAATTTGCATGAATCATCCTGTTAAATATATTTTCTCCTTTCTGAACTGAATTTGTCTGACTTCATCTTCTAATCACTGATTTTACCATTCCTTTCTCAGATTTCGCTTTACTCCTTATAGGTATTGATCCTGAAAGCCAATGCCCAGTTGTTTTATTGATATGTACACTCTAGTACTTTATTTTATCCTTTATTGTGCAACTTTTACCCCCTCTTTGATCCTACTGCTGTCTTTTTTCTGTTTAAACAAGTCTCTTTCCGTATATAGCTCTGTTACTTCTATTGCTAATACTCTAACTGATAAAACTGTACTTGCCTTTTCACGTGTGCTCAGGCCAGTGGTGATGCTATCATTAGCTAAGTCTTCCTTATCATCATAATAATCCATCAAATATGAGAATCCAATCCTCATTTTACTACCTCCTACCCACACTGAGCTCAAAATAGCCTGGATTTGATAAGCTTCCAGGTGCCCTGCAAGGATGAGAGAGAACTTTTAAGCAAAGTTCAAGAAGCGCTTGTCATAGTGGTGAAGGGGTAAAAATGAGTAACTCAAGATATTTACCTCATTGGATTTCTCCTGGAACAAGTTACTGAAATGGTGATTTTTGTAGAAACTGTGTCATACTGCACAACATTGAAGTGGTAAGATACATTCTTAAATAGTTTTACATCCAAGTAAAGTGAAAAGAACAAGATTTACAGAGTCGCACTAGGGAATTATCCTTAATGCAAGTAGAGTTATGTTTCTTTTATAGCAGAGAAATGTCTGATGAATTTTCTATGGTTTAAATAGCTTGGACTTTTTCACCTATTCTACTTGTGCACGCACATTTTTTGGCCTTTGGGCTTAAAATTGTCTGTCATTTTTCTTTCATGTTTGTTCACTCCACAAACAAGGTAAGGACTATGACACATTTAATAGAATATTAAATTCAAATTTTTGGATATTGAAAAAGCAAACAGCTCTCAATTCCCAAATCATGAATATCAACATAGCATCTTGCTTCACAGTGTCAAGGTTTGAGTTCAAAATGCAGACAAAGATTCCCATCCTATGAATAAATTACTATTTGGAATGGAAGAAAGAAAAAGGAGAATGACCACTGGGTTACCAGTTCAATAATCCCATATCATACCATCATGTTTGAATTCAGAAAGTAGTAGTGATGTTTTTGAAGTAGGTATGCACTTTTGTTGCAGGATCACCAATTATTACAATTCCAAGAATGTTTGATAGCATTAATAAACATTAAAAAAAAAATCATAGATGAGGCCAAAAAATAGGAACAAACTCATCATACAAGTATTCTTTCACCTACAATTTCAGACATTATTCAAAAACATATTCAGCTTTAGTGGGTTTTGTATTCTTGTAGCAATTGCACCTTCAATGCCCTCACTTGTTATCATCTAGTTTCTCATCACTAGCAAGCACGGGGGAACTTCAGCTCGGAAGTCTGATCAAGCTGAGTGTTGGAGAAGTCTGAATCTCCACACTGTAGATCAGATTTCTGCTTTTTCAGATCATCCCCACATTGCAGTGATGCTACTTTGGCATCAAAATGAAATTTGTTCATTTGTTTCAGTTTTCTTCATTCCAGCATGGAAATGAAGCTAAAGAAGGAGTCAGATGTACCAGCAGATTTTGCCACGGGGAAGGATTTTCTAGTGCTGATTCCATATTGATACATAATTTTAAGTTTCAAAAACCTCAATGAAATATTTCCTTACATTTCTTGCCAGTCCACTGTTGCTGCCTGACTGCTCATTTTCCACCCTTCTCAGCACAGGCAATGACGCATTGGACAATCTGAAGAAGCAATATTATGAACTTGAACTACATACAGGCAGAGGGGCGAGTGACTTCTCTCATCTTAGGATGGTTAACATGCCTGTAAAAGATCCTCTTGCGGGGTATACAGAAAAGAGCTGGAATAACCCACTATAAACCAAACGTAAAAACAAATATTACTTTAATTTCTATGTTAAAAAAACTAAAGAATAAATGGATTCCATCTAATTTTCAGACTCTAATTGAGGTTCCTAAGAGGAATTTAGGATGTGCCTAAACTGTCAGACATGGTTGCACCAGCACTCCGTGCTGCAGGAAGTCCCCAGGGCTTCACCACTGTTTCCCTTGCGCTTGGATTTGCCTGGAAAACGAAAGTGAGCATGCAGGCAGGAAGGAAACATGGTGACATCCAGCCAGAGCACTAAACTGAATAAGTGAAAGACTAAGACCCTGGGACATCTCACAGTGTTCATCTCCAGTTTGAACATAGCTTCTTTTACACTAGTCTTCCTCCATAGCCGAGAAAGAGAAAGGACTATTTTGAGGAGGCATTCTGATTAGATCTACCTCTAGTTCAGCTCTTGGAAAAATCTGAAACAGTAAATGGAATTTGCTCTTTGCCTTTCAAAAGTGATTGCAGATGTTGATACAAGAACCATTGGTGTTTTCTTTCATCATAAAATTAAAGTGAATAGCAAAAATATTTGTTTAGGTATCTCAACCAATTTGGTTTAATGTACCTTGCATGCATGTGTGTATGTATATGTGTGTAGGAAGATAAATTCAGATGAATATATAAATCTATTTATACAGTATCTTGTTTCTATCTATACAATATCTTAAATAGAATATAGAAGACTGTTCAGAAATAATTACCTTTTAGCTAAAAATATGAGGAATAAATTTTAGTGGCTCTAACAAGGAAACAAGCCATTTGGAAAACTGTCTATGATAATATATTCTTTGACATTAAGCATTTACTTTGTGCGGGCATTGCACTTCTATTTTTAATAAAAAACGAAGGATTTTTTTTTAAGGTTTTGAATCATTCTAATAAGAATTTGCATATTTGGCCTATTTTCTGAAAAACTAACCAGTCTGATAATGTAAGGTTAGGTGCAACATAAACTGTAGCTCTTACGGTGCTGCCCCTGAATTGTAGCAATGGCAAGTGAAGTTTAATTTCAGGGAAGTATTGATTTTTTTCTTACTTTTTGCTATAAAATGGCAAAGAATGTGTCTTTCAATGGACAGCAGTAAACATGAAAGAAATCTTAGATGTTCCTAAACACTGCAATTTTAACATACACAGTCAGATCAGAGGGGTGGAAAAAAAACCCTAATCTTTACTAATTTCTTCTGAGTTTATTCCAGGCCTGAAACTTTCAATCCAGCCCAGTCTCTGTTGCTACGGTAGGACCTAGCACCTGGTAGTTTTTTTCTTATAGCCAACAACACACCCCTACTTAGGTACAGACAAGCTCAAGGGCAAGATCAAACAAAGAGGAGTATATTGGAAGCATTCTAAACTCACTATTCAAGACAGTGTATGCCATAACAGGGGTCTGCTGTGCAATAGAAGCTCTCAAAGCCTGAGGGGAGGAAGGAAAAAAAAAGAAGTCCAAAATCATTTATCTATACTCTTGCTTTATTTTTCTTTATTTCTATTTTCTGTAATCTCTCACTATTTCCCCCTTATTCTGAGAAGTGTTCACTCCCAACAGAATGTGCAACACACGAGTGTTGGAGAAAGCTGGATTTGTTTTTCAAATTAATCTTCTGAGGATACAGTAATTGCTGCAAAGCAAATCATTATTAATCAATCTGTACCATAGCACAAGCTTTGGTACTTTGTAGTTCTCCTGTTCTTTGTTCTGCACCTACAGTTTCGTGTTGGAAGGTCTCAACACCTACACCTTTTAATTTTGCTGTGAAATGTTCTGCAACTTCACTTTTCTGTTATCGCTTTGTGTTTTGCAGGCAGAGTATTGATTTAATTTACAAGCATTCCAGTTTTCTATAGCTCACTTCTTCCTTTTGCATCCTTTTTATATGAACATGTCTAAATCTCTAGAAAATTGAAATGCCACACTAGTAATACCTGCTTCTACTTAATATGTCAAAAATGCAGTTTTATAACTGAGCATAAAAAAGACATTCAGATTATTGACATTTAACTGTAAAGAATATGAGACTGCCATTATTTACAAGTGGTTTATTACTTTCTTGTATGAATAGGCATAAAGAACTTTCTTAATTATATGCTGTATGAGTGCAAAAAAAAGCCTCTACTTATACATTTTAAATGCCCGTTTTTCTATATAATTACCTTTAAAGTAAGATGAGCGTTGCTGCACTGCATTAAATATATACTCTGATATGTTCTCTGAATGCACTATAAATGTGGAGGTTCTTTCTTTCTTAATAGAATTTCACTTTTCCCATCTAGAGTTTCAATATTTCAGAGGTCTTTTCATTTGATTATACATGCAAATCACTTGGGAGACCTAACACACTTATCTAAAAATTACTCATTCCTGTATAACGAATTTAACAATCTCATCTGCAATGAATAAGACTTTCAAACTGTTTTCAGTTCCTCCACAGAATTGTTCTTTTCTCTTGAATACAGATCCTGCCACACAGCCAAACTGTAACCAGTGTATTCTAAGGTCACAGGCCGATTAATGTTTATGTAAAAAACAAAGTTTAAGCTGCCTCTGAATATTATGCTTCCTGGTTTGAGGGAGTCATGCTTATGGGGCTGATTCCTATGCATGGCTGAATTACATTAAACTGGAAATAGTACTTCCAGGATAACATTACTGTCAAGTTGTCAGGTAGTCATAGCTACATCCCTCCATTCTGCCTCTGATAAAAGAGACTTTGAGGTCAGTTGCTGCCAGTTTCCCTTTTGTAGCAAGATGCCTAGACAAGGCAGGCAGCACATGCAGGCAACGAGTAGTGTGACACCCTGCAGCTACTGGAAGTGTCACCAATTTAGTAATATAAAGGTATACATATTTGGTATAATGGGGGGTGGGGTGTGTGTGGAAAGGCATTAAGTAGTTTTATTACAATTTGGGGGAATTAATACAGTTTCAAAGTAAAAGTAGCAAGTATTATCCTTACACAGCTATCTTATTATTACCAGTGTGTACTGACCAGGCAAATGTAGACTCATTTTTGCCACATGTGTTTTGAGAAATATTTCCTGTCCCCAGTATTAGCGAACTTACACACTGTGTAACATACTCCACAGAGTCAGCAGAGCTGCCTCACAAACCAATGAAAGTCAAGCTGTGACCATGGGTAAATACAGTTAAGGTCTGCAAAACCTGGTACAGTAAACTAGAAACAAAGTGCAAAAGAATAAAATGTATAAACTAATGGAATCTTAGAATATTTCCCATAAGAGTACCACAGAAGCACTAAAGCATTTCAAGAGTACCACAGAAGCACAAAAGCATTTCAAGGGAGTATAATCCAGTAGAAATGTAGATTCAAGCAGGTAATATGCCTAAGGCAAAAATATGAAGCTAGCTCCAGACTGCAAAAGGTGCAAGAATGGCTAGATCTAAAAAGCCTGGAGAAGGAAATTATTTGGTATTCAAAATGTGGGAAAATGGGAAAAAAATAATGTCCAATTGATGTTCCTATGTACAATTTTTCTGTGCATGTCAGGTAATATGGCATTATTCTTAAATTCCATTGCTCTTAGAGTCCTCAGATTATGTGAGGTATCTTTTTCTTCTTTTGATTTTTTCTTTGGAAAAACAGTTTCCAGACTTTATCGGATGAAACAAAAAAGGTAAAGGTTTAACTTCTAATCTATTATGAATATATATATATTTTATAGGAGAACATAGTCACTTTTATCAGAAGCTCTCATGGAAAGACAAATATCCTGTTAAATAATTTGGGAAAATACCATCCTCAGCCCAGTCGCTGGTCTCCAAGAGCCTACCAGCCAGTACAGGATTTCCTACATTCAGCATTTATATCTTGTAAAAAGCACATGAAACATGACTATTTATTTTCCCTTTTTACAGATAACTGAACACTTTATGGCAGACTGAGCTTCATGTTCAATGGGTCTGTAAGTGCATGCATTGGACCCTCTGTATACATGCCATGTGACTTACCCCTAAAAGCACAGACTGGTTTGTCTTCAAAATCCATATGAACAGTAGTGACTGCTCTGATTTTTTGTAGTGACTGCTCTGATTTTTTAACCCTCTGTATATAGTGCTACGTGGAAGGGTTTGTGGTCTTAAATAGTTTTGTGTATTATGAATTGTGGTATTCTCTTCTGAGATGCCTAACTCTTCCTTCCCATTCTTTTTATAAAAATCTAGCTGGTCAAAGATACATGCCTTCATGCAAACAAGCCTTACTTCCTGTGCTCGATTTCATGTCTTCAAGGTACTTGAACTGCTCAGTGTGCCTAAAAGATAATAGAATCATTCTGGCAAAATGTCCCTGTCTGACACCATGATTATTTATTTTTAGAAACCTGCGTGCAGGAGATGGAGTTGCTTCAACACCCACCTCTAGACAAAGGCTGTGATTCCCAGGAATGATCCCATGTTTGTCACCTTCAGACCCAATTGCAACATCCATCTTCTTGCAGTTTAGCTCCCCAGAATCATTGTACAGTGACCTTACAAGTGTGTGTATGATCTGTAAAAAAAAAAAAAAAAAATAATTAAAATGCACACAATAATTTCCCCTGGAGAAAGGACAAGAAAGCAAGAGTATCAGGCTAAACTGAACGACTGGAGTACCCGTTCTATTCTAAAAACAAGCCTAGAGCCCAAAGCCAATGACCCTGTTTGCAGTAAGAGTTGGTGTCAGAAAGTTCAGCCTGGTTCAATAACAAGCTATGTCCTTTAGATAAGCTAAAAACCTAAATTATATTACCATCAATGATACTAAGAAAAACATCCTCTAGACCATGACCTGGGACAGCATGGGACAGGGGGTTGACTTCCTCCAAGAGAAGCATCAGTGAGAACTGAATGGAAAATTACCCCTGCTCCACACTTCTGCAAACTTCAACAATAGCTCTTCTTTCACCTAAAGAACCCTAAGTCACACTACCTTCTTCCAATTTTTAGGGAAGTTGGTTTTAACTTTTTTGAAATGAAATAAAAGATTTGTTCCATTTCCTTCCAAAGAGTTAGGATGAAGTGGCTCTACCGTGTCTAGATAGCTAACTTCACTTTCTGAAAAAAAGTCTCTTAAATGAATGGAGTAAAAATACAGCTAAAAATGGAAAACTGATTGCAATCGTAACTATGTAGAAATTATCAGTCTGTACTAAACTCTCTGGTGTAGAGCCATCACCTGAGAAAGCGCTTGTTTTCCCCAAGGAAATGATTGTGCTCATTTACTTACCTGCCAATTTTTTCAGCATTCTTTCTTCCCTCCTTTTTTAAGAAAAGTTCTGATGTTATCAAAAATTAATAATGTTTTACATTAGGAAATAATTCATTGCAGTTGTTGATTTCCCCTTATCCTGTGGTTCTTAGTGTGGGGTTATTTTCCTTTTTAAGTAGAGAAAAATTATTTCTTGGTGACATCTTGATAGGAAAAAAGGGACTATTAATGGGTGAATGAATGTCACTTGGTTGAGGGTAAAACAGATGATCCAATCATTTCTAAACGGACTACTTTCTGTTCTGAGAAAGTGCTAACAGAACTAAATAGAGATGATCAGAAAAATGAAAGAGTACATATTGGATACTTTTGACTTGCCTACAGCACATTGTACTTCTGTATCTATGGCAATTTGTGATAAGCTAGGATCCCTTCTCATTTTAAAAAAAAAAAAGGAAGTTAAAATTATCAGTATATTCTAGAAGATGCACTGGAAATTTCAACAAATGAACTGCAGTCAAAGAGAAGTATAGAAAAGCTGTTGATATTAGAGGAAATGGTTCTATAAAAAGTAGAGAAATAGATACACTGAAAGTGTTCAGGACTGGAAAAAAGTTTGATAGTATGTGAGCACTTACAAAATGAAAATAACAGATTCTAATAAGAGATAAAATAATTGAGAGATAAAATAATTTAAGAAAAAAAACAAACTGCAGTTACATTTAAAGAACCTGTAATAAACAATGTAAGTGCAAAGATTTCACACTTATAATCAATTAATTCAATAGAAGCTTTAAAAAATTTTATTAATACTTTATTTGTATGCTTGTGCTTTGTTTATAGCATAAAGCCGCTCACCTCTGCCTATTTGTGACGGGGAGTTTTAAAGGATAATAAAGGATAATAAAGTATACTGAGTTGGACATACTTTTAGGACACTTGTGCAGACAGACACACTTCCACCTCTTATGCTCCAGCTCACCATATATGGTCTACATGGGTAGTCACATTATTTTTGTACAAGAAAGTGACCCTGTTCAGGCCATGGTAGCTGAACCATATTTGTATTCCAGTCTTAGTGGTCACTAAGATAACGTGGAAGACTCTTGTCACTCAGATGCTCATACTGTCCCTACAGACTTTCCCAAGGTGGACAGTGAAAGTGTCTCTCGTGCCACTTCTGCAGTTGATACATATGTACTGCCTATCAAACTCATGGTTTATACCTACATGGTACCAAACAGTTTTATGATCAATTTTCTATGAAGTTGTTGTAAAATCTATTCTGAGTTAATAAATCAATAAAAAGTGTCTAGTTTAATGAGGAAATTTGAGGAAGACAAAATTAGTAGTTACATTCAGTAGTAACAAAGTGTAAGATGCTTATGCAACTTTCAGTAGGTGTCCTTGTGACTAAGTTTTGATACTGTCATTAACTAGAAAATCACATTTACTTTTTCAGAAGATTCTTGGCCAACCAATACATACGACAGATAAACCAGTAAGACATCATTGTCTATAAAAGACTTTTCATTTGGGGGCTGTAGCTCAGTTAACTGAAGGAAGAGTGGAATGACAAACGAGCTATCTAGGAGCTATCTATGAGGATCTATGAGCTATCGCCACTAAATATTGCAATAGAAAATTGTAATATACCTTCCCTCCAGGCTCAGGAAACAAAAGAATCATACCTTCTCATGTCCTTTGTATGTATGGATAGTATTTTATTACATCTTTTAATGCACTAATATATACAAAGGATACCTGCACTGTGCAATGTTGTTTGACACAGTTATACCTTAGGTTCTGAAAGCTCCACATTATCACAGACCATGCTGACACTCAGCTTATGCTTGCTCTTGCTTTTATACACTGGCTGCTTTTCCTAGGCTAGTAAGTTCCCTACAAGCTTACGTGTCTTCTTGTGCTAAAGAGATTTGTTGTGCAAAGAAGGTGCAGAAGAATGTTCACTGTCCCTATGGCTACAGCACAGGAACAGGAAGTGATGGTATCTCTCAGGCTTCAGTGCCGTGGGGTATTTTGGCCAATATTTCTACAGCAAAAACAAGCCTTTCATTTGCAACTTTTCATTGCTCTAATTTCCTTTATTCTTTCTTTTTTTTTCATTAAAATATTACAGCTTAAATCATATTTAAACAACAAAAACTCAAAGGAAAACATACTTGAATATTAAGAAATTGTAGGATTGTATCTTTCTTTGTAAGTATTGCTGTACTTTGGTAATATATTTTAATCTAAATCACTTGAAAAACTGTCCACTGTACAGCTAATGGATTTAATTACAAATAATACTGTTCTGACCTTTCTCCATCTAAATGTAGACCTTTCACACTCTAGCAACTGCGTTTTTAAAATTCACTGATGACATATTGTTATTAATAGACAAAAGACCATTGATGATATCCACAGTTCTAAAGCTTTTGATTTAATCATCATGTTCCCTTGATTAAAGAAACGGCTATTCTTTGGTCAATTATTCCTGCTATTATCTTGGGTTGATTTTCATGGGCCATTGTAAAAATGTTCAAGAGACAAATTTTCATAATACTGGTACATTTGTGTGTTATTTGAAAATGTTGATTGACCCTTATTTGTGCTGGAGAAACAAATCATTCAATAAAGAATAGTTCTCTGAACTGAATACAGAGGCCTGGGAATCTCTACTCTGCCATAGATCAGTTTGGCAGAACAGATCTATACAATCCTGCGTTTCAGCAGAAGTTAATGGTACCTCAGGGTAGCTGTAAATGATGCCAAGTAAATACACTTCTGAAAGAACTATATGTTAGCTGAACATGGTTGTGCACTATTTGTACTAACAGCATGACATCTGTGCTACGACTGATTGGCACGGGTCTGTCAGAAAACAGCTTGAGCTTTGTCTCAGGAAAAGGTCTTTATACTTGGACTAGGCACTATGCAGGAAGCCCTGGATGTGCCTGTACCTCCCAAAGCTCTTAATGCAGCAGCCTAGTGCATCTGAAAGGAAAAGATTTTACCCTCTCTGTATAGCAGCTCAGCTGGGTCCTTCAGGACTAAGAGGTCTTATTTGAGGAAGGTTTTAATCCTGTGCTGGCCTGTTAGGGTCACCTGTGCAACACAGAAGGAATTGTGCGCTTGATCAAGCCTACCAGCTCTGTTTATTACCTTAAATACCAGAAGCTAAAACAAAATTAAAAAAAAAAAAAAAAAAAAAAAAAACCACACCTTGTTTGGGGATTTCAGAAAATTTCTAAAAAAATACATGAGACTTTGTCCCCTCTAAGACAGTGGTGAAAATACAAATCACATCAATGAAGACATGAGCTTTTCTGTAACTAGTTATGTGACTATGCCAAACAACCTCCAGGTCGTAAACCCCAGTAGAAAGTTACATTTGCATCCTACGTCTTTACATGAATTTACTTTCCAGTGAAATCTCTGGCTATGCAAATACGTTATTTTTGCTTTGAAAAGCTCAGTAAGACCTTACAACCTTACTTAGTCTTACCGAGTTCAGCTACATCTGATTCAAAGTCTTGTTCTTCCTGTTATGAACTGGCACTCTTCTTCACTTCATGTATCTTGAAAACACCTCTGATAAAGTGAGTTTAGTCATGTGGATTTATTTAATATACTCCATCTTTAGAAACCTACAGCTTTATTTTTGGTGAGTTTGTTCCTACATCCTGCAACTGACCCTATATCTTACCAAAGAGAAGTTACTTACTTTCAGTTATGTTAAATATGATCTAGAATTATAATGCTACATTAAAGGAGCTATTTATACATATACAAGGTGGGTGGGTGTGTAGATGGGAACAGGTTGGTATATGGCCTTTGTCCTTGACAAAGGCTCCTAAAGTAGTTGTGTTCTTGTAGATTTCCCTTGGACATAATCACACCACTTCAGGACATAACAGACACTGGCTGAAATGCAACCTACTTTAACTAAAATGTTTGAAATAAATATACAAATTGTTGTCTTAATAGCAAAATATTCAGTGGCCATGAAATGCAAACACTAACCCAGCTGCATATTTGCTATAATATACTGAATAATATTCTAAAGCTAGATAGCTTCAGAAGAGGCAAGTTTCCTCATCATGAGATTCAGTCATAGAATCATAGAAATTAAACTGTGAATTAACAATGAGACCACCTAAGTTTTCTCACTCTAAAGCTAGATCACTTCTCAGTACATATATTTGATAATGCAGCCAAACTTCTTCATATTTCCCATATTATAGAACCTTTAGTGACATTTTACAAGTTACTTTGTTGTCTAATAGATTCCAGCCTTCAGGAGTGTTTTAAACACTCAGTTTAAATTTTCCTGTAATTTATTTCTTCTTTCTTAGAATACATACCCTAAAACTATGACCTTAAAAGGATTTCCCTTCTACATATGTGAAAACTGTTACCATGTTGCACTTTCACATAGCTTAATTAAACTAGATTTATTCAGCTTCAGAATTAGTCCTAGATGATTTTTCCCATTGATCAAGATGAATTATCTCTTCTAGGGCTGGCTTAAAAACTTGAAAGTTTTACACAGATTTCTCTTTGGTAAATTTGCCACTTGTTTCCCTATGAAAAACACTTCTCCAGGTTAGTAGTGACAGAAATTCATTATCATATAATGGCAGCTGGCAATATTACAGATTTCTTTCCCCTGTGGCATATGTTTTCAATACTGTTATTTATGATACAGCTTGAATGCGCTAACAGATAGTCAAAATCACACAGCAAGCGTGCAAGGTTCTGAGCCAGATGCAAATTTAAAATAAAGCATTTCAGTGTCAGTGCCATGATTCAAATGTTCTTTTCTCAGGCAAGACGGACTCACAACTAGCATATTTTGTTATCGTGCCTTTAGAAGATGTGTTTTTCTCTCACTCCAACTGTATCAAAAATCTTTCTTAGTGGTATTTCCAAAGTACTTACAGGAATTAGGAATACACATTCCATTAATTTTTTAATCTGTTTTGTTTCTGAGGGACAGTTTTGGATATTTGATTTTTTTTTTCAGTTAGCCCTCATACATATAGCATTATTGATGTATCTGTTCCATTGTCTGTCGTTCCCACTTCTCCTCATAACTCCAAAACTTGAAATTTGGCTAATTTCAGCCAAAGCATGAGGTCAAAATCTTAAAGAGAAGTTTTGCAAGTTTCACTGTATTTGGTGGCTACATCGAGGACACTGAGCCATATTCGTGTCCCACTAGGAATAAAGCATCAGTCATAGCTCAGCAGTTATCTTTTTTTGAGTCACCTCTTGCTATCCAGTCAGCAGGTATTCTGCCAGCATATCAGTGCAAAAGCAGCTCTGAACTACTGAGAGCACATAATGTCTTCTGCACAGCTGATATCTGAAGACAGGAAAGACAGCTGAGGGGGCTGGCAAGTCTAATGGAGATGGGTATAAAGTTCAGCATAAATGGACAAAACTGCTGAAATGGGGCAAAGGAAGATATTCAAGAATACCAGATACAAATCCTCAGCAGATTGCTATTATCTCTGCTTTTCTCAGAATGAATTGGTTTATTATTTCTATTAAAACAACAGAAACCAAAACACAGACAAGGAACCGTGACAATAAAATGCCTTCTTATTGCAATGAATTCTGAACACGAACAGGAACGGAAAATAAGCTCAGGATCTAACAGCAAATTCATCTCTTTTTAGACTGTATAGATTGAACACAGCCAGCTAAGTCATCAGACTATAGAATTTTGCAAAGGAGCTTGGAGGAGATATACAGCTATATGATATTGCAGTTAGTGCGATAGCTTCTGAGGAGTCCATCTCAGCACCCTGCTGCACTTAGCACAATGTACACACATGGAGAAAACAAATATTTTCCACTTCCCCTGTGATTTTGTTTTCACCTATCTTCTTTTATGTCTTCTCCATCTATACAGAAGGATAATTCCAGGGGATGAAGAAGAAACCCTAATTCACAGCAAACATCAAAAAAACCTCACTACTGTTAAGTCAGTTCCCTGTAACGGCTATTCTGGTGACAAATGTGTTAGGTTTTTAGTGGCTTAGGAATAAGATAACTGTGTGATGGACCCCAGAGTAGTCCTAGCAGTATTCTGTCAACTTGCTGTCAATTTTCTCTCCTTCTCATGCTACCGCTGTCACGCTTGTAAAACCGGATGCTATGTTACTGATGCAGTGAGATCAAGTTGCGCTGATATTGCAGAGGTTTGTGAGTAATTAGAGAACACTGGACTTCTGGGCTCCTGACTGGTACTGTCTGGGGCAGTAAATTTATCTCAGAGCAGAACTGAAAACAGTCATCTTAGCTAGTTGTTTGGTTGACTGGTTTGAAAGAAAAAGGAAAAGGGGGAAAGGGAAAAGAAAAAAAGAGGGGAAAAAGGAAAAGGTAAGGGAAAGGGAAAAAGAAAAAGAAAAACAAAAAGAAGAAGAAAAAGAAAGGGGGAAAAAAGGGAAAGGGAAAGAGAAGTGAAAAGAGAAAGGAAAAAGGAAAGAGGGAAAGGGAAAGAGAAAGAGAAAAGGAAAGGGAAAAGGAAAGGGAAAGGGAAGTGAAAAGAGATAAGAAAAAGGAAAGAGGGAAAGGGAAAGAAGGAAAGGGATAGGGAAAGTGAAAGGGAAAGAGGGAAAAGGAAAGGGAAAGGAAAAGGGAAAGGGAAAGAAGGAGAGGAAAAGGGAAAGGGAAAGAGGGGGAACAAAATGGAAAGGGAAAGAGGAAAAGGGAAAGGGAAAGTAGGAGAGGAAAAGAGAAAGGGAAAGAGGGGGAACAAAATGGAAAGGGAAAGAGGAAAAGGGAAAGGGAAAGAAGGAAAAGGAAAGGGAAATAAGGAAAGGAAAAGGGAAAGAGAGGAAACAAAAGGGAAAGGGAAAGAGGAAAAAGGAAAGGGTAAGAAAAAAGGAAAAGGAAACAAGCTTGGTTTAGTCCAGAAAATAAAAGAGAAAATGTTAAAAGCTTTAGAAATAATACCCCTTAAACCCCCCCAGGAGGTCATACTACACATTGTTGGCTTTCTTAAATATAATAAGACATAATACAATCTCTCAGTCAAGAAAATATTCTGAGACATACTTTTCAAAACTTTTTTTACAAGTATGGAAAAATTTATTCAAACCCAAAAAAAATTATGAATCAAATATCATCCCTCCCCCCCTAAATGTCATGAGATCTCTTAGAAACATGCGATTTTCAGAAAATAGTATCATTTCAATCCTTGTTTATGTTTTCTGGGAGTTTGGGAAACCTTTTTACTAATAAATTAGAAGTTTCCTTATTTTTAAACATTAGAATCCCACTTTGTGTAGCACAGGGAGTCAGTATTTATAAGACCAGGGACCAGAATTACAGCCAGCACCAAGTATCTCTCAGGCTTGTAGTGCGGTTGTGAGAAATACATTCTTGGGAAACTTTCATTGCTGTATTGGTTCACAAATATCTCATTAGCTTCCCTTAGTCCTCTCTGTTTCAAGGGTATCAGTAATTCTGTAGGAACCTATACCAGCAAGACATTTCTAATACAAAAGTTTATGAAAATCAAGTTTAGGAGACCAGCCTCCTCCTAGTCTCCTCAAACTGCTGCTGCAATATACATTGTGAGTGCTAAACAGTGCATTTTTTCCAAAACTGGAGCTCTAGGCAGAACGTCCTCCCCCTCAGCCACCGGATAACAGCATGTGCAGCATGGATATGGGCTAGGACACAGCCTTACCTGTGCCTGATAGAGAGGAAACATTTTATCCAGTTTGTGTCCCTTCACCCTTAGACGGAAAGAGAAGAAATGGCAGACTGGTTTCAGAAAGGATTGAAAAATTCAGGGCTCCAAAACCTTATTTGAAGCACTTCACTGAAAAACTTCCTAGGAATAAGAATGCTCCACACTCAATAGAAAATAGCTACAGCTTGTTCATAATTGAGGAAATGTAGCAGATAACTGTTTGTGATAAAGCAAAATGTCCCTTTTTTTCACCTTTTGCGACACCTTTTTGTGCTCTGGAGGCTCTTAATGAAAAATGGACAATCAAAAGATACATATAAGCTTTTTACAGTCTAGCATAAGCAAAGAAGCTATTCATAGAGGCAAATGCCCAGCAGCTCATTTGAAATACTGTTCCTGCTGATAGCAGAGCAGCATTCAGAACACGAAGTTTGTGTTTTGGACAAAACATTTTTTACAGTTACTATGTGATATGCCAAGAAGAGAATACAAAGAAAAGCAATGAGAGAAAGGCAAGGACAGAGCTGATGTGGTCTCATCAGAATTACTGTAATTACAAAAGTTTTCAGCTGTACCATGCACGTGGGTGCACAGTTCTTTATTGAGTTCTTGAAATATATCACCTGCACCCCTGAGAATGCTGACAGCAAGTTCAGTACTGGCAGGAAAATGTGGGGACCTGATGCAGTTGCTAGCCAGGCTGCGATGCCCCCCGGCCACCATGGTTTTTTCCCCTTCTCTTAAGCACTGTGTTCCAGCTCCCTAAGTGGAGTCAAACCATCCAAAGTCACTTGCAGAAATGGGTCCATAGCAAAGCAACTAGATCCCAGTAATAGTTTTGCTGGCTCCAGAAGACTTAAGGCTGGGTAGGTGTTTTTCTGCTCTCTGGATCTGGACCCAGTTCTCATGCTCAGGCTTAAATATGCTGCAAAACATTTCCAGAGAACACTTCTCTATCTTTTAAAACTGTGTTTAGCCAAAGAAACGTAATTAAGAAAGCATGTTTGGACTTAGTTCTTTACTGGATTTCAAGGAAAAGCAAGCAAAACAAAATTTTCCCAAGTCATCCAGAGCAATAGAACCAGGGAAGACTATGCTATGACATTCTTGTATTCTGATACTGTCCATAAACCTCCCAAACAGAACAACTCCATTTACTAAAATATTGTTCTTTCTTGCTTAAAGAAGCATTTGTTTAAGAGTAATGGAAAGTATTTCGCTGGCATGACTTGATCTGTTGAATGTTTTTTTTTAAATAAGAAACAGCTTTTGTGTCACAAGTGTGTTGAATTGTCACAGCAGCTAACAAGGAAGTCATCCTTGTCATCAACACATTTGATTCTTACTTTGGTAAGTCATACAATAAGCTAGTAACATGTCAACTGACTAATGCATCATGGGATAAGGTTGGGGTCTTTTTAAATAGCAATCTGATTTTATTTTTTTTTCCTCTGTCCAAGCACTAAGGATCTCATATACAGTTTCCATTAATGTAGCTACTTATACCATGAAATACCACTGAAATCAATGGGACTATTTATGGAGTCATTTGCTATTCAAAGGGCTTGATTCTTGATTATTTATTCTGGTTTTCCACCAGTGTTACTCTGTTTACTTGAACAGAGTTACTTCTATTTTAGCTGTTGCAAAAGAAACTACAGTCAAAGGTGACAATATCTGGCACTAAATCACTTTGCATATAGTTGCTTCAAAATAAAGGAAAGTAATACCTTTGCATAAGTGCAAATCACGGCTTAATAAAAAGCCCAATCTAGATTTTGTATGTTCAGTTGGATATTCCAAACAAAAATGAATGCTCAAAGGTAGCATTATTTTTGAAGCTCGAACACTCCCTATGTGCTTGACAAGCAGCATCTGTCTAGAATTAAATCTTGCCTCACTGATGTCATTAGGAGACCTTAAACAGAGATCAGATTTCATCCTGGGGAAGCAGGCTTACAAAGGCTTTTGTTAACAAAGTTCTTTGTTTCATAATGCAGAGGTGCCCAACTCATGGGCCATTCCAGCACACTTCAATTATTTAATTGAGTTCATAATCTACTTCCAGCTACCTCCTGTCCCAAGTGCCTCCAAGATGTGGATGGAGACCAAGCCACAGATGAGATGGATAATCCTAATAGTTGCAACCTCCTATTTCACAACCATCTTGACAATTTGGTCCTCTGCCCAAAACAGGTGTCCTGGTTGCCTGATCAGTACAAAGCTCATCCCCTGGCAGGGTGGGGTTCAAAAGGTCCCTTTTTGACAAAGGCAGGGAGGGAGCAAGAAATTATCTACAACTGGTTGTATATGTGCTATTGCAGGAAACAAAAAAGCTTATAAGGAGCACCAGACTTATTGAGCCTGATTTGTACAGGCTCTGTGTAAATGTGTGCATACTTTCAGATTTTATGCACATGTGAAGATCAGCTGTCCCGGCTATGCATGGTGGGTGGCATGCTGTGGCAGGAAGAATGGGCTCCACAGTTGTAATTGGTAAGCTTCTTATGAGCTAACTGAGCACAGTACACACCATGTAGCACTTTTCACATTGCCAAGTTAACAGCTATCACCAGAGGTAGAATTTAAACTGCTGGAATAAACAAAGTCAAGGGGAAGTATCTTGCTGAAATGTCACCTCCCACAGAGCTTGCAGAAAGCCATTACTATTGTAAAGATGCATATATGGGATTTCAAAATGTATATTATCCCTTAAAAGATATACTTCAAGAATGCAAAACATACAGCAAGGGCAAACAATTATCTTTCCCAGAGTTTAAACAAGATTGCCACTTTTTATACATTGGAAGCTTCCCGGTAGCTTTCAGATGGTTTATTATTACACAAAGTAATCTGTTTAACTCAACTAAAATAGTCGGGGGGGGGGGGGGGGGGGACAGGGAGGACGGGGAATAAAAGTAATTTGTGGTTGAAACTTTCTGGAGGTTTAACTTGTCTGCCTTACTTTGTCTGCAAGATAGGGCTATAATCTCAGACAGCTACCAGGAGAATTAATTGCCTCACAAATTGGAAGAACTTCACCTATGTGCTATGTACTATTGTCAGAGGTAGAGCTGCTCAAGCATTAACCCTGTGCCAAAGCAGACCCAGGACTGTGGGTCTCAAGAACAAGTATCTTCCTCCTTTATTCTGTCCCTTCTTTCAGGACTGTAAACATAAAGATACCGCCAGCTACCATGTTTCTCTTAGGGACTGTGTTTCCTGAGAGAACACAGGATCTCTTCAACCAAACCAGCTGGTTCTGCCAGGCTTTGGAAAGGTAGAGTGAAGGGCAGGGCCAGAAACCAGGCAGCCCATGCAAGGTCAGTCCTGTAAGTTCCCAGTCCTCAGCAGGCTGTGCTGTGAAAGGGAGAGCTGTGCTGCATCGAGGGATCTGCAGGACTTGGATGGATCATGGACCAGCTGAGTGTTGGAGTTTCATCTTTGGGCCTTTTACCTGTCCTTCAGGACCGGGGCAGAAAGCTACGTACCTGAAGCTCACTGGCAGCAGGTATCTCTTGGCGCTAGTGAGACCTTATATGGAGGGCAGCCCCAACCACAGAACAGGAAGGAAGAAGTCGAAGGCTCTGAATCCAGCTAATACTGGCTGATTTATTGTTCTGGGGCACTGAACAAAGATTAGGTAGCTAGGGAAAAGGGCAGCACATTGCTGCCCCCAAAGAGAAAACAGACTGGAGACCGCATGTTTCACAGAGGGTTTACAGGCTGATACAAAGAACGCATTTCCAAAAATAACAGCTGTAAGGATTGATGGGCTGCTCTGTCCTCTCCAGGATTTTTGCTCTTGCCCTGGCAGATCCAGCAGCAAGGTGCCTTGGTCCATAAGTGGAGTCAGCTTTACCTGAGGAACAGCTGGAAAGGCGGTAGGAATGAGTGAAGAAAGGCACTGTTGCAGAAGCACAGGTTTCTGGTCAGAGAGCTGTCAGCCCTGCTCTCAGCCCAAAGCAGACCCACAGACACAGTCTAAGCCTGGGGCAGCTCTGGCACAGCAGTCCCATGGCACAGAGGTGCTGGCTGCTCTATCAAAGCAGGACAAACTGAGCCATCATACAACTCACTGTAGGGCATTTGCAGGCAACCTTGGCCATGCCAGGAGTCATTTTCCTCTTGCCTGTTGCTAGCACGGGTCACCCAAACTGGAGCACTGCTGCACACAATCACTAGCAACAAAATAAATAGCTGGAATATAGGAAATGAAGCAATTCGAAGAAAACTAGGAGCCTACAACAGGAAGTGTTACCTTGGTATCAAGCACTATTCTATTTGAAATCCTTGACACACACAGAAGAATTGTATCCTTTTTTTAATTCTCCTCTCCCCCACCCTTTCCTCTCCCCCTTGTTGAGGTGACCCTGATGTATGCGATGTATGCGATATGTGCATGTGAAAACGCTGTTACCACGACTGTGAAATCCCAAAGCAGGGTGTACTGCCAGGGCATCATTCCCCTCCTTGCACTGGGAGCTGGGGAGAGGCAGCCAAAGTACTGCCAGCAGATTAGAGAAGCTCATAAGCTTCAAAAGGGACAAAAGCAGGGCAGGAGGCATTAATGCAGCCAGCAGCCCTGCACTGAGGAGGGGAGGCGATACCCAATACCCAGGCAGGGAGGAAGGAAAGGGGAGTCGGCAGGGCTGAGGGGGAGAGCAGGGGTACCAGGGCTGTACCCTGAGAGACCCACCCGGGCTTCTGCCCTCCTGCCTGTTTGCGGTTTGATTGTTCGCTATCCCCAGTCCGAAGGAAAGAGAAAAAAAAAAAAAAAAGGAAAGAAAAAAAAAAAGGGAAGAAAAAAAAATATGAAGGGGCAGACAAGTAAATGATTATTTTCCTTCGTGCTTGACTTGAGGGCTAGAGACTAATCTATTTAGCCCTTTCGTTGGTTTGAATTAATGTCAGGAGGAAGAAAAGCACTCGGGAAAATTAGACAGGAGAAGGATCGCCTTTTGCTAAAAACGTATTTTCGTTACTCTGATTTATTTGTGCTTATTTTTCCCACGTCGGACTCCGATTGTAAGGAAATATACCAAGTGTGAAATAAACGTTTCGACAAAGTAAATAACTGTTATTACGTCTACCCGTCCACAAATATGGTATAAAAATAATAATCGATCACATTACTTTTCATTTCCCTGCTTGTACTTATTGAAGGACACGGTGCACCGAAAGTCGCTGCGGGCGCTACCGAGGCGAAGCAAGCTCGGAGGGGAGGATGGCCCTGCCCGGGGGGGGGGCGGTCAGGCTCGATGAAGGGAATACAAGACCCCTTCCCTGCTGAAGAGCTCGGGAGAGCTCTCTGAGAAGTAGGCCAACGAAAGGGCAGATTAGAAAAGAGGAGGGCCGGGGAGATGGTCCCCAAACTGTTGGCGAGGTCTAAATTACTCCCAGAGGAGCGGGAGCGGTCCCCGGCCTTCAGGACCACGCTTACCCCCAAAGGCAAATTTGAGGCGGCTCTCGACGGGGCAGGGGCACACGTGGGGTCGGGGGAGGAGACGGGGACCCCAGGGCCAGCCTGGGCAGCCGCCGAGGGAGTGAAGCTCCTCCCGCCCTACGCCGGCCGGCGCCCGCCGCTCCCGACACGTGGAGGGGCTCCGGGCGGCAGCAGTTCCCCGAGGCCCCGGGCTGCTGCCGGGGCTGGAGGCTCCCCCGGCGGCTCCGCGGCGCTGTCAGGCTCAGCACGACCTGCCGGAGCGGCGGTGCCCGGGGAGGCTGCCCGCCCTCGCCAGAAGCCGGGCAGCTAAGGCAACACACACCTGGGCGTGTGCCGAGGTACCCTCTTAGGGACACCTCCTGCGGTGGCACCGGTGTGTTGTAGCCTCCTCCCCCTCGAAGAAGCTGAGTGCAAGAGTCTGCTTTGTGTAACAGCCCTGGTAAAACTCAAACGTAAAACATACTGGCAGGCTCCTAACCACCCTCCAGAGACGGAAGCTGATACTATGGCTGGGATGTGACATCCAGTGGACGCCTTTCAGCTCACAAGAAACCACCAGTCCCGTTTTCCTGCCCTCCGAGGATGCAGCACTAGGTTGTGGGTAATCTGGGGAATCAGGCAGCCAAACCTACCCACTGCTGCGAGAAGCGGGGAGACACAGGGAAAGTCAAAAAAAAAAAAAAAAAAAAAAAAAAAAGGAAGAAAAAGAGGGAAATTACAGATCTCAAGTTTTCCTTAGTTTATCTGCCAAGGTTTCCAAGCAGGAAGGAAAAGAAGCTTTGGCTTTTTGCTAAAGGAATCTGTGCATTCCCGACCGGAAAGAGGTTTCTATGCTGCCAAGCACCTCTCTTTCGGGAATGTTCACATTAGGTATGATGATCATAATAATAACAACAACCCTGAGACTTATGAGACAAGAGCACGTTTGACAGTGTTTGAAAAATTCAAATACAGCTGCATCGGCTTTGTCTCTGGTTCAGTCACATTTATTTCCCCAAGCTAGGCAGACAGCCTGAGTGAAGCATGACAATGAGTTTTGTAAATAGCAAATGGAAGGGTTTGCTGGGTTGTTGGGTATATTGTGGGGTGTTGGGTTGTTTTTTTTTTTCTTCCTCCCCTCCCTGTTTGATTTTACTCTCGATCCAAATAACCTTCCTCAGTGAATGTTTCAAACAAGAGAATGTGCGCGGGAGGGGACGAGGGGGGCTCATAATTGCAGGTTCCCTTTGGAGCTGGAATTAAAACGCTGACGGCGTGTTGCAGAGGAAAGGTGCGGAGGCAGCCTCCGCTCTGACAGCAGGACTGCCGTGTTGTTACTGCCAGAGTGCTTATTTACAGCCAAGCGCTTGAGAGCAAACGCTCTTCACAAGCGGGAAAGTTGTGGGCCCTAATCTCTATGCCCGAGGCGACAAGGTGCCCTCGGTAAGGAGAGAGAGCCGGCTAGGAGAGGGACCCCGGTGGGAGAGACACAGGACCAGGGCCCTGCTCCCTTCCCTGGGACGAAGCTTTCCGGCTCTGCAGCCGCGCAAGGAGCGCGCCCGAGTGCGGTGCTATCTCTGGGCAATTCCACATTCTCACCTTTCCTATTGAGATCTGCGAGTTCCAACGCGGGGCGGAGGCAGGCGGGGGGAAGGGGGAGTGGTCAGCTGGAGATAGCTTAAGAAAGTCTCGGCCAGTAGGGCAAAGAGGTGGGCACTGAGGAAGAGTGTTTCGGTCTGTTAATCTTTTCAGGTTCAAGTGTCCTGCCTTTGGACAGACCTGCACTGCAGCGAAGGCACAGAGGAAGGGGTAAAATGAGCCATTTGTTTTCCGCGCACCAGAATTCTCTGCCTTATTCAGGTCAGGTCGCCACTCCCTCTTCCATTGTCTCAGGAAAGGGAATAAACAAATTTTTTTATATTTATTTATTTATTTTTAAGAAAGTAAAAACCCCACACAACCACAGTGAGGGGGGAAAAAGAAAGAAAGAAACAAACAAACAAAAACCCACATGCACAAAAAAAAAAAAAGCAACGCGAAGCTTGGTCTGCACAGACTGCAGTTCTTCAAAACTTTCCCTGCTTCCTTGTCATAGCCACCTTCCCGGTGGGAGAGTCGGGAGAACTTGTTTGTTTGTTTTGGGTAGTCTGGAAACTGTGAGCTTGCCGTTAGTCCCTGCCCTGGGCGCCTATCTCCTCCCGCGGCTTCCCCTGGCTGCGGCGATCCTAGAGCGAGACCCGCGGCACTGAGCGCTTCGCCTGGTCCACAGATCACCCAGAGATTCCGCAGAGACTATTGTGCCTTGCTAAGTTGGGCTGAACATAGCGGAAACTATTTTTCTTGGTCTCTTCTTAGCCTCCGCGGCTCCAGTGAAAAAGAAAAGGCTTCAGCCTTTTTCTGTGGCTGCCATTGCAGCCACCACCCGTGAGGGAGGGCAGGAGCCGGACGCCGGAATCCTTAACTTATCCTGCGAGGACAACGCGGGAGGAGCGGGGGGAAAGCGCTTTCGATTCGAGAAACCCCTCACGATGCCGGCGAAGCCCTTCCCCACTCTCCGCGGGGCAAGGAACGAGATTATAATAATAGAATACAAACATGTGTTTTTTTTTCCATTAAGTCGATAGAACAGACAAGGTCTGCCCGGGGGAAAAAATGACTTGAGCTATTAATGAGAGCTGACACGAAGATTTAAATACTAAAGTGTCTCTTCGCCAGCGGTGTCTCAGCAGTATTGCTTTTTCTTTTTCTTTTCTTTATTTTTCCCCTTCCTCTTCACACTCCGGGCAGTGCCCATACCAACCGTGGGCAATGCTCAGGGAGGGCACCGGCCTGGGGACCGCTTCGGAGAGGGGAGAGAGAGAGGACATCACTCCTGCCTTTCTGCTTTGCTTTCATGGAGAGATTTTTTGTTTTGGTTTTTTTTTTTTTTTTTTTTTTTTGCCCTTTTTTTTTTTTTTTTTTGCGGAGTGGAAGTGAGACGAACGCTTTTAGATGTTTTTCTCTCAGTGCCCCATGTGCGCAAACACGCAAAAACGGCGCCTCGAAGAGGGAGCACGCGTTCTGTACCTATACCAGCACCGCACAGAAAACTCAGGGGCGTTGGAGGAGGGGAGGGTTATACAAAGGTGCCTGATCCTTGAAAAAGCAACGGAAAACCGCCTGTCGCGGGGCGAGGGCGTAATAAGCGTTCGCGCCCTGGACAGACGGGGGAGCGCCTCCCCCGCCTTGCCCGGTCTGGCCCGGCCCTGCCACCTCCCGCCGCTCCTCGGGGCAGCTGCGCGGCCGGCGCTGGCGGCTTTCGGCCGCTAGATGTCGCCGGCGCCGTTCGCATGGGGCTCCCTCCCCGCGGGAAGCGCCGCCACAGCTCTCCTCCTCTCCCCTTTGCTCCCGCCGCTCCGCTTCGCGCCCGGCCAGCCCCGGGAAGCGGCCAGGCGCCGCTTGACTTGGCACGGCACAGCCCCGCCTGTGAGGGGCCTCGGGGGCCCCTCGCACTCCCCTGAGCAGCGGGGAGAGCCTCTAGGGTCCCAGGCGTGGCAAGGATTTCTGCGGCCACGGTTGGGGCTCCCTCGATTGGCGACACCGGGGCGGGGCGAGGAACTGCGAGCTGAGGGACTTTTTGGTGTGAATTACATGGAAAAAATGGTCTTTGTGGAAGACACGGGAGGCGTCGAGCTGGGAAACCCAGTAGCGAGTCCCCGCCTGATGTGCGGAGTTCGTGGTTCGGCCAGTTTGCAGGGGCCGGGGGAGGCCGGGGCCCTGCGGAGCGCTCGGGCGGTTTCGAAGTGATCAGGGTCCCACAGGCAGCGGCTGCCGGGCACCCCGGTCTTCCACACGCACGGCCCCGGAGCCTCCTGCGACAGAGGCAACGCACGAAACATGCGGTGGCCCTGAGAAAGGCTCCAGAGATGAGCATTTCTGTTGTGTGAAGTGTCCGCATTAGCAACCTGAACACGTAGGGGAAGGCTGACATCTGCGGTTTGGTACGAGGCACCCGAAAAATGACAGACCTCCTCGTTCAGAGGGGAGACCCAGCCGCGGCTTCCGCGGGGAGGGACCCGCCGGCTCCCGGGTCCGCCTGCGAGAACGGCTGGTCCCAGGGAAGGAAACATCTGCCCCTGAGCCTTCACAAATCTAAAGGCTGTGGTACGACACGGTCCCTCTACTTGGGACGTTCACCATCAGTTCCCAGAAGTGAGAAGACAGAGGGAGACCTCCTGTGTAAACTTTGAGCCTGATTCCGGTAGGACCACAAATAATAGTTTCCAGGCTTTTGTCCCTGGTTTCCAAAATAACACGTAAAGTCGAGGGTGCTCCATGGGTCGTTTTTCTCAGCTTTTGTGTCAACGCACCTCTGCTTTTGACTCATCACCGCACAGTTTAGTCCACCCTAGTTTTTTCCAAGCTCATCCAGATCTCTGCCCTGGGTTCGAAAGAAGCCGTAACTACTTTTTTTGTAAGGATCCTCAGGGACTGGCGAAACCAGCCTAGTAGACCTTGAGAAGCCGGCTGTGAAGGCGCAGTCGGATCGTCAGTCTGCAGGGGCCACCCCCTCTGTGAGCACCACACTCACACACACAAAAAAACAGGGGCAGAAATATAGAGAACTGTCGAGAAAGGGAGAAAGGAAGAAAAGTGAGCAATAAAACCAGAAAAAAAATCTATCTGAACTAAATAAAAACAAATAAACAAAAAAGGCAGCTGGCAAAAGGGGAGTCCTTAAACTTTCCTCTGGCTTTCCTCGTATCTTCTGTACTTTGAACTAGAGTGTTGAAGTCGCACGACGGAGGGCATATGCCATCTCCGCGGATCTGCGTTTGCATGACCAAAATATTCAGGGGCACTCTTTCTACTGTGATGGGTTTCCCAGCAAGGATTCAGAAAGGCACAACACGCCTAAATGGGACATTGAAGTACCAATCTATGGGGCAAAGGATGTATTGTGAGAACAGATGAGAGTAAGCTTGGCACCGCTGATATTTATTGACATTATCCAGAAAGAAATAACTTAAAGATAAAGAAATGTTAGGTATTCTGTGACACAATTGTTGCACAAACTGCCTTCAATCAAGTTATAGTTTGTTTTCAGGGTTCTTTTGCAAGCATCCTCCACACGTTTGGTTTGGAGGAAGAGATCTTATGGGCTGTTCTGCATTTTCAGGGACGATCAAGTCAAATATGAGAGCAAGGAGTAGTTTTAGAAAAAGTGCCGCTTCCTGGAGTCCCATGTGCTTTTTAAAACGCCGTATCTCAGAGAAAAGGCCTGTGGTACCAGTTTTCTAGATCGTGTCAAATTATAACAAACTGAACCGCAAGAAGTAATTACAAAGGAAATACTGTGGTCGGTGTTGTGGGTAAAATCAGAGCCGGGTTTATAGAGGAATATTAACTCTGATTTTTTATTTATTTATTTTTTAATCAACAGCGAATAGATTTGTATTAAGCCTGAAGATCTTTTCCTGTAGATGGCGTCTTTTGGGTACTGAGTAATCAATAATACTACAATCGTACCCAGGAGACTTTATTAAGCCTTGGATAATAAAATAATTGATAATATTTTTTTAGTTATGCATTTATTGAAAGTGAAAAAGCCTCGATTTATCGTAAGCAAAAGTGTGTTTCTCCTTCACGTGGATGCAAATAAAAACTGTTTGAATAAATCAGTTGTTTCTGAACATTTTGTTGTCAAAGTGTTAAAAGTCCCCGTCATTTTTATTCAAACACTAACATGATTACAGCCAATTATATATTCACCAGTGTTCTTTATTTTAGAGTAATTGTACTTGTCACTAATAAAAGAGAGACATAATGGATCGCTACTGTTCTGAATTTTAAAGCCATTTTCTGTAATTCAATTGAATTATACATCGTCTCCACTACTTTTTTTTTCTATATTTTGAAACCCTATTTTCTTGAAAATTGCAGCTCTATTCCCGTTTTATTGTTCCTGAAGTAACGAAACCTTCTGAAACATTTATAAATAGATCCTCGTTCTTTTTGAAATGTGGAAAATCGTAATTTCAGCGCCAGCACACCGATAGTTTTAGACTCAAAATCTGAAAGTCCAGAGGAGCGCCTGAACCAGAACACTTGGCTCGACGCGGTGTCCTCCTTCGAGATGAGGAACAGAACACAGGCAACGACAACAAAACCGGGACCTGCATAAGAAGGTTTGACCGCTTTATTGTGATGAATTGTGACGGGTGCTCTTCTTGGGACTCAAACACAGAATCACAAGCAGTTCAGTGGCTAATAATTGCCACACGAGAATAGGTAAAGACGGAGGCAAATACAGTGTCAGTTGCATCCCTCCAAAAGATTAGAGATTATCAGTATGTTCTTTTGTGTGGCAGCTGACGGGACGAAGCCCAGAAGTGACTTGTCTATCTTTGGCACAGACAAGAGAGTCGCGGAGTGGTACATAAGTACATGGAAACACCGCACACGTACGGAAAACATCGCGTCGCGTTATTACATCGCTCCTCGGGTGGTTGAGCTCTTAAAGGGTTGGGTTTTTGTTGTTTTTTAAAGTCGAAACCATGACTTTAATTTAGCAATTGTATCAACGATCAACGCGATGAGGTATGATCCCTGTTGTTGCCAAACACAAATCAAAAAATGATACAAAGGCTTTACAAGTTAATTTCATGTGACAAAACACGTGCCCACCACAACAGATAAAGTTACACTACCGTTTGCAAACCCTGCGACTGCGTGAAAAGGTACCTCGTAGGTACGTTTAGCACAGTCAAATTCGGATATTATTTTCCAGTATTCTGTAAGGTAAAAACGAGAGGAGTCGCGGGATTCCCGGGGGCTCACCGGGAGACCCCTTCAGTCAAGCCTTAACTGGACCCCATCCCAACCCTCCGCGAGAACGTGCTTCTTGCCAATAACCCCAGAAATCAGTTTCTTGCCTATAACCCCAAGAAATCAAGGAAAGGAAAGGAAAGGAAAGGAAAGGAAAGGAAAGGAAAGGAAAGGAAAGGAAAGGAAAGGAAAGGAAAGGAAAGGAAAGGAAAGGAAAGGAAAGGAAAGGAAAGGAAAGGAAAGGAAAGGAAAGGAAAGGAAAGGAAAGGAAAGGAAAGGAAAGGAAAGGAAAGGAAAGGAAAGGAAAGGAAAGGAAAGGAAAGGAAAGGAAAGGAAAGGAAAGGAAAGGAAAGGAAAGGAAAGAGGGAGGGAGGAAGGAAGGAAGGGAGGGAGGAAGGAAGGAAGGAAGGAAGGAAGGAAGGAAGGAAGGAAGGAAGGAAGGAAGGAGGGAAGGAAGGAAGGAAGGAAGGAAGGAAGGAAGGAAGGAAGGAAGGAAGGAAGGAAGGAATCTACTACTATCATTTTAATCAATCTAACTTTTTTTATTTACGTTATTTATAGCGTACAATGACTTGTGAGCCTTTTCTTTACCCTGACATTGACGTTTTGAAATGAGTGTGAAAATGAAGTGTAATGCCATCCTGTGCTAGTACTCTGCTTGTAGGCAAATAGAAATTATTTACTTGATGTAATTTCCGGAGCTCCGGCAAGATTTCATTATTTAGGTGGAGTTTATAAGCTCCATTATAGTAAATATTCTTTTCTAAAAACTCCCTAGGAAACGTAACCTCTGAGTGTGTGTGTGAGTGTGTGTATTTGTGTGCAAGCCTATGCGAGCGCCCCATCTAAAAGACGGAGAGGGAAAAACACACAAAGGAGATGCATCCAGGGAGAACTCTTTCTTTCAACGTTTTTCCTCTCTGCATTGTCAGTGCGCGGAAAGTCTGTCTGCAGCCACTTCTCTTTCTTGGTCAAATTATTGTCGAGGCAAAACTACAAACCCCAGGCTTTAGCGAGGCACCGTCCATGCTCAGTGGGAGGGACACAAATGAGATTTAACTTGTTGCCAGTCATTTTTTTTATGTTTGTTTGTTTGTGCTGGTGCTTTAAAAGCGAAACAAATTCCCGAAACAAAGCGGGGGGGGGGGGAGCTAGGGGGAGGAAGGAAGGGGGAGTTGGAGAGAGAGAGGGGGAGGGAGGGAAGGAGGGAGGGAGGGAGGAGGAGGAGGAGGAGGAAAACAAGCTCTGTATAAAAGACATATCATATTAAAATAATACAAGAACACACCCACTGATATCAAGGGTACGGTATCAGCTCTTACCCAAGAAACTTATTTATAAGTGGTAGCGGTTATAATAATCCAACAAGCCCCTTACTATCACTCCCCCCACCCTCCGCTAAAGAAATAAAGAAGGAAAACATGGAGACCACCCTGCCCGATATAAAAAGTGCTCAGAACAACCTACATAAAGAGGCAACGCCCGCCAACCCTGCTCATGCGAGGGGATCAAGGAGCGCTCAAGGTCTGGTCTGCTTCCCAGGCAGCGTTCCGGGAGCTAGAGCAAATCCCCTACCCCGACGCCCCGACTGCGGGTCCCACCGCTGCCTTGTGCTGACGAGCCGTGCCCCGGCACCGAGTCCCGGAACCGCCTCCTCCCTCCTGAGCCCCAAGCACCCAGAAAGCCCAAACGGGCTTTGCCCCGCGTCTGGCCGAGCGCCTGCTCCAGAAGGGTGTAGAGCTGTTTATGGCTTTTGTGCTATACCGGGCACTTTGCTATGGTTACAGGGGGGGCCCTGGGCGGGACGGGGTGGGGGGAACCATAAGAGAAGGATGCTGCGCTTTTGTAGGCCCTAAAAATTGGATTCGCAGCTAATCTTGGAGAGCCCGAGATCCTGGGAAGTCAAGGGGTGCGGTGCAGTGCGGTACAGTGCGGGAAGAGGAACGGCAGGGAGGAGCGGAGCGAGCAGCGCCGGGCGGGCAGGTAGGTAGGTAGGATGTGGGGGCAGCCCCGGCGCCCCCCTTCTGCGGAGCTCTGGGGTGAAACAACGCCGGAAGGGAGAGTACCCCGGTCCTTGTGCCGGGGAAGGCAGGATAGAAGGGATGGGAGGGGAGGTGGGAGGCTTTTCTCTCAAGTTACCGAAAACCTGCAAACCAGATACATGTGTCATTTGCCAAAGATTACGTTTGTAAGAGGCTAAAGAGCTACAACACCATGAAAATATTCCAGCCACAGTTTTTAGGAGTCAAAGAGCAGCTAGAAGTCTTCTTCAAGTACTATTTGGGTTGGTGGGGTTTGGGTGGTTTGTGGGGTTTGTTTTGGTTTTTTTTTTCTCCAGGTCTTTTTCTTGCCCTGTATTTTATTTCCCGAATATTTAATTCAGTGTGATAACTCCGGCAAAAGCACTGTGTTGGCCAAGAATATTTTAACAGTAAACACAAAAGAAAATAAAATTATGTATTTAAACCTCGAGAACAGTCCGAGGTTTTTAACTTGTCCATTTTCTCCCTGCATTTCATTATTGCCGTCTGCATAACTCTGTGGATAATTCTTAAGGAATATTTAATTTTCGGTATGATTCCTGAATCAGGGAGAGCTTTTATTACACAGGGGCACCTATTACCTAGGCAGGTGTGACGGCTCTCTTATGCAGACTGACATATAAAATAATAGTGACATTTAGGATCTAAGAAACCACACGTGTTAACGCTAAAGTTGGCAGCGAGTGTAAAAATATTCTGTTCTGAAAAATTCTGGCAGTGGCAGCTGAACACACCATGTCTGGTGGATGCTCTATACTCTGTATACAGGCTCTCTGTGGATGGTATTCCACAGCTACAGGAATAAATAAATAAAATCTCAAGCATTTAACTAAGGCGGTTTAATTCAGACCTCTCCACCCAGCGTAGCCGCCGTGGGAAATGTATACTCCAGTGTTTACTCGGATCCCTTTCTGCCACTATTCTATCTTGCCTTTCCTTTACGGCACCAGCCAAACTTTCTGGTCCCCGCAGCCATGTTTCCCGGTTCCACGTTCTCTGCCCAGCCTCCGCCCGTCCAAGAAACTTCTGAAAGTTCATCGGAAGGGGAACTCTGCACCTCGGTGGTTAATGTCACTGTTTTAACGCTACCTCTTCCCGAGCTGCGCAGGCTTCTCCAAGATACATAGTGCCCTGCTGGCTTTTCTTTATGGTACAGTGCAGCTTCTCAGAAAGATCATCGGACGGAGAAATTTAGCTCTTCTTGAAACATTTAAACAACTGAGCAATTAGTTCTGAATGGGAGTAGGGGGAGGGAAGACTAGAGAACTTAAAGGAGGGGGGGGAGAGTGGGGAGGTGGTGGTGGGAGAGGAGATACAACACAACTAGCCCGAAAACAACAGGGGTGGGGATACATGGGAGGGGGACATAAAATGTTTGTATTTAAAGGGTGCTTTCAAGGTCTTCGGCACAATATGTGCTGCTCTCCTTAAAGGGGCACCGAGTGCCAATAACCATTAGTCATCCAGCAGGGACTTTTCATTACAGATCTATCTTTAGGGGGAGTTCCCCGAAGTCTCCGGAGGGAACATAGCTGCGGATTTCAAACCCGGTCCGGTTCCAGTCGCACAGTGCCTGCTGCAAGAGAAAGGGGAGATACTCACCAGAATTTCGGGAGTGCGCGGGTAGCCCAAAGGTCTCTGCGGTGCTCCTTTCCTCTGCGGAATACTTATCTTGCATCCAAGGCAGTTCCCAGTCTATATTTGATGTTACCATTTATGCTATCTCAAACAGGAGACTCTCCCATAGACATTTTTTCCAGGGTTTTCAAGCAAATTTCTCGATGCCACAATGTTATGATGGAAGGATGCTGAAATGACAGGCCTCGTAGACGCTTGTCTTAATCATCGGCTTCTTAATTTAGTTTTAGTGCTGTGGTTTTGTATGTGTGTGCGTGTGTGTCTGCGCGTGTGTGCGCGCAAGAGAAGCCTCTGACAACCTGCAGCTTCCTAATGACTGACGAGGCAGGGCTGCTGCAGCAAAGTAACACTTCCCTGGTGTGAAGACCTCTTACTGGGAAGTTTAGTTCACTACTGTTCTCGCAATCCTAATCGTATAACCTGTAACCAAAACCCACGGAAAAAAAGATACAGTATGCTAAATAGACTAACTTCTAATCACCAAACGTTAGCAACAATACCAGTTGTTGATGATTAATTGGAAGTTGGTTATAGACGGACACCTAAACTTAGACCCACAAATGCGGCTAGAAGGGTGGACTCCTGAATGTTTCTTCCTCTCCCTCTTTGCCTCCATTCATCCACCCACCCACCTTCAGTCCCATTCACCCCTCTTCAAAATGTTTGACTACCTCCTTCCCTTTGTTCGCGCACTGCTCCGTCCCCACTCACCATGCCTTGGCAGAAGGGTATCAGTGTCTGCTGGCCAGCCCTTATCTTAATTCCCCAGGTAACCTGGACTGACTAAGGTAGGCTTAGAGTTAAAGGGGAATAGAGTTATATGTGCATACATGCAGGCGTTTACTGTACCGAATGTGGTATTACTGATTGCTAAACCGAAGTATCCCGACTAGTTTAATGCAAGCATGATGCCATCGAAACGTGATTATTAAATACCCTTTCTTTATGGCTGAAAATAACCTCATTCATTTCTTAAGCTGTCAGTACATTTTAACCCCTTGAAAGAACCTGAGATTATAGAGGCTGTACACCGTGTGAAGGGGAATTGAAGGCTGGAGCTGGGGGTAGATGGGGGGCACGCTATGTCTATTGAGCTTGCAGTGGAAAGGGTCTGATTTTCCACTGGCTTTTAATTTAAAATAATAAAAAAATACGAGGGGGAAAAATGTGCAGTTGAAATTCTATCTCTATGAGTTAGAATTCCCCAGAACTGCACGGAGATCGCTGTCTGACCACTTCATCCAAGATATTTCAGCCCAGCTACTCACCCCCACCGTGACCCTGGAGCTGGATGCTCTCCGCCCATCCCCGCCGCTCAGGGCTGCGGGTCCCCAGGCAGGCGGGAGCGCAGGTGAGCAGTCGCCTGTGAGCAGCGCCTGGTCCCCTCTGCCTGCCCACTCGTGTTCCGCAGGACTGGGGCCGTGCGCTCCCTTTCCATGCACACGCTGCTCCTCCAGACATCCCACGAACCCTTCCCTGTCGGGGAGCGCTGCCGTGAGGGGCCTTCTGACAGCAACCAGAGCTGGGGACCCAACAGGGCTCCACGATGCCCAAAGCCGCCACCAGAACGGATGGGAGTGGGAGTCGTGGCCAGGGCAGAGCTCACGGAAGAGCTGGTGTTAGGGCCGGAGTCCTGCCTTTCCAAGTAAAAACTAAAAGTCCAGTTTTATACAAGGAAAATTCACTGCGGGGGGAAGAAAAGGGAAAAAAAAAGAAAAAAAAGTAAAAAAAAAGAAAGAGGGATCTAAAGTTAAAGTCAATCAGAACTAATAACTGAATTGGTTTCTCTCACATATTCTTCTCTGTTCTGTAAACAGAGAATTAATCTTCATGGGCTTAGAGAGATATGTACTGCATATTGGACACAACATTTCCTTCTTTGGTAGAACTGTATATACACAACATTAAAAAAAATAATATAAATCCTAAGTTTGTGCACAGAGCTTTATTCTGCATCTGTGACAAATGACTGTATGTTAAATCTAGATCCTCAAATGTTTTAAAAACGTGCTTCTTTCGGTGCTTTTTCGTGCTTCTTTCCTTTGCTCAGAAATGCGAAGAGACAAAAAGTTTATTTTCTTCCCTGCTACATTTTCATCCCTGATCACAGCGCAAAGTAAACTCAGCTTTGACCTAAGAAACACCTCAACGCATTAAAATTTCAACAGGCAATATCAGTGTTACATTAAGCGAGAACTCCTCCATCTCACTGCAGAGCTGGGATTTGAATAAAACGCTCAATGTTAACAAACAATACACACGTTTGGCACTTTGTGTATTAAATGGATCAAAGAGATTTGATAAGGCACAATACACCATTTGTACAGACCTGATTGAGTTAATATAATATCAGCAAATTTTACAGCGGAATGAATCTGTTTCTTTTCTTTGTGTTTAAAACCAGCACAGATTACAAATTTTAATGATCTGAAAATGTTTGGTATACAAAATCATGCTTATTTCAGTATTAGCAAAAACACAAGAAATTTTTCAACACAAACACCCAGCTGTGTCTATTTTAAAAGCAGTTCAATGACAGCTTGCACTTATGAGCATGCAATCAGCTAATTTCGCTTTTTTTTTTCTTCTGTGTTAATCAACACTTTCCTTCCTGCATATCAGAGTACAAATAGTATAGTTACTCCACATCAGTAAATGTTTACGTAACCTGTCCTTTCTCAAGAATCCGGTTACACCGAATCATTACATGCTAGACCGAGTAGGAAAATGCACTGGGCCCAGCCACCCTAATGGGGATCATACAGCACCATAATGACACATATTAGTTAATGATCATCATAATCATAATAATATGCAGGAATTTTACCTTTCCTCTTACCCTTTGCCATGGTCGACTCAAGCCATATCCTCCACACTGCACTCTTTCTCGAGAATTCCCATGCATTGACTTCAGTGTTAAGCAATGAAATAATTACAAATCGACGTGATTTTTTTAACCGCATTAAAAAAAAAAAAAAAAAAAAAAAGTAAAAAAAAAGTAAAAAATCAGAGCTGTTGATCACTGACTTTTATCGGGCTTTGGGGTTTTTTTCTTTTGCTGTTGTTGCTTTGGTTTGGTTTGGTTTTTTTGTCAGTAGCAGCCTGTTATGAAATCGGATAAATAAATACAATTGCGGTAAGGTCATTCGAGGTTAATCCAATGCACAGAGTTCATGCCATTCCCAATTGCAATTGTTTATTACCGGCCCATTGTAATTGTTCTCCTTATTTACTTTCTCTTTCTTACACTCTCTCCCTCCCTTACACACACACATCCACACACACAAACACAGACACAAAACGCATATCCACACACAACCGCGTTTGCTGCAGAGAGCTCTAACCTGAATTTCTCTGGACAGATTGTTTCAGCTGGGGTTGAGCTGCACCTATTATTTCTACAGATTATCTATTTACAGCACGAACGTAAACTTTCGGGCACTGAGCGCGGCGCTGTGCGTTCTGCTTCGGCTCGGGCGCGATCAGCACGCTCTCCATCCAGTACGTTTCCCCTTCTCCCTCCCGAGGGAGAAAGCTCCGCGGTTTATTTCGCTTTGTTTCAGGGCTGACTTTTTTCCTTCTCGTGCTCACAGTGAGGCCCGACGGGGTGCGGTAGGCTAACACCAGGCCCTGGGCCCCGGGACTCCGCCGCCGCGAGCCCGACTCTCTGCCACCGCCTGTATGCGAGAGGAGCAGGCAGAAAGCGGCGGTACCAGCCCGGTTCTTTTTCCCCGCCAGCAGCCGAGTCGCGGACACCAGACAGGACCCCACCCCCAGCGACACTACACCAAACCCCTCATGGCCGGACACCGCGGGCCAGGCCAGGGGGAGCAGAAAAAATCGTAATATATACATATATTTCCTGGGTTATTAGTAGTAGTATTTATTTTTTACACCTGACACGCGACCTGCGGTTTCTTGGCTGGAGCGGACCAGCAGCGCCAAGGCGGACGCGAGAGGACTCGCTGCCTCGTAGGGACGGGGTGTCGGACGCTAAGCCCCAAGCGAGAAGCCCAAAGTCTGGCTCCGCCACCGGCCTGGAGCTGCGACCGCCGGCAGGGGACAGGGGGAGAGCGCGGAGAGGAGGAGAGGGGAGAGGGCTCTCCCGCTGCCGTGCCTTTAAACCTCACATGCCGTGCCGCGGCAGGCACGGGCCGAGTGGGCCGCGGGACACCGTCCACCCCGACAGGCCGCGGCCTCAGTCCCTCTCGGGCCGCCGCCGGCCCCCCGGCCAGTGCCGGCTGCAGGCCCGCCCACCGACCGCATCTCCTCCAGCTGATTATTATTTTTTCTTTCCTTTTTTCTCTTGGTAAAATAACAAACAGAAATAACCGGGGCCTAGAAAAAATAAATTTGCCGAGTGACTTCGGCAGGATCCGCAAAGTAGTACCTCCGCCCCCGGGGCGCCGCGGCCTCCTCTCCCACCCGGCCTCCCACCCCGCCTCCTCTGCCGCCAGAGAAGGGGGCAGAGAGGGACGGGGCAACTTTAGTCCACCGGAGAAACAAGGAAGTATGAAAACCCGGCCTCGCCCGCAGCCGTGGGACAGGCGCTGTTTGTTTGGCGTGAGGAGATTTGTGTCCGGCGGCGGGGGATTGGGGGGGGGCAAAAGGTGGAGGGGGTGCGCGCAAACCGCCTTGGTGATGCGCCCCTGCGCCAGTATCCCTGCGCCGCGAGAGCCGCGGCGGCGGCGGCGGCGGCGAGGGGCGGGCCGGCGACAGGCGGAGGGCGGGGCGGAGATTCGCCATTGGTCGGCGGGCGGGACGACGCGCGGGCACGCCGCCGGCCCTGATTGGGCGGCCGGTGGGAAAGGTTAAACCAAAAAATGTTTTACAGCGGCGGTGCGTGTCGGCAGCTCTGAAATTAATTGCGGCCCCGGCGGTCCGTACCGCCCGGCTCCGCTCGCTCCTCGCCGACCCGCGGCTGCGGCTGCTCCGTCCTCCCCCCTGCTCCGCCGTGCCGGGGGAACCGGCACCATGAAGTAGCTTTTTTTTCTTTTTTTTTTTCTTCCTTGTGTGTGTGTGGTTTTTTTTTTTTTATTTTTTTTTCTGTTGTCGTTGGGTTTTCAGAGTTTTTTTTTTTTCCCTTTTTCTCGTTTTTTTTTTTTTTCCCCCCTCCGCTCTGACTCGGTTTGATTTTATCTGATTGGTGACTATTATTGTTACTATTATTTTTTTCCCTCTCCGGCGGTTTCTGTCCTTGCTACATGACTTGCCAGCGCTTGAGACTGCGGTCCAACTGCGCTGCCGCCGCCGCCGGTGGTACCGCCGCCACCGCTGCTGCCGCCGCCGCCTCGGCCACCGCCGCTCCGCCGGTTGCTCCCTCGGCCGCTGCAACTTTCCCCCTCAGACTAGTGTGTGATGTTGGACATGGGAGATAGGAAGGAAGTGAAAATGCTGCCGAAATCCTCCTTTAGCATAAACAGCCTGGTGCCCGAAGCCGTCCAGAGCGACAACAACCACAGCAGCCACAGCCACCACAACAGCCACCATCCCCATCACCACCACCACCACCATCACCACCACCACCACCCGCCGCCGCCGCAACAGCCTCAGAGAGCGGCAGCGGCCGAGGAAGAGGACGAGGAGAAGGGCCAGCTCCTCCTGCCGCCCCCCGCTGCCGCCGCCGCCGGCGCCCTGGAGGTGGCCAAGGCGGACATGCTGGCGGGCAAAGGCGACGCGGGCGCGGCGGCGGCGGCGGACTTGGAGGAGAAGGAAAAGGCGGCGGAGGAGAAGAAAGGGGCGGCGGAGGGGGCCAAGGACGGAGAGAGCGGGAAGGAGGGGGAGAAGAAGAACGGCAAGTACGAGAAGCCGCCGTTCAGCTACAACGCGCTCATCATGATGGCCATCCGGCAGAGCCCCGAGAAGCGCCTCACGCTCAACGGCATCTATGAGTTCATCATGAAGAACTTCCCCTACTACCGGGAGAACAAGCAGGGTTGGCAGAACTCCATCCGCCACAACCTCTCCCTTAATAAGTGCTTCGTCAAGGTGCCCCGGCACTACGACGACCCGGGCAAAGGGAACTACTGGATGCTGGACCCCTCCAGCGACGATGTTTTCATCGGGGGCACCACCGGGAAGCTTCGCCGACGCTCCACCACCTCGCGGGCCAAGCTGGCTTTCAAGCGGGGTGCCCGACTCACCTCCACCGGACTGACATTCATGGACAGGGCAGGATCCTTGTACTGGCCTATGTCCCCATTCCTCTCCCTTCACCACCCCCGGGCCAGCAGCACTTTGAGTTACAACGGGACCACCTCCGCCTACCCCAGCCACCCCATGCCCTACAGCTCAGTGTTGACTCAAAACTCCTTGGGGAACAACCACTCATTTTCCACGTCCAATGGGTTAAGTGTTGATAGACTAGTCAATGGAGAGATACCTTATGCCACTCATCACCTCACAGCAGCAGCTCTGGCCGCCTCAGTGCCATGTGGCTTGTCAGTTCCCTGCTCCGGCACCTATTCCCTAAACCCCTGCTCTGTAAATCTCCTAGCAGGACAGACGAGTTACTTTTTCCCCCATGTTCCTCACCCTTCAATGACTTCTCAAAGCAGCACTTCAATGACGGCCAGGGCAGCCTCCTCCTCCACGTCGCCACAGGCGCCCTCCACTCTCCCCTGTGAGTCCTTAAGACCTTCTTTGCCAAGTTTTACAACGGGACTTTCCGGAGGACTTTCTGATTATTTCACACATCAAAATCAGGGGTCTTCTTCAAACCCTTTAATACATTAACATCCATGGGATCAGACTGTAAGTGAACATTTTACACACATTTGCATTGTAAATGATAATTAAAAGGAAGAAAAGAAAAAGAAAAAAAAAAGCAAAACAAAAAAGTCCAGGTATTTTTTATTAAGTCCCCCATTTTCTGTACGTTTGTTCAGTCTTTAGGGTTGTTTATTATTCCACCAAGGTGAGGAGTGTCAGCAAGGTGCAATGTGGGGAGATTACATTGTAGACTATGAAGTTTGGAAGACAAAATTATAGTAGAGTGTGTATCTAAATAGTGACTGCTTTTGCAATTTTTTATTCAAATATGATAAGTCTATCAGTAAAAGCCTCCAGATTCTCCATGTTTGCAGTATTATAAGTTATCGTGGATATGTCGGTGGGTGCAGACCTTGACAGGAAAAATAGAAAAAAACCAACCAAAACCACAAACCACCACTAAATTTACAAAAACCATAGAAAACTTAAAACGTTATTTGTATTTAAGCAGAATTAATACTGAATGATGCCCGAGAACTACATTTTGGCCATTTCTTATTTTAGCCTTTTCTTTACTGAACTGCTTCTTTGGGTGTTTTTTTTTTTTGTTTTTTTTTTTTTTTTTTTGTTTTGTTTGTTTGTTTGTTTACTTTTAGACCAAAGATTGGGTTTTAGAAAATGCACTCAGTGTACGGAGTAATTTAAAAAACAGCAACATTATTTCATTTTGCAGCACTGCCCGTTCAAATGAATCAGAAGGGGACAAAATTAATGATTGCCTTCAGTTTGTGTTGTGTATATTTTGATGTATGTGGTCACTAACAGGTCACCTTTATTTTTTTTCTAAATGTAGTGAAATGTTAATACCTATTGTACTTATAGGTAAACCTTGCAAATATGTAACCTGTGTTGCGCAAATGCCGCATAAATTTGAGTGATTGTTAATGTCGTCTTAAAATTTCTTGATTGTGATACTGTGGTCATATGCCCGTGTTTGTCACTTACAAAAATGTTTACTATGAACACACAGAAATAAAAAAATAGGCTAAATTCATATATACTTGATAGGTTTTTTGTCTCGTTTATTAACTAAAATTAATATGCCAGAGGCTTTAAAGTTACAGGGAGATCAGAGCACTCACTGCGTATTACAGCAGTCCACCATTTTTTACATGCTCCTTTCTCCCCCCCCTTCCCCCCCCCCCCCCCCCCTTCCCCCATCATACTGTCTTTAACTGCAGTATTTTCAAATATAAGGGATCAGGGTATTTCATTAAACACTACGGCCACTGTTGTGATGTTCGTTTTGGGGCAGAACTCTCATCAAGTCTGCTTAAAAATTGTTAGTGCGAGGTAGGGTGTCTTACTAAAAACACTGCTTTAGTTTGAAGATGCTTAAAATCGTGTACGTATATATGTAATTATATATACATACATTTAAAAATCAAATATTTGTGCACGCATCAGAAAAAAGGTATGTTTGCATGATTGCATGATTACATAGATACGTGTTGTTCTTGCAATCTCTGAAATGCATTTAAAGAATTATTTTGCTGAAAGAGATCAATTTCGACTCAATGATAACTGGAGATCTATAAATGAGGAACGTGTATGTGTGTGTATATACATATACATATTAGCTCTCATAGAATCAGTTGATCAAATTTAGAAAGCTATGGTACGTCTGTGTATAAAATACAGTCCTCATTTTAAAGGAACACTCTTCCGGAAGTATCTATCCTATATGTATGCATAGACTTTTAATGCTGCAAACACTTTGGCTTTAATGTTGCGAAAGCAGGGGTAGTTTTTGAGCTGGAAGCCCTCTCCACTGCCCCTATCGCCCTCCGGACTGGGAAAGAGTGGGGGGAGGTGTGTGTGGGGTGAAACTGCGGTACATTGCGGGGAGGCAGCGGGGGGGGTGGGGGGAGATGTGTCACGTGACGCTGGGCTTGCATACCGATGTTTAAATGCTGTGGGGTGGGGGGGTGGGGGAAGGACCCAAACCAACCCCAAATCTGTGTTTAACTTTAATGTAAAGTTTTGGAAGGGAGCTCTTTTTCGCTCTGACTGCCAGCAGCAATGCTTGCTGGAGCCCACTACCCCACGCTCCGCTGCCCGGAGAATCAACCCATTAGTTTTAAGGGGGCAAAGCTACGACTAATTTTAAGAAGCATTTAATCCTAAAAAAAGAATTGTTTTCTTGATGAGTTTACGGAAGCCTATAAAAGCAGCAACTCTTGAAAATAATTAGAAAAGTTTTGCAAAAGGTTTAGAAACTAATTGGATCCCGCGGTGAGTCCGCAGAGGATAAGTTGTTCATTTGTTACGTTTGTGTGGTGTGAACGGGGCTCCGCAGCCGTGCTATAAGCCTGGCACTGCTCACAATAGGCCCGATGAAAAATAATCTCTCAGTCGGAGATGTTATCACAAACGCTTTAAAGAGCTGATCTTAGAAAGACAAGAGGAAGAAAAAGAGGCGGGGGGGGGGGGGGGTGGGGGGTGGGAAGGGCTGGAAATGCTGGAGGGTGAGTTAAGAAGCAATAGCAAATCTGAATTCTTGCAAACAGAATATTTGTCATGCTGAAAGAATCAGGGAAGGGAGGGGAAATCTTCCGAAAATAAGTAATATATAAACAGATGCAAGCAGATCTGCAGGAAAGAGAGGGGAGTGAAAGGTTATGGATGAGAGATGGGACACCCAGCTCTGCACTATGTGGGGGAGAAGGAGAGAAATCTCTGATATTCTTGGCTTTCACTCTCACTTCTGCAATTCAAAATTAATCATCACTATGAGAAAAAAAAAGATAGCTTTGTTTGGTGATAAAGAGATGATACCACCACTTGGAAGCACCTACTGTCCCCCATATTCTTCACTCCATTGTCATTAAAGGAAGTTATGGAAAAAAAGAAAAAAAAAAACACTACCCAAAACACCTTTACAACAAACCTATCGGAAATAATAAAATTAAATAGGTGTGATTTCTCTAAGCCTCGAGACCCCATTCTGTATACTTGTGCCTAAGTAAATTAAAAGAATGGCATCTGCTGCATATGACAAAGGAAATAATTTATTATTTACCATTCTCAATTGGCTTTGTGCCGTAGGAAATCCAATAGCATATACTTAAAGTATTAGTTGGCAATGCAAAAAAATCCACTGTCAGTGTACTAAAAGGAGGAAAAAGAGAAGTCAGGTTGGAGGAAAGCACAATCTTGCCATGTCAGAAATTGGGGTTGGCTAATAAGCATTAATTAGATAAGCGTGATGCGTTATAATTCCTGAAAAGGGTAGCCCTGATGTACGTCTCTCCAGACTTCTTTTAAGCAATGCTCAACTCGTTCTCAATGCTCTCCTCCTTTAGGTTCATTGTAGTAAAATGCTGCCTAAGCAGTTCAGATGCTACAGACTTTTCCTTCTTTCTCTTACACTGGGGGAAGGGTTGGGTATTGGGCTGGGAATTTATTCACGTTTGCATATACATACTACCAGCAATGAGACTGGTTTTGTAAAGGAAAAAATAACAAAAAAAAAAACAAAACAAACCAAACCCCAAAACCAACAAAAAAACCCATAGACTCCCATGGATTGTAGCAGGACTACCAAGGCCAGCTTCCCAGCCAGAGAAGACCTTCTGTTCACTGAGGATGTCTTTAAGGCTGATCTTTGCTCAGGCTCTTTCTGTACTGAATGTGAGGTGCTGGATTTCTTGGGGGGGGGGGGGTGTCATTCTTTATCTTCTTTTTTTTCTTTCTTTTTTCTTTCTTTTTTTCTTCTTCTTTTTTTTTTTTTTTTTTTTTAATCAGACAATAATTCTGATATCTAGTACTTGTTTCCATGGTGGTTTGCATGGCAAATCCTCAAGCTAAGCTTTTAGGACTATATTTTTTTAAAATTTGTTTAAACATGCACATTCCTAGAATGTTGCAGTGTCTTACAGTAATTTCTTTAGCATTTCCTAATTTAGAGTGTTTATGGGGGGCGGGTGATCTTTATAGAATTAGGGAGCTATTGTTATATTCCTAGTTGATGTTTGAGGTGATTAACTTTGCTCGCATAGATCGTAGGAAAAGAAATCTGCTCATCAAGAAACCTCCAATTACAATTTTAAGATTGCTTCCGCAAACGTGTTTGAGGAATAACAAACTGTCACTCGAATCCACAGCGCGATATTAGGCCAACCAACTTTTGACATATTTAAAATATTTTTCTTTTGCTTCTGTAAAATAGCATTTGTTATATAGAATGTATTCTTATGAAAGGGTTCAAGAGAACGTGAACAATTATATATTTTGCCTTAAATGGCACAAAACTACAGTTTGGAGGAGTGATAATTTTTTAATCCGGTACTTAAAAAAAAACAAAACCAGTTTAACCGGGACGTCATTTTGCTCTTTATAACTTCTGATGATGATTATTAAGATTTATGTCAGAAATTATGACTCAGGTGCACACCCCCTCACCACTTGTACTAATGTGAGGTCTCAGTCCCTACGAATTCACTGTTCACTCAAGCAAAACTCTCACTACACTCCGGTTACATTTTGACTGAACCACATCAGAATTTTGCTTAAGAAAGAATATTGAGCTAGACTAACTGGTTTATTAGTGACTATATTCTTTAATTGTTCATATTTTTGCTTAGGATGGGGGAAAGGGGAAAGAAAAAAAAAAAGAGAAAAAGAAGTCTGCCTTTAGATAGTCACTGCTATGTACCTCGTGGTATAAGCATGAATAATACACCCGCACTAGTAAGAAAGTATATGCTCGTACATATTACATGTTTACAAATTTAACTCACAGCAATAAGTATGTATAGAGCCACACAGAGGCACACACAACCCTACAGAGGTGTCTGTCCCTGCGCTAGTGTCTATAGCAGCTTCTCGGCGGTTTTGTGCGCTGAGAAGTTTTTGTTTTGAATCCTCTCCCCCCCCCCCCCCCCCCCCCCCCCACCCCGCCCCGTGGTGAAGGTGCTTGGGTAAACGGATGGAAAAGTGCTGGAGATCTGGGTTAGAAAGAGGTGAAGGTGAAGATCATTAGAGGTTTTAGAGCTGGCTGTGGCTGTTTTGCTGGGTTTGTGTGACTGTGCCCAGAGGGCGGAGTTCCTGCACATTCCTACCTCACCGGAGAACCTGCCCTCAACTCCACTGCAGCTACTCCAGAGAGATGGGACCCCCTCCAGAAGAAACCTGCCCAGCAATCCCAGCAAGCCTTCCCGCCAGAAGGGTAGGTGCACTTCAGGGAAACCTCTACCTCTTCTCCTAACAGGCAGATCCATGTGGTACGAACGAACCGAGATGACAGACTTCTGCCTGAACGTACCGTTTCCCCGTGCCCCCGATAAGCAGATCGCTCGTGCAACTGAAGCACAGTTTCAAAGCAGCAGTTACACAAAACTGCGTGTGCCTAATGTTAGGATTCCTTTTCTTTCTTTTTTTTTCTTTTTTTCTTTTTTTTTTTTTCTTTTTTTTTTTTTTTAGCTCCTTTTATTTTTTTTTTTTTTTGGGGGGGTCTCTTCCTCAAAGTGTTTCCTCCCCCGGCCTTTCCCCTCCCCCTCGGGCTCTTTCGTTTCAACCGGTAAGTTGGAAGTTTCTTCGCCTGTTTAACAGTTCTCATGGTTCATCTGTAGATTTTTTACTCTGTTGTTAACGTGCTCTTCGCTTGCTTGCCACAAAAGCCAGAGAAAGTCACACGGATGCAATGTTCTGTTTGCCTTTTTTTTAAGATGCCAGGAGAAATTGCCTGTACCTGCAAGAAAGGCGCACGATGACACTTGGGGATGGGAGTCCTCCACCGGCACAGGGTGAGTGCGGATTTTACTCCTCTTTTACACCCAGGAGTTAAATAGCTATGCTCGTGATCCGCGTCCGCTGGTAGCAGGGCGGAAGAGAGTGTCGTACCCCCAGGTCCCTGAGGGTGCCCTGACTTTTAGATCACGGTTCGGCGTAGAAATATTATAGGGGTTAGGCTAAATTCCCCGCCACTACGCTTTCCTGGATAAAATTTGCTCCTTGTTCCATCGCTGCTGTATGAAAGGCGGATTTAGTACGGCGAATATTGGCGGATTCCATAATGAATTATTTCTCAAAAATCTGAGCCTGTCGTTTGAGAAAATGTTGCGGGCTTGTCTCACCTTTTGGGGGTTGTGTAAAAAGTGCTTATATTCGTAAAGTCTCAGGAAAGCGGCTAAAAGCCAAAAAATTCTGCGAGACTAAGTAGAGAGACCTTGTGAAGAGCCGTACATCTAAAACTGATCTGGGTTTTGTTCTCAGAGCTTCAGCAGAGCAAATGAGCCCTTATAACAGACCACGGGCAACTCTCCCTTCCGTCGGCAAGCTCCAGGCACTCTCTTTGTTTCCCCACTCCCCAAATTCCGTGACTGTGTCCTGTGTGTGTGGAGATTTACGCTCTTAAACCGGAATCTCGGGGTAGGGGCGGAGGTTTATAGCACCGGTTTGCTCAGCGTGACCATGCTGCAGGGGGGAGGGAGCAGGGGGGCGGGAGCGTGGGCAGGACCCCGGGACGGGGCCCGCCGAGGACCGGCCCGCTAGTGTCCTGTTGTCCCGACGTGGGGAAGGGAAAGCGCGAAGGATCGTGTCCCACCGGCGGATGGCTTGAACTCCCTCGTTCCTGACATGTGTAACCTCAGAAAAACAGTTCAATTTTTAATACACCGCGCATTAAGTTTTCCGCAGTGCTGGGAGCTTAGGCACCTCAGCCCAGGGAACCGCGGTACCGAGCGGCTGTCCCCTTCGCGCCGCAGGGAACGGCACGGGTGCGGGGCAAGCGTGCGTTCACACGCGCACAGCACACGCCGGCGTCAGCCCCTGACAGCCCCGCCGCCTTGCTGCTGCCCGCCCAGCTCATACCTGCCCGGGGATGCCCCATGGGTGGGTCCCGCAGGGCCGGCTCCATCCTCCCCGCGCTACCGGGACCGATGCCCACACCTGCGTGTCTCGTCACGAAAGGACCGGGGCTGCAAGACCTGCGCGAAGCCGCCGTGCCCGGCCACGCGTGTCCGCGGGGCGAGCCGGGGCCCGGGGGGCCGCGGGGAGCGGCGGTGGCTCTCGCTCCGCGGGCTGGGGGCGCTCTTGCCTAGCGGGAGAGAGGGATCCCGCCGCCCGGCGAAAGTCGGCGCTTCCCGGGGCCTAGCCCGCGCCCCGACAAGCCCGGCTGGCCTAACACTGTGACCTGTGCTTGGAGGGCTCGGCCAGTGCCTCCGCCCTTTCCTTCGGAAAGGAGCGTCCCTCTCCATGCAGGCTTCGCGTTCTGGTAGCCGTCAAGAGACGCACGCTGCCGCAGAGGAACGCGTTGGAAGTCCTCTTCCTGCGAATTAGTGCAGGATGCTCCGGTCTGGGAGCGGTATGGCAAACCCATCCCCCTCTACCCCCTCCCCCGCTGGGGCGAAACAAACCAGCGAAAACTTGGAAAAACAAAACCAAAGGAAATAAATCAAACTGCCAAAATAAGCAAATAACCAAAGCAACTACCAGCAGCTTTCCACCACCACCACCCCCCCCGGCTTCTTAATACCGTGTAACAGAATACAGTATCAGACCAGCGAATTAGACTTACAGCGAGAGGATTTACTATTCTCAATCGGGAAAATGAATGCAAAGTCCGTTTCAAAGAATTATCTCTAGGGAGTCCTCCGAGTGTATTTGGGGTTATCCGTGATTTGAGAAGAAAGACTAAAAGAGAGTCAGTCTGAGAAAAGCCTGCCATTGTCACCTTATCCTAAGGTGAGTAAAGCATCCCTGTAAAGTTAGCTGCAAAGAACTGCTTAACCTGAGACGAGAGGTGAAAACTCTCCTCGCCCGGAGCCGCCTGGCAGAGGAGCCTGAATTCCGAGCTACAAAGGCGGCGCGAAGCCCGGGATCTCCTGGGTTTATATATATATTTTTTTTTTCAGCCCGTAGGGAATTCAGAGCTCTTCACAATTGATTTCACAGAGGCATCTTTTTCAAGGTGGTAGGCCCACGTGAAAGGAGTCCTTCCCCTTGGGGGAGCTCCGGTGGCCAAGGGACAGGGTCTGCAGGTCCCGGGAGGCGGGGAGACCTCGCCCAGCTCCTCGCTGCCTTGAAGGCCCTCCAGGTTAGGTCTTCTTCCTGCTCTGTTCGTTAGCGGAAGGCAAAGATCTCGTAGCCCCCTCTCTGCCTTCTCCGCCCCCTTCCCTGGTCTCTACCCAGAAATGATCTGATCACAAGTATTTAATATTAGATAGTCAGTTAAATTAATCATATCCAAGAGGAGACAGGTATCTGCCAAAAAATGTGGCTGAAATCTGGCTACAGAGTAAAAAAAAACAAAACAAAACAAAACAAAACAAAAAAAAACCAAAAAAAACCAAACAACCACAGTAGTCCTTTCTCAGCCTTGAAGACGGTTAAAAAAAAAAAAAAAAAAGGAAAAAAAAAAAAAAGGGAAAAAGAAAAAAATATTTGCACTCTCATAAAAATAACTAAAACCTGATTGTGAAGCACTGCATGTCCCCAAAGGCTCTATCTTTTGCGAATTAAATGCGGGTAATATTCACCGGTTACCAGACTGTTCTTTTGAAGCAAATATCCGGGTGATGCTATGCTAGAACTTGTGTTTCCCCCCTTTTTATGCTCCTTGCACACCCAAACACACTCGCATCCCCACACCAGTGTGCTTCCAAATGGGGATGACGGGTCCGACGAGGCATTTCACAAGACCCCGAACTAAACAAAGCTGGGACAGATTACTAGCGCCGTCTATGAAGGGATATGGTTAAGCGCACGATATAACTACTTACATATTTATCATGCCCAGGCTCATAGGTAACTTTAAAACATGCTAGTGATAAGTAAATTTCCTTTTAGGTTTCTGAAGTGCACTTCCGATAGCGGGTGCATCTTGAGGCGAGAATCGCAGTGGTACAAAGCGGCAAGGGTATTTTTATTAGCATGTAGGGCACACACACACTCATATGGGTCTTTCAGAAAACGGATGAGAATTATGCAAATAAAAATCACATTGTTGTTTTATCAATGAACATTTCCCGCTATATCTCTATAGCTGTACACACACACGTGTCTACACACGTGTGTATGTATGCACGTATATATCTACCCTATCTTTTCTGAATGTGAAAGTGTCCTCTAGCATTCATCAGCAAAGGCAGCACTGCAGCTCCTTTCTTTGCTTGCCTGTTTATTCTATTCTAGCAAAGTTGTTTGATTTTCTGGGAAGAGTGAGTTGCTTTTAGTTATGTCATCACTATGATTTGTATTTAGGAGGAAGGGTAGGACTTAGCAGCTCTATTTTTATTATTAGTAAAGGTAAAAGTGCTAATAATTAAATACGGATCTCTGCAGGTTGTAACAGCAATATCGATTGTCTCTTCATCGATAAGACAAGTGTTGAGTAGCTTGCTATTGATTAGTATGTTTATTTATGCAGAACTTTAGGTATTTGCTTACATATTTCGGGTTCTTTGTCTGCTAATTATTAAATCAGATTGATTTGAAAGAAAGAGCTTAGACTGGGAAACACACTTGACAGATCCATTCTTAGCTAACCTGATAGTGGATTATTGCAATCCAATAAGTTTAACAAATTACTTATACGTGCTTGCCTTTCGAGCAATTAGGAAACCGCTTCAGATAAAAATTCTTTGTTGCATTTGGGGTTGGTTCATTTAAATAAAGGAGCATTCTGTTTAGATATTTTCCAAATGAAAAACGATTTTCTGGATCCACAGAGGCTGAACTGGAGTCGTTGTGTGCTTCGCCTTCCGGGCCCTTGGCTTCTTTTGTAAGTGTGAAACACCTTCCCAGCAGTAGCGTGGCCCCTGAGGGTTCCTCATAGATGGAATTTAAGAATCAGTGGTAATCTGAGAATAGAAAGCAGGAATCGATATATTAAAAAAAAAAAAAAAAAAAAAAAAAAAAAAAGGATCGGCACTCAAATACCGAAGTGCTCCAAGGCACAAGTTGCTTTTTGGGTTAGTGATTTAATCGGTTCAAAAGAAATCACCCCAGACCTTCTGCTAAGCGGCTTGGTTAGAAGCTTTCCCCTCCCAGGACCGCTGAACATTTTGATATATATTTTTAATACGCTTTTTATATATATACATATATTTTCTCTTTCCCTCTCCTACATTGGCATTTTCTTCTGTGGCCGTTTCTGGGAGGGCTCGGCTTCATCAATATTTTTTCTCTCCCACTTCGCCCCTGCTGGCATAGGCACCTCGGCGGCTGAGGGCGAGTTCAGGACGGAATAGCTGGCGGGGGGCGGTGTGACACCCGTGTGCAGGGGAGAAGGCCGCCTGCCTCGCAGGCCCCCAGTCCCCTCAGTCCCCGCCGGGGAGCAGGTCCCGCAGCCCCCTGCCTGGGGAGCGGCGCCGCGGGAGCCCCAGTTACAGGCTGGGAAATGGGACTGGGACCGGGACCTGGCAGGAGGTGTTGCTCAAGTGTCAAGCCCTTCTTCGCTCTTCATTTCCTCCCGCCTTTTCCTTTCGGCAATTTTGTTTGGGAGGGGGAGGTGGGATTTCCGCCCCCCTCCCCCCCCCCCCCCCCCCTTTACCTCCAGCAACTCCTGCTTTACAACCTGTAGAGATAAGACGGCATCGCATCAGACTGATCACCGAGATAAGTAATCTCTCCCCTCGGCCTGTGGTATAGCTTGCCGTATGCGCTTGAATCTCAGAGCGCTAGGTCTTTCCTGTGAACGAACGAGAAAACACTCGACAGGTCGTGAATAATCGTTTTAATGAGTGTGTAAAAGCGTGCGACGGGGTGCACGGAGCTGTCGGGTTAAACAAACAACTTGTACCCTGACGAAATCCGATTGTTAAAGTGCAAAGTGGTGTCAGTCCAATTTCCATCCCAGTTCTAAAAACCACAGATCTAAGTCGCGGGAGTCCAATTTTCCCCATTAAGAAAAATAACAATATTTTCTGAACGTAAACGCGATCGTCCCTAACGTTACCCTTTGACGAAAGACCAGTTGCATATCCCAGAGATATCGAAGTTCTGTCTATTATTTTTTTATTATTTTCAAAGACATGAGTTAAAAAGTGTCTGTTTGAAATTTTCCTAGATATTATCAGATCAATGCGGTAAATATTTTCCTTTTATGTGTCTCCCCCCGCCCCCCATGTTTTTTCTTTTCTTCTTTTTTTTTTTTCACAGATCACTGGAGGCAAACATCGAATTAATTGGATCTCAATGACTGAGGTTGGTAACTTTGTATTAATCTAAGGTTATATGACACTCTGTCATAGTGTCCAGGTGTTTACAAGACATTTCAGGCCTTTCTAGAAAAGGTAGATCCAGAGAACATGTGTGATGGTATTAAAAGGTGGTTGCAGTATCGTATAGTCCAAATCCAACTTATCTTACTCCTGTGCAGGAAGACAACTCTCTGTAGGTCTGTATCAATATATTCAGAGACTGCAAATTCAGAAGGATCATTCTGGAGGGTTGTTTTGTTGTTGTTGTTGTTTTTTGTTGTTGTTGGTTTGTCCCCCCTTTTTTATTTTGTTTTGGTTTGTTTGTTTTTTTCCTTTTCGTTTCCGAAAGCCTGCCATTCGACTAGCCAGATCTGTTTCCTTTACAATCAGAGCACTATTTTCTAAATGCAAATCCAAGCCCCACTCTCTTAAATCCACAGATTATGTTTTAAACTTAATAGTGGCACATATTACTAATGTATTGTTACTAAAGGCTTACTGACCGACCACAGGTCTGGTTCTCTCCTGTGAAAAGTCATTTTCAGATGAGTCTTCCCTTTCTTTGAAAATACCCGTTTGAGCAAAGCAAAGCATGGCAACCCCAGCTGGAAACCAAAGCTTTTAAAAAACTCTTCACTCTTCCGTTTAACACTCGAATTTTGAAAAATAGTGTGGCAATGGAAAGTAAACGGCATACCAAAATGTATTGCTAGGCTGTAGACATGATGGAAACTCAATGCAGTTTCCAGTGACACAAGTGGGAAATTTGCTTTTGGTACTGGTGGAAGTCGAATCTGACCATTCATGAGCTGGATAAGAGTAGCCAGATGGTTTTGGTCTAAAGCCAATCTCCAGTGTTTCAGCGTTTTAGCGTTTGGATTTAAGACAAAGTTGGTTTGGTTTTTTTATTTATTTTTTTTTTCCACAAAGAAAATTTTGCGTTGTGCTGAAGAAACGATGCAGAAATTGAGAATGAATGCCTGTGAGTTTCGTGTCCCTGAGCAAGACAGGACTACCCTTGAGTACTTCCCTGTGAAATCGGTGGTGGAAAGAAAAGAGGGAGACAAGAAAAGAGAGGGAGAGATCAGGGAAGAAGGGAAAAAAGGTAACTCAGCCTCGCTGGAGTTGGTAGTGTATCTATAACTAATAAGCCACCCGATCATATAACACTATCTAACAAGCATCTGACAAACGTTCTGGGCATTTTCAAACATGGTTTTGTTCAGACTATACGCCTTGAAACACATCTTTGCTCCGATCAGTTTGAACGCTGAATTCTGTCAAAACCGCAATGTTGTTCCCACTGTTTTCCTGAACTCTCTGCGGGCGAAAAAAAGGAATGTAAGCTCAGCCCCACGGAGGGAAGATAGAGGAGAATGAAAGACAAAGCACAAGAACATGTGCCTCCCAAGCACAACAGGACAGGAGACTGCATCCTGGGAGCTAGAAAACCGTTCTCATCCCAATAAAAGGCTAACGTCCTCCTCCTGAAACCGCTATTTCCTCTGCAACAAAAACCTGCCGAAAATGGGCACGGTGGAAAGTAAAGCCCTATCAGTTTCCTGATGTAGTTCTGCTAATAAATAAACTCCTAAATGTTTAGAACACTCTGTCTGTCACATTCACGAGATAGGTACTGTAAATTCCTGTTGCAAATATACAAACAGAGATGCAAGAGGTTGCCTCTGTTTTTGTATCTCTCTCTCACAAGAAATGCACTATCAAAACATTAATTATATTTGAAAGGGAGCAGATTATTTGTTTGAGAAAAAATTACATTCTTGAATTTATATTCCACGCAGATCTCTCCTCCTGTCTGCTGAGGGTTGAACTGTAAATATGTCTCAAATGATGTACCCCTAAAATGTAGGTAGGTGTGTCACATTAGAGAGATGGGAGATAATCTGTAGGTGCTTTTAGACACCTCTGTAGGATGGGTCGTTAGGGAATGTCGAAATCAACACGAAATTGCAAATCTAACATATGAAGAACATACACCCTTATTCTCTGACAATGGGAATACAAACACATATAGACATGCAGAGTTGAACCTAGTTAGCTATTAAACATTGTGACTCAAGGGAGTTTGGGCCTGCATTTTTTTGTGTGTGTGTGCGTGTGTTTTGGGTGTTGGGGTTTCTTGTTCGGTTTCTTTTTTTTTTTTTTTTTGTGTGTGTGTGTGTGTGTAAGTGTTTTGGGTTTTTTTTCCTTTTTTTTTGGTTTTGTTTTGTTTGGTTTATTTTTGTTGTGCTACATGCACACCTTTGGTAGCCGGTTCTAGAAAAGCTACCAACAGTGTAAGTCACAAGCCAGCACCTAAAGATTATACCTCATTTCCTGCTTTCAAAAAGATTAATAAGAGGGTTAAATAGATGCCCTCATACCTTTACCTTTTTTCTCAGAGAAATGGCGATTTACTAGGGCTTGGTTAGGAGCTCCTGCAAAGCTGTCTGCTTTTTCCACCCTCCTCCAAGCAGCCGTTGAGTATTTTCTAACTTACCTTCAGACACCGTTCCCTATCTCAGCAGCACCGTTGTCCAGCACTGCAAGCATTTTGGCAGGGACTGATGCGGACAGCCCGATCAGAAAGGATGTCTGGGTCAGTCGCGTCATGCTTGGGGAAATTCGCTGCTAAATAGAATCGGCTCGGGCCCCGGGGAAGCTGCGCTAGCGGCCGGCCCTGCAGAGGCTTTCCTCTATTTCTGCGCTTCTAGAGCCCTCGGAAAAGCAAGCCATGGGGCCTGAAGGGCGGTCGCGGGGGGCAGAGGGGGGCGGGTTTTGCTGCCTGCGGCTGTGCCTGGGATGTGCTCTCTTCCTGATTAGGTATCTGTGGAGGAAGAACATGACGTGAAGAGAAACGCCTGACAGCCAAAGTGGGGAACTGTCCAGGAGAAGGATCCGTGATGAATGAGGTCTGAGCGATCATGATGCAAAAGCAGAACAGGACAGTGTATTGGCACCAAATGCCGGGTTTTGTTAGTAGAACCAAAAAGAAAAAAAGGCGGGGGGGAGCAGTGGGGGTTGAGAAGGAGAGATCGGAGAAGTTAGTGGCTGTCTGGAGAGTAAACACTAGTCCATCATTCTCCTCAGGAGAAGGGGAGGCTGCGTTTGCCAAACGCCAGAGAGCCCAGGCGAGGGGCAGAGGCGTCACCAGACAGCTCCGAGCCACCGACGCGAAATCCTCATCCAAGGCGACTCGAGAGACAGTACTTTACAGAGTAACCGGTCCCGAAATCTCCCAAGCAGATATCCGAGGTTAAGCCAGGCTCCTCGGTAACTGCCGCACAATCACTGGGAACAAGATTTGCCCAGGGGTAGGGGATCGGATGGGGGGAGGGAGGGCAAAGTGGGAGAAACGGGATGACATAAACCAAACCCTACTAAAATTTCAAACACCATTTAATTTCTTGGGTACCTTAGTGCAGACCTCAGGCTTCTTCCCCTGGCTTGTCGGGGAAGGCTGCGGTGGCAGAGCCTGTGACTTCCTGCATTGCTTTTGACCGTGCACTGTATTGCCATAATGCCAATAAACGCTTTAAACGCGTCTTTGGAGCGGAAGGCAGATGCTCCGGGGCCCGGAGGAAATGTGGCCTTGCTCGGCCCGGGGCTACGCGTCGCTCCCCACCTCCGGGAGCTCTTGGTGCTCTTGGAAAACGCGGGTGACAGGGTGGAGAACACTCGCATCGGGCTCTGTGTTTGCTTTCCTCGGGGAGGGGGGGCAGTTTGGCTTGCAAAGGGTCCCAGAGGCAAGGGATCTCTTTGTTTCAAACGGGTCAGGATTTCGGGACCGTAAGTTTAGCGGCTGGAAACATCCCTGGCAGAATTTCGATCGACTTAGTGGCTGCCTACGAGGAGAAGCAGCTCTCCCTGGCGTGTGGCATGCCCCTATCGCTCTTTCTTCCAGTAAATGCCAACAGATGGATGCAATTAAACCTCGACGGCCCTCACGACCGGACACCGATACACAGGGTGTGAGAGGACCAGCCTGTGGTCTAGTGCTCACCCACGGCAGCTGCAGCAGGGAGAAGGAAACAGAAGTGGGTGCTCTCAGCTTCTGTGTCCTACGGCAAGAGGTGCACGGCAAGAGCCCAAAAGTGAAGGAGAGTTGGAAGCATTCAAATTTCTATGTAATATTATTAATAATCATAAAATCCCAGCAAAACAACGGCTCCCTTATAAAGGAAATCTGAGGAGCGCAGTGAGCTAAGTGGAAGCTCTGTTTCCAAGGCAAGGCAGGATTAGTTCACTGCACATAATAGCCAGTGTGTAGGAATTGCAAATGAATCATCAGCAGCAGTGCTGGAGTTACCCTTCTTAAATTAATATCAAGCTGGCCTCTCCGCACGAAGTGCAAATAACAGGATCTTCTTAGCTTTCGAGGAGAGCAAAGATTTAAATTTTTTTTAATACATATATATATATATATACATATATATGTATGTACATTTTCCCCTAGTTTCATCCAAGAAACTCCTCCCTGGTGTGGCCAGTCAGCAGTGCAGGAATTTTGGGGTAACGTCCGGACGACCTGTTTTACTGGTTAAAACCCCATCAATAACCAATAGCAGCAAAACCGCAAACCGTAACAGACGGAGGCAGAGGCACAGGATAAGCATGGCTTCAGGCTCCAGGTGACGCGCAGCCGTGCCGTGGGCTGCTCTGCGCCAGCCGCGGGCACCGTCCGGGACCCACGGTCTCGCCCTCACAGGGGCCTGGCCTCCTTCAGCTCCACGGAGAGGGGGGCTGCAGCCTCTGTGCCCCTGCAGGCGCAGCAGGCCCGTAAAGCTTCAATCCCGTTATCAGGCATGCAAGGGGGGGAAGAAATACGTTTGATCTTCTGCTGCAAAGAGGGGAGAGAATACTGTGAGCTCCAGGGCTCTGTCAGACACTTCAGGAATTAATGGCAGGGGGTGGGGGGAGACAGGGAGGGAAGGGGCTAGGAAGATAGATGCATTAAAAATGGTAAAATAAAAACACGATACGAAGATATATTTACTGTCAGCTCAGAGCCAAAACATTTATGCTCCCACGCCTTCTTTTTTTTTTTTTTTTTTTTTTTTTTTTTTAGCAAATCGGAACTTAAGTGATGCATTTTAATTATTTTAGGAAAACAAGCAAGAAAGGTCTTTTTTCAGAGTCTAAATAAATAGCAGTGTTCTGTGCTGATGATGTCGCTGGCTCATGATGGCCTCATCTATGCAGCCACTACTGTGAGCTCTGAAATCCTGGGAAGAATGGGGTGTTACTGGCAATTTCTGAAAGGAGCTATCCATTATTTGTGGGGTTTTCTGAAACGGAACATGCAAAGAATTTTCTGACAGTTTGAGAGGTGAAAAGTGGGCCAATATTTTCATAAAGCTGCAGCTCAGAATGATGGATACCTAAATCTCATTATTGTTTTAAGCGTGAGGTGAGGAGCGATTTTCCTTATTTTTCAAATAGTTATTTCAACTCCTTGAAAGTAGTGGGGAAAAGATGCATGTTTCCCTGACAAAGGAGCTGGATGCCTTGCAGTTTCTCAGATCAGCTTGGTGATTTTTTTTTCCTTTCTTTTTTTCTTTTCCTTTTTTTTTTTTTTTTCATGGCTTGATCTAATCCCTGACAACTTTCTTCCTGCATACAATGTGTCCCTAATCTTCAACAGATTGCAGGGGCCTTCCTGAAGTAGGATGGTACTCAGAAGAGCAACTTTTTATTTTGGGGGGAGAGGGGAGGGAAATGCTCCCTTCATCTAGAAACAGAACCAATCTGAGTGTAGTCAAAGAAAAAGAAAAAACAAAAAGCAAGTGCAAACACTGCAGAAAAGAGTCCCTTTAAGTTCACATTTAAAGAAAATTATGAACCGGTGTATAACAATCATAAGGAACACTAAACTGCACACACTGGCAATTCTATAGCAGAAAAATATTAGTCATAATCTCCCTGCATAAAAAAAATCAAAGCAATGGTGGGTTTCAGTTCTCTGCTTGCAGAAACACCTGAAGAATTTAAGGCCAACAGGTCTTAGTCCACAGTTTTCATTCCTGACAGGACATACCTCTACATCTTTACTAAAGATTTTCATTACGTTTCAGATACTTCTCACCACACCAACTTCCAGTTTGGATAGGGTACATTCTGCCACTCAAACGCTGCAGCCAGTTTCTGTCAGCTTAAAATATGCTCAGCACAGTGTGGAGTACCTGTATGCAAACTCTATTCTTTCTCTTTGTGGTATGTTTGGACTGTATCTTCAAGACTCACCAATGAAAGTTGTTGCTTTGGAGGCTGTGCCATAGTCTGGCAGGTGCAGAAACTGGAAAAAAGGTTGAGAGCTATCAAAAGTTACATAGTTTTGGTTCCTTATTCAAGCAGAACAGCAAGCATCAGTTGCAGCTACATAAGACCATATCAAGAAAAGAGAAGAAAAGGGGAAACAAACTTAATAGCAGTGAAGGCAAGCAAGCAGACGTATTTTACGGAGCAGGGTAGTACTACTGATTTTCAGCCTACATAATTCCTGCCCCAAAGATGGAGCAGACCATGGCTTGTAGTACCCAGACAAGAGATGGCAGACAATAGTGCTAGTCTATGGGTGTCTGAGCATTGTCTTGGTTTTGCAGCACATGAAGCCACCTCTGTCAATGTCTCTAAGAGTTTTCTGACACATCCATGCCCTGAGAAGCAAAGTAGAAAAGTGCTTGCTGCCTTGTTTTCAGGTAGGTCATAAACATGCCCTGACTTTCGTTGTACAGCCCCACCATGACATCCTTGAAACACTGATACAGTGTTATTGGTTTACAGGAAGAAACTTGGACATCACAACTTCCATAAGGTGGTGTGCGAGCAGGTGCGTACAAGACGGGTCTGGGAAGGAAGTAGCCTAGCTGCCTTATCCTTTCCAAAGAGCTTTCCTTCCTTCTTCTGCAACTTAATAGAGCTCATGGCACCTCTGTTTTCTTTTCTGCTCCTGCAGAGTCCATTGAATCTTTGCCTCCTTTCCCGATGGTCCTGGATTATCAGTTGGAGAAATAGATTAACATTAAAACATGTAAAAATTAAGTCTGAATGTTCTTGAAATATGCCTGATTGATGGATTGATGGAATCTGGTGAAAAAGATTCTTCAACTAAATGCTGGAGGCCCCATGAATCTAGCCATTTGATACCAAGTTTGCAAAAAATCTAGAGAATATTGCAATCTGAGGAACATCCTTTCATTGACAGGAAATAGATGGTCTACCATCATCTTTCATCTGTATGTTTTTAGAGTTTCTAGTTTCAAAAAAGCATAAGCCAAATTAGCATATCAGCTTGGGATATTCATTTAAAAAATCAGTTATTTCAGAGTTTTTGGGGCACCATATTTAGCTGAACCTGAAAAAGAAGCAGCAGTGTACAATACTGACAATACTGAACAACTGCTGACTTGCAGAGTGTTATAATTATATTTCATAAGTAACATATTACTCCCCAATACCAGGGTTTTTTAGTCTGCTTTTAGGGTCATTGATTAGGAATGACTCTGAAGCTTTCTCCTGGCAACTAGAATAGGACTCTGTGCTCACTTTTATTGAAAAGTCTGCTTGATGCTTGGCAGATCTCTTAATTAATTACTAATAGACTTTCAGGATCTGTATAAACTGCTGAAGTCATGATACAAATGATCTATTCCATTTCTTTTTGACCTAGATTTACTATTGAAATAGCAAAAAAGCAGTGCTCCCCTTGCCCATATCCAACTCTATGAAAATAATCCTCAAATCTGGATGTATGTACTTGGGTTTTACTTATGAGAGACAGGAGGCCTTTGCCAATTGCATAATTTGTTTTGTTTATGGATTCATTGATAACAATAAGTCTTTTGGGGTGCTTTCTGCAAGACACTTGAACTCAGCACCTTGTAGGGATTTCAGATGTTCTTTGGAACTGGTAGGAACTGGTTTTATGTACTGAATAAGATGCACACTTGAACAACTTGGACAGTGGTTTATAGATTGCTTTGTGTAATTGTGTGTTTTTCCATAAATAGGATCACCCTCCATGCCATGCAGGGACTCGAATATCACACATGTTGTATACCATTAGAAAGCCTGCTGTAAGAGACTGTGGACATTCAGGGACATGAACAGAGGAAGAAAAGCTGCTCCTGATGTGTGGCTGTCCTTCAAGGTGATTAGTTTTCAAGGATGAGAAAGATGATCATGGTTTATGGCTTAGCACTGAAACAAGGCAGGTGCTATCAGCATATGAGTTCCATGCAATGGCTGATCTCAGCTTGCTGTTTTGCTTTTCTGCTTGCTTCATGCTTATGAAGTCATGAGTAAGAAAGGACTATTGAAATACCGCAAATCCTGAACAATATTCTGTTGCAATGAACAATTGTAGAAAAGATAGTGTGTTGCAAGGGCAAAGAAACAAGAGAGAAATCTGTCTTTGCTGGTCTTGAAAATAGAGACTGGAGCTCCTGAGGTGGTAGCTCTCCTTCAGTGAGAAGTACCCCAGATGTATGGCAGGCAGCTGTTGCTGTCATTTAATTTCTTCATGTTTCACATGGTAAGTTCCTTACACAGATGCATGACCATATGCATGCTCAGAAAGACCCTTAATGGTGAAAGTCCCTTCTGGATCCCTAGATATATGATATATTAGTCTGTCATTCATCTATGAGTGCTCTATCTGGAGTAACATTTGGCATATTTCAAACTCCAATTGTGGGCTGAAGGTTAACACTTAGAAGTGGAGCACCAAAACCTGATATCTTATTCTAATAGATATTTTAAAGTGTACAAAATATTGTCTGCCAAATAGACAAAAATGTATCTCTGTCCAGGACTTATATAAAGGTAGCTGGGATAGTCTGCTTTAGGCTGATGCATATTTTAAAGCCTAAACAAAAAGAAATAGCTTCCAATTTAATAAAAGTGCTTTAAAAGTTGCTAAGCAACTTCTAGAAACCTTGCTTTTTAAGAAGTTCAGTTGTTGTTTTATTTCAGGAAAAGGTTGGATATTACAACTGAAGTTCCATAAACCAACAGAGAAATGTGTAATGGAAATGCAATAGGACATTTCAACATTTTCTTTGCAATTAAAACCCCTTTAATTGTCTTGTGAAATTTCATCAAGTATTCCACAAATGTTATTTATGTAAAAAAACTTCAACAGATTATTGAGCATGCAAAGAACCAAAGGAAAAAATTTAAACAGGTTTGTCATATGGTATGTGTTTATCTTAATCTTTCTTCTTCAAAAATCTCATCTACTAAGTACTTTTATCAGACACTAATTATACTCCTCCTGAAAAGAATTTCTCCAACACCCTTCAGTGCCTACTCCCTTTAATCATATCTCATTACATCTACCTAATCCATCTCTTTTTTGCATTGCTAGGGCTTATTAATAGCTTTAAAAGCCAGTCTTGGATATTATCTTTCTTTTCTATAAAAATATAAATAATACCATTACTGTTGGTATATATTCTTAGGTTTTGTAGGCATCTATAATTAGATCAAAGTTATTTGGCATTATTGAAATTTCCTCTAAAAATCACTTTAAAATGTGCAATAGAATAGCAGCAGAAAGTTGTAAGTCTTTTCCCAAATGGTTGTTTTTATAAGCTGTTTTAGCAGTGGATCAATAATCACTTTGAAAGGAAGCGATCCTTGACTAACGTTTAGCACATATTGTGCTTCACAGATGTTTTATAGGCGATACATGTACCACCTTGTAAACAGTGTGGGTAGTTCAAAGAATCCCTACATGATCATGAGTGGAAAAAGAAAAGAAAGATAGCCTTCCATCATACCTATGCTGTATGCGTATCTTATATCACTGCAGTATGAAAACTGCATAGAAAATGTTTCTACTACAGTATCAGCTAAAGTGAACTGATCAAAGTAGAACAAAAAATTGATGTGTCAGATTTTGATTTTTTTTTTTTTTTTGCCTGTCTGCAAACAGGTTACAAAATTCTCTACTACTTTTACCCTCTAACGTTATTTGTAAATCACTTCAATGGTAATCCTCAGTCCATGGACCTGTCCCTTTTGGCATACATTTTTGCAATTTGAAATTTACATTGTATTAACCAATTAAGTAAGCTATGTGAATTTTTTGTGATCTTATTTTCAGGATGGATAGGTCTACATATGGCTAGTTTACCTCGGCTGAAAGTCTGAGTAGTGACACAAAAGCACACCAGATGATTGCTTTATTTTCAAAAGTCATAACATGTAACAATGGTGGTTTTGAGGTAAAACCAGTTTCCAAATTTTGACTGGGAAGATTTCTTTTCCCCAGGTTTGACCAGAGGGACTTCTGAATTGTTTGTTTTTTACTTTTTTATTTCCTTTTGTAATGAGGAATATGATTGTATTCCATGGGTTATCTGGGAGGTATTTTTAACACATTAAAATTATTGCTATAGGAACCTGTGACATTTGTTCTCAGCCTTTGACACATCTTAATTCTAGGTTTTGATCTCCTAATATAAACCCTAAATTAAGATTTCCTAAGATCTTCCTTCCCTAAGATTTGGGGAAGTGTTTTCTGACATACTTTGGCAGAGGGCATATATGTTCCTTGGTCTTTTCATGTCCTTGACCATTGTGAAGAACCATGGACACAGTTTGCAGCAAACGCTTGTTCACAGTGTAGTTCCTTAGAGGCAAGGGAAAGCAGCCATAGCTTCCTGAGTTCTAGGGATCTTGGGCTGACCAATGTAAATTCATATAATCCTTGCAACACTTCAATGGCTAATTGCAAATATAGGGGCAACCTTATGGATCAATTCAGTTCCATCTTCTTATTCAGCAATGGAAAATTCAAAATCAATTCGTTTTACGTCTTAATCAAAAAAATTTGTAGAAGCCAGTATAAATGTAAAATTAAAATATATTTGTATGCAATAAAACAGATATGTCATACACGTACAGTCAATATAACTGACATACTAGCTGAAATGTAATTGAACATAATCTTCAGATACACAGTATTGGTTTGTTATGTTTGTGAGTACTGCTTCTTTAAAGAGCTCATTTCTATAGGCTAACACAACATATGTAAAAACTGTAGATACAAAATTACAGTCAAGTAGAATTTCCCTTGTTGACTACTAATGAATACAGGCTGAAAAATATTTTTGTAAGTATTCCTTATTACAGACCTATTGTATGGTTTGCAGGAAGCAAACATAAAATGTCATACTTAGCACTAACCTAAAGGCAACATTTTATTTCCCAGTTTGTGAAAATGTGTATGGTTTGAGATGTCTTTTTGTTCTCCACTGGAAATAAAACAAACTCTTTGGAACATTTTTATGTCAAAAAATTGCATATATATGTTTTGTGGCCAAAAAAAGACAGATTTTTTTGTGTGTGTGTGTGTATTTCTCTTTCCAACCCTTTCTTTGTTTCACTCTCTCATTAGGAAATGACTAAATAGACAAGCCAGGATATTTAGAACATTCCCATTGAAAACTTCATTAAAACTGACACATTTTTATGAAACATTCTGGCTTCAATGGAAAGACATATTTAGATGAGGAAAAAAAAAGTCAAAGTATAACTAGTTACAAATACAGTCAAACTGATTTTCGTATTCAAATTTGAGCTAATATTTACATGACAATTTTTCTAGAGATTCTTCAGACCGAATCATTTGAATAGGCCTGTGTAATGCCAACAGTTCTCTACCCACCAACCAAAGCTGTTGAAAGACAGGCAAACCCACTGCACTAAGAAAGATTTGAGCTCCATAGGAAATGGGAAGCCATGGAAAAGTAATTAAGAATGGCTGATACCAAGCTGATCTCCCAAACTACACACATATTCACAACAGGAGTTTTCTCAGAGTTTTAGGACATCACCAGCCACTTTTGGCATTTTTCTATCCTACTTTCTCAGTTAAAAAAAAAAAGTTTTCAGCAAAGTCACCATATCTTGTCACACAGAAAATGCAGGAATAACAAACCATTGGAAAATCCTGTTTTTCTAAAATAAGGTTTTGCTTTTTTTTTTTTTTTCTGGCATTAGAAATTTGTGGAAAGTAAAGGAAAATACTGACCCATAATAAGAAACACTTATAATTCCAGTAAAAAACATCATACCCTCTTTGCAATTAGAAAATGAACTCAATTGTTGCCTTTAGGACAGCATGTTCTACTAGTATGAATGGAATCTTAAATTAATGAAACCTCCTTATATTTATTTTTTTTCAGTTCCAGAATGATCAGATTGTCTTTTAGAATTCAAGATTTGTAACTGGTAGCATAAAACATTAGAACCCCAGCAGAGAGCTTACCACTAAGTCAAAGATACAAGCTAAAGTTTTAATGTTACTACCCAGATTTGAACCTAGAGTTATCCTGTATTTAGGAGAGTTAAGAAGTTATTCTACATTTAGAAGTCTATTTACCTGCTTGCTGTTCAGAAACAGGATGAATCAGAACAAGGCCTTTAAGAATGGATATTTTACGGTTGTGAGTGTTGCAGGCTATCAAAAGTGAAGCCTGTGAATATTAAGAATCTACACGTTTAACAAAGTGGATTTTAAAGTGCAGGTTACAGCAGACAGAATTTATCGTGTTTCTTGGAAAGCATATGTGTTCAGATGTAAGCTAACATTTCACCTCTCTTTTGGAACCACGTATTTTGGGTTATATTCCCAAGGTTGCTTCAGCGTAAGTTGATGGGCAAGACAAAAGCCATAAAAGTGGAAAAAAAAAATGGTCATAGTGGGGTGTTTTTCAAATATATTTGTAAGGGGTGATTAATGAGAGTAAGTCACCTTGCGAAGCTGGCCAGGTACTCTTTGAAAAATGGGTCCATAAAGAAGGCTGGCACCATGGGACAGATACAAAGTCATATGCAAAAGCAGCAGTGTCAGAAAACTGAAGCATAACTGATGCAGCAAGGAGTGTGACAGGAAAGGCATGGTATGCAATTGTAAAGTAGGGTGGTGTTAGGAAAAGCCTCAAAGAAGGTTTACTTTTAAGTGGAAAGTCAGACTGAAGGAATGCAAAGAAAGGAAATTTTCCCAAAAGATGGTGAAATAGGTGGAATAGAAATATGGATGAAGTAGATAATAATCAATTCAATGAAAGGCAATGGCGATATTAATATATTTCTAACTGTAGTGGTGCAGAGTAAAAGGCAAGGCAAGTGGATTACTAGGATTAAATAACTGCAGTGATTTGCTGGGAGAAAAAGGGACAGGAATGAAAACCCAAAGTGGCGTTGTTGGTTGAATGCAGGATGAGAGTAATCTTTCCAGGTGCAACAGAGAAATGGAAAATATACTGCTTTCTCTGTGTTGTACTGCTACTTCTTATGAAATTCCTAGATTACTGTTGACGAGCATGGTTAGGCACTGTAAAATGACAACATATGGTGACTTTCCTGAAATCTTATTATTTAAACTGAGAAACTAGGTTCAAAAAAGACCAAAACAGGCTGGTAATGTCCTAAGACTCTGAGAAAACTCCTGTTGTGAACATGTGTGCAGTTTGGTAGATCAACTTGGTATCAGCCATTCTTATTTACCTTTTCAAATTATGGAGCTCAAAGGATAGGAGGCTATCCAATTATCCAAGATGCATGGTGTGTGAAAGGGAGCGGAGGCTACTAAGAGCTCACTTGAGTACAGGTACTCCTCAGGATTACTTATTTTGACTGTCAGGGAAAGGCACACAGTTTGCAGAAAAAAGCAGATAAAATTGCTGTTAAACTTCTTTGAAGGTAGAAAGAGCAGCCGCAATCTGTTGAATCATGGGGATGACCAAAGCAAATTCGTATTGCCTCATGAAGATCAATGATTTTCGTTATCATAGTTTAAACAGAAGTGCAGAGGAGGCCTTTGGGGTGATAGACACAAAAGCCAGTGGCTTTTTCTTGTCAACACCACATGTAGACTGGGGATCAAAGGTGTTAATAGAAGTAGTTTCCTTTCTCAAAAGAGAAAGAATCAGAGCTCGATTCAGGAACAACTGCAAAATTCAGCTGAGGATGAACACAGAGAGAGGGAGGAAAGGGCTGAAACAAAAAGAAGAGAAGAAGTCAAGTTCTGAAATGATAGCGGTAGAAGCAGAGTCATTGGTTAAATGTGTAGCTTGAATCAGCAAAGCATTTTACAGATTGAGTGGAAGGACTTTCTATGTAGAAAGATACATTGCAGAAAAATATTAGAAGGTTACAATGATGAGTTTGGCTGCTACTTTTGTTGTCTCTTCCATCTCCTGCAAACCAGTTGTTTTCATTTATCTATTTAGTGCTGACTGTCTGCTCAGCCTTGTACAAAGCACAATAGAGGCTGCACTTCTTTCTCTTCCACAGGATTCACAGGATATATTAGCAAATGTGAATGCTTGCTTTTGATTTCTTCATATCCTTTGCAGAATGGTGTATCTTGATGGGATATGTCATAGAAGACTCTAAGGAAATCTTCTATTATCAGGAAAATGAAAAATTCATCTTTGTTAACCCATATACATTACCCCCTCCCCAGTAAATTAACAATTCAAAATCTTGCACTAAACTTCATTAACTTTCATGAATAATTCCACTGACATTTAAGCAATTTCTGTGTGAGAGGATGAGAAGACTTGTCCTTTTATACTGCACTTGCTTGTATAAAGGTAAATAAATTAGAGGAAACCAGGCTACTGTCCACATTTGACAAAGGAACATTGCTATACAAAATTGTTACATAATACTTTTGACACTTATTGGTGTTTTTAGGTTACTTAAACAGTGTTCGTGTTCAACCTAATTGTGATGGGAAATATTCTTAATAAGCATTCTACAAACTGCTAGACATGTTGAGATAATGATACAATGAACTAGTATAATATACTCAAATCCTCGATGAGTTTCATTAGCTACAGCAGGAATAATATATGAAGATTTTTTGTAAGAAGAGAAACATATAGTCTCAGACAGTGACATTTTTGCCTTTCAGCGTAAGCTTGATTTTAAGTCAGTTGTTAACAAAAAATACCACATCTTTAATGACCACAACTTGCCAGTGGACATTACTTAGCTTTTTGCTCAATGTCCAGCTAGCCTTGGAGTAACCATCCTAAATACAAGTACAACATTGCCTATGGTTATTTATCAAAGCTGTTAATCACCTCTTAATTTTTATTCTTTGGTCATACAGTGGCTAAATCAGCAACCGTTTTCTTTAGCATTTGAAGTCATGCCACGTTGGAACTTTAAAGATAATTAACATTCATTAGCAAAACATTTCAGATTGTATGTAAGCTGGTTTAAAGACATTTCTTCCAAAATAGTTGTTACATTTTTTTGATGTTGCCACATTGTGGAATTTTTGCTTAGCATCTGACATGTTTTCTCAACTACTGCTTTTTAATGAAAACATGAAAGTACTCAGGGGAATGTGATAAAAGCAAAAATTCTATGATCTCTGCAAGGTAAATGACAGCATGGAAATTGTCACATCTGGATCAAAAATATTTCATCTGTTTACCTAAATAGACATATCTAAACATGGGTAATTAGGTTTGTAGTTCAATGTATATTTCCTTTAACAGCTTCTCCTTTCTCAATGCTAATTTCATTTGGTCATAAGCACTTAAATTATGCATATCTTGCTTTTTTAATTTCAAAAAAGCAACAAAAGATTTAAAAAAATATTTTTTTTGTATCTCATCCTTTTTCCTATTAACACCTTGTAACTTTTTTTCTCTTAGTAGAAAATCATGATAGGATGCACGGAAATGAGAGAAACTGCTTTCATGACAACAGAATACACCCCAGCAACAATGTCATTATTAGTGATATTTTAAAAAGAGTATTTGTTATTCAATGCATTCAATGTATTAAATGAAATTTTGCTCCTTTACTCATGCTGGTGAAATAATTTATATTAAATAGACTTATGTGAGCAAAACATGTGAGCTTAAGCATTGGTTCTCTGTCTAGGTACAAAAGCCAGCTTCTAAAACATAGAGAAGACTTGCTATCACACTTTTGTATAAACACAGTGTTTTAATTCAAAAGTAGCAGTAAACTGTGGTTCAGTTAAAACACTTCATCATAGAAATAAACAGCTCTTTGACTTCTATTTATCTGATTTTAATTTGTTAGCCAGCTTATGACTTGAAGTAAGAGTTATCATGGGAATATATATTTTGTAAATTGCATTTATTCACTTTTTTACAATGATTTTTTTATTATTAATTGTAAATACAGATACTTAAATATTTTGTTTCAATTCTAGCCACATATCTTGCTGTGAAATTAAGATAATCATACCTCCTTGTTGAGCTGAAAATGTTTTCTTTAAATTTGGTCACAGGTCCTACTATTCAATTAATATAATCATACCTTCTGCTGCTGCTGAAAATAAAGCAGTTGTTTAATTAAACATGCCAGTTGTTTATAATATAATGTTTCAGAAATACTTGTTTGAAAGAAAGGCTAAAGATTTATATCAAACATTTCAATCTGACAAGTAAATTACATTTCCTCTACCATAAAGAAAGGTAAGGCAGGAAAATGGTTGCAGTATCAGAATAACTGAGGTTGCTGAACTGAGGAAAAGCACACTTGTTCTCATTACTTGGAGATATGATATGCATCAGTCTACAAAGGTGACCTTTTACACTCTGGAGATTAAAGCTGAACATTTTACCTCTTAAAATAGGGAAATAGACATTATTTTGAAATTCTGTACCTATTTTAATGACTAATCATTTCAGAGATGAGGAAAAAAGTGTGAGATTTTCAATTAAAAGTGAACAAAATGTAGTATCTGTACATCATCTTTAATAAAAGCAAAATGAATGCTTTCTCTAAGGATCTAAAAAGGCTTTCTTATCCTCACTTCCTTCCCCAGCCTCAAATTATGATACCGTGTGGCTAAGACCCAAAAGATATAGGCTACAGGAACGGTCTCTTCTGTATTGAAGCTGGCATGATTTACAGCTTATCCCATTCTGTAGGCAAATTTTCTCATAGGAAGTTCTGGTGCTGGAAATTCAGTACTCCATGGTTTCCTACAAAATCCTGCTTCTGGTAGCTGGGATCTTGGTTATCTGGCTGGTGATCTTCAAGATCTTACTGAAGGACTCCAGTGGCTCTTTAAACTGATGATATAAATCTAACCCAATTGAAATTAAAACATATTTTTGAAGGGGAAAGGGCTTTAACCCGTCTTTATCATCAGGATGTGCAGTCAGAGCTTCTTAATGCCTCCCTGTCTCAAACCACAAAACATTTTCAATAATAAAACAGATCATTTGAAGAGAAAGGAGGGAACAATATCAACCTGCCATATGAATCTTTTTCAAACCCTGAAAGGCTACTGCAGTTTGCTTTGATAAGCCAGCCTAGGCAAAATGCATGGACTTGTCATTGGTAACTGGAGAAATAGAAAACTTAACTTCTTTCATCTCGTAATTAGCATAATAATAAAAATGTTAGCTGCGATGTTGTTTTATGCCTACACTTCAGCATGACTTTGCGCAGGTGTGGGGGCTTTTATTTTTCCCTCGTGAGCTACAAGAATGAAGATGCGTATGATTTTTGCAAGGGTGAAATAGGTTGTCTGTCAGTTGGGTTTAGGCGACAGTCTGTCTGCAAGCTGTAAGATGATCTGCACAGTGCCAGAGGAAAGCAGGCAGAATTCCTGGCTTGCAAGCATAGATATTGATCTATCTTAGCCACCTAAACAATGCCTCACCTGTTTGCCTTGTCCATACCTTATTTTACGCAGTCTAATGCTTGTTTTGTTTGACTTTTCTTTTATTTCTGTGGATCTGAGCTTTGATACACTTTGGGGAGTACATAAACACAGTGTTGTACTTGAACATCACCATCCTGTGGAGTACTCTAGTGGCTCTGGACCACCCCTCCCTGTATGAGAACAGCGCTGTTATTGAAAATTATGAGTAAGCAACTAAGTAAGTAGGCCACATACGCAAACGTTTGATCTATCAGACTAGTGTCCAATGACATTGAATGTGAGAGGCTACTAATTACTGCACTCCATACTCCCAGTTAAAATTTCCTAAACTGGAGTCAGTAAAGGGCTCTATTTTTGTAAATTTTTTTTTTTTTAGCTGATGGTTACAAGATAAGTCACCACAGCATTTAGAATCTTATCCACTTATTTTGAAAACAACTGTGCTATTGTATACTGTCTCAAGCAGGAATGAAATAGAAAATGGCATTCATTTTCCCAGTAAACTATAACATAAATATTTTACCACCATTTATTATTAGTTTACCATTTCCTGCTGACAGCAATTCCAACTTTGCCAGCAGGCACTGTGTCTCACAATCATATTGTGTTTGGAACAAAATAAGACAAACATGATTTCTTATAAAATAAATGAACAAAATTTGCAACAAAACCCGTCTACTGAAGCTAAATGAGCATTTCTTTCAAGTGCTGACACTTGGTATTATTTAATTTGCATACAGCACATTTCACTTTACTGGAAAACAATTAACGAAGAACTAAGTCATCTGTACTTCCAAGGATAATTGAACATTGCTTGATTTAGAACTGTTTTACGTTAATGCTATGAGGGAGCAGCCTACATCATGGGAAGTTTGTCAGTGATTTCAAATGCAAGCATACTTTTGGCCCAGCGACATATGAAGTTGGATGGATCAAAATGGAATGCAAAATAGATTGTAATGATACTTATATTGAGCTAATATAGAAATATTTTAAATACAGGTCCTGACTCTGAGTCCTTTCCTCCTATGAAACAGTCCTTTTTCATAAGATTATTCTAGAATTTAAGGGCTAATAAAGAGAGAAAGTCTTTATTTCTTCTTAATTTTCTCTTATCTGGGTACTTTCTCTCAGGCTCTAAAGTATTTTCCTGGATGCAGTGAGACCAATAAAGAGAGAACTTTGTGCTGGGATTGCATCCCAGTCTTTCACAGGTGTGTGAAACAGCAATGAATTTATGACTTTGGACTTATATCCCAAAGGCTTTGAAGACATGCTTTGTTAACCTTGAGAGTGAGAGGTGTTTGTTTGGTTTGATTTTTTTTTTTTTGTTTAGACTTATAGAGTAGAAATAGATAATCCTTATGGATTTCTGATGTAGAAAATTACAAATAAAACTCGCTGCACAGAAACAGAAATCTTAGATTTAGAACTAGTATTCCCTTAGAGGTAGGACTTGGTCCAACTCATTTATGCCTCACTTGAGCTGAGTTTGATTTAGATACAAAAACCTTGAGAACATTTCCTTTCTGATTTTCCCCCCTCTTTTCTGAGTTCACTCTTACTGAAGGTGTCCACCTGATAACATAGATAACAAAAGTCTGCAGCTTTCTATGGAGTACATGCACCATGTCCAAAAAAACTTTCCTGTAAAATTCTGCAGATAGCCTCCAACCGTTAAATCAAAGAGCCCGCCCTTATAGATGAATGGCTGGTTTAACTTCTCCCTGCTGATTCATTCTTTGGCCTCTCAGCTGGAAATATCAATTGTGATAGCAATTTTTCTTCTTTAAATAAATTGAAAGGGTGACAAATTATAGTTGCTGTTGAGAAATTTTGTAGTCAGAAAAAAAAACAATTTTAAAATACATTCCTTTAAAAATTTGAATAAGCAATACAATTAGCTAAGCACTTACATTTTATTAGCAATAGTAAGTAAAATTAATAAGTAAATTCAATGAAAAATGATTATGTGTCACAGTATATGGTTTTTACATTGACATTTCACATAATCTGACTTTGCTGAGAGGAGAAATCACTCGTCTGTTAAAATTACTTTTTAAAAGCTGTCAAAATTGGAAAACCTGCTGTCAAAAATATGATGAGAAAAGTTTAAAAATGGTAAAGTATGTTGACTTAGACAAAAAATATTAGCTTTAGAGTAGAAAACTTGAATATTGTATCATTATCTTCTACAAAGATGAAAAATGTTATCTTTTTCCAAGCTGGCCTTTTTTTTTTTTTTTTGGTTTTACCTTTCAGATTTATGTTTTGCATTTACATTTCAATATGAATGGGACTTCATCCAATTTATACTGTAACAGAAGCTGAACGTAGAAGGTATTTGGGCATTTATAGTTTAATTGTAAGTTTGATTTTTACTACTTTCAAAAATGTCCAGATTAACAGCCCTACAAGGGTGAAGTCTGCTGTTCATCTAACACTCTGGTCCTGCAAACTGCTGTGTATGAGGACTCTTGCAGTGCAGTTGGGCTGATGCATGGTTGGTGGACTTCTAGCAGAAAGAGGTCCATGTACAGCATCATCCCCAGACTGCTACAGGGGTGCAGGTTCAGCATCACCAGCAATCACAAACCTTGCTTTTTCAGCATGTCTCTGCCTTGTTTAAGGGCAGTTTTGATGAAGGTGGCAATTCATTCTCCACGCACAGATAGTCTTTGGCCTCTTTGTTGAGACTGCCAGCAAGGATGCCAATTAGTGCCATTCAAAAAAGCCCAGATATGCTGTGGTAATAATAAAGTACAGATTTAGAGGGATACAATCCAAAATCATAATTAAATGGAAATGAGACAAAACAGAATCTGAAATAAGATTTCACTAAGAACTACAGAAGTACATCTCTCGAAGTACATGCAATTTTTGAAGGTTACTTTTTCAGCCATTGCTGCCTTTAATAGTATACAGCCTTTAATCTTGCACTGCCTTTTACAGTGCATTTTCTCCATATCACTGTCCCTGCATACATATAGGCAATACTGACTATGTGAGGAAGTCGTCGAGTTAATTGTGATGCCTTGACCTCAGTTCTAAAGGACCCAATCCGTTGGACTGGACTTGGGGGAGGGAAGGTAAGCAAATTTATTTTTTTCCCCTTACGAGTGCTTTATGCAGTCTGGCATTATGTTTGTGATGTTTCACTTTCTCAGCAGTGTGAGTTAAAGGGAATTAAGTACTTGCTCTCTCAGGCATCGCTCCTTAAAGTGCAGCCTGATTTAATCTTGCTGTTCAGCCTGAATTTAGTAATTCTTGAAATATATTTTCTTTTCCAGTTTTAAGAATGGCTACTGAAAAGCAATAATGGCAACCTGACAAAACATATAGGGAAGCCATTTGTATAAATATTTCCACTCAGTTCATGAACCAAAGAGGCCCATGTTTAGTTTTTGTGTTCCCTCCTAATCTGAGTAGGTCTTTGCCCAGAAAACATTCTTCCTCCCAGGTTTTCTCTGCAAACAATCCTTTGCAGTCTTCCTCATAGAGTGTTTCTGGCTCTCTAGTCTGCTTCTGCTGCTTAGACACATCGATTCATGTCCTTCCTTCAAAATTAATTCTCACTGTGATGGCTCAAAAAAATCTTTTCCTACCTAATCCAATAAGCAGTATTGTCTAAAGGCTTGAGTGTGTTTTGCTATGGCTCACAGGGACCACAGAATTGCTTAACAATCTTTAAACTAGATTGAGCAAATGAAGGTGGGTTTTTTTTTTTTTTTTTAGCAGAACAAATGGGAATTTAGAGTCAGATGTGGGAGGCTGCATCCCTTGCATTTTATAATCAGCCTGACTCACTTGAGGCTGTGTGGGGGCTGCTCTCTTAGTTCATGAATACCACCACATCAACACAAGATTCTTTGAGGTCCATCTATCTGTCTGTGTATCTGAACTCCCACGTTACTGCTTGAGTATCTGAATTCCTCTAGCGCATGTTGTCCAAGCCTCTTGGTGCTTCATATTGCTCTGTAGAGGCAAGGGGAATAATTTAACAGTAGCCTAACACCTCTAACAAGGAAGCAAGTCTGTGTTATCTGCACCTGTTTTTAAAATAAGTCTAGTTAGCACAAGCATTGTTGTCATTGAATGGTGATTAAAAGAGAGGTAGTTGGTCTCCACTAGTTACCTGTCAGATGCTATCTGACTTATGTCAATGCTATTTTGCTATTTGCAGAGAAATAAATTTATCACAATGATAATCCATGTTGGATCAAAAGAGGTTATACACATATGAATTTAAGGTCAGAAATTCTGGCAATGGGAGCACTGCTAATAGAGAAACTCCCTGTAAATTGTGAAGACAACAATATACACAAAGACCCCCAATTAGTACTCAGTGAAAAACTGAAATACCGTAAATGAAGGCTAGATCTCCCAGCAACAGCACCAGTTTGCTACAGACAGAACACCTTGTAACATTTTCTGGCTATTTTTGTAGTATTCTATTGCACAGAGTAAGTAAGCCTGACTTACTGTGGTGCAGTACAGAATGATGTCATTGCTCCTGAGAAGATAAGGAGATAATTTTTTTGATAAAAATTATCTGAGGCTGTTCTTAAGAGGGAAGAATTTAGGGTAGAATCTATGTGGACCTGGGGCCTTCTGGGCTGGTAGTAAACTATTGCAAAATCTGTCCATACATGACAAGGCAACACATTAGAACCTGAAGCTGAGACAAGATAATAAGGAAGGGAACCAAAATCAAGAGGGAAGTGAGAAAGTACTGTTTGCAAACTGAGGATAATTTGTGTTCTTTGTTGGGGGGAAGTGACCAGTATTTAAAAAGCATGGGTATAGAATTCACATGCTAAAAGCCTAGTAGACCCTTCTTTTTATAGGAGCTGATCAGATACCAGAACAATCTCAAGTACTCTCTTGCAAATTATCAATCTTGTTGGTGATCCTTTGGAAAGGCTGGGCCATGCTGAATATAATTGTTGTAAACCAGGAAAGAAAGTATATGTAGATATATGAAGAAGCTAGAAAATATGACTGGGAGGCTCTAATGCCACTGGAATATTTTGTTGAGGAGGTAAACAGATGTAAATAGGGTATAAGAGGAAAATTTTGCTTGGACTTTTGAAACTCACAAGATTTCTGGAGAATGTGTCATTTTTAGCTGACCTTTCTGTGATAATGATCCAGATTTTATTACAAATTTATCATAAATATATTTTGGCAGAAATATTTTATGATTAATTTATATAAACTCCTTTATTAATTTAAACAGCTGATTGCAGCCATCTTGTATTCCTTACAGGTAAGATTTTAAATAAAATTATATTAATTAGGGATCTATTAGAGAAAAAATACCGTGAATGTCCCTTAATCTAATAATTTGGAGAAGAGTTTCTCTAAAATATCTGAAGTCAATAATTTTTATCTTATTCTTATTATTTCCAACCTCCAGGACCTTGTATGAGCAGATTTCATTTGGATGAGTGCTGAATGTCGTTTCATCAGCAGACTACAGGTTCTGTTTTTTGATCATCCTAATCATTTCAGTCACTGTATATGGGAAGAAAGAGGAATCCATGCTTATAAAACCAGTCTGTACTGTCAGTAGACCATCAGATTAGCCAGAATGCACTTTTAAAGAGCAGAGAAGCTAATTAAGACACAAGTGAGATCTATAGTACCTCCATGGAAACTCAGGCTCATTTATGAACTGCTGCTGTTTTTATCCATGTTACATGTTTTAGGTTAAACAGTGTTTTTAATGGCAGGTTTGTTCATCACTAAGGAAATTGCACAGTCTCATCAACATTAGTGCACCAAGGAAGGAAATACAGGCATAAATGTTATATGACTGCATTGCAATACAACAAAAAGCATTCTCACAGGCAGAAATAAACCACATTTGCTGGGTTAAAAAAGACATCTATGCCATTTCCCTATTGCTTAGAGAAAGGCTGGTCTATGGCCTGTAAGTCTGTGTCATACTAGGGCATTTGCAGACTAAGAAGTCCTTGTCCCCCCTGGATTGTGTGGCTCCAAGGATGTTGCTGAAGTGCATGCAGCAAATCAGTTTCCTTTCTAACCCAAATGGTGCTAAGCAGTACTTGCAATGTACACATAACTTTCTTTACTCTAACTTAAAAAGCTTGAGCAGAAATAATTTTGCAATAAGATTCGCATAATTATTGATTTACCATGCATCAGATGCTCCAGGTTAAGTTTTTGAGCATTTATGCTTACTGTGAAGCTAATTCAAAGTAGCTCACTATCATTATCATGTGTGCTATGGGATTTCTCAGACATGTTTGCTACAGATCAGAGCATATCTGATAATTGATTACTGTAAAAATTTCTTTGTGTTTCAAAGCCTTCTAGATTTCAGAATATTATGCACTTACTTGAAATGTTCAAGAGCTACATAGTGGGTGCATAAGTCATGAGGTTGTCCTTAAAAATGTAATGCAGCAGAAGAGAGAGAGAAAGAGAGCACGAGAGAAAGATAGAGAGCAGAGACAGACATAGGAATAGAGGCGGAGATATTGATTGGGTTTTTTTGATCACAATGATTCAGACCATAGATTCAAGACCTTTTGCCCAACTAGTTTTATAATACATGGAAGGGAACTTTAAAAAAAACAGGAAGATTTAAGATTCATAACTCCCATAACTTTTATTCTTATTTTTAATAAATCACCAAGTTATCGCTACAGTTTGCAACAAAATTGCAACATTCAGCAATGCTGTGTTATTTGTTTTAGGGAACTGACCCTCAGATTACTCTTGGAAATAAAACTAACTTCATTTTTACCATGTTTTTAAAATGAAAGTTGTTTTGCACAGATTCATGGAGAATGGAATCTTCCTTTAAGCAGCATTGCAACAAACTTACTTTTGATGGAGAGAATTATTCTCATGTCACCTTCCCATATGGTGCTCAAAAAGAAATTTGATAAGCCATTCCTAAAGGACAGTTCTCTCTATTCAGATACTGAAACAAATAGAATGGTTAAGAAAAGAGAATGGAGCTTGTAGTGGGAATGGTTAGAAGGTGTGCAAAAATCATTTTTCTCATAAGAGATGTTAAAAAAGGAGGATGCATTGATCTGAAAGATTTTAAGATAGAAGATTTGGTTGATAACCCACTGAGGAAAACTAATATCAGTAGCTTAAAATCAAGCTATAAGCAAACTGCAACCACTAAAGAATGCATTGCTTATTAATTTTTTAAAAATATCATCCCCAGCTCCTAATTCATGTTGCATCCCAGTCATTAGAGAGACCCTGTCTGCTGGGTAAGCGTATGACTGGAATTCACTGAATACAATACATTTGTATGTTCATATATTTACTTGGATGTTTTCCTTTTGCTCTGTATTTAATTGTAATCAGTGATGAGAGCAGGCTATGAAGATGAAACCAGTGAGGAAAGGATCTTGGACTTTACTGCTTTATGCAGCCAAGAAATAAATAGTAAGCTACCAAAAATAAAATTATGCTCTTTTGCCAGTTTCTCCTGACCAGTTTCTGACGATGCCTCCTGTAAAACTCCACAATAAATTGAAATGCTGAGTTAAAAAAGCTCCAAATTTTCCAGACCTATGTGTTCCATAAATCTCCCAGGAATGAGTTTGTACTTAAATTTAGAAAAAATTCTTACTGTATAATTTCCCTTAGCTTTATAGTGACAGTAGCGGTGACATACCAAAGTTATAATCAGTTCATAGCACGATGTATTACCCACTCCTTCAACTTTGCTATCATGAACTTTTGTGTAGGAGGATCAAACGCTGGCTATTAATGGTTTCTGAAAGAGGCAAATGAAAAGAAGAAATAGGACAATCCTCTCTGGTATCTCTCTTAAGAGGAAATCAGCAAAAGGAAAGCCTTTTGGTCAAAATGAATACTCTGGCATTTTAAAAAGTCATGTTCAATAAAGCATTTCTGAAATGTCCTCATAGCAAAAGGATTTTAACAAATGAAACAAGAAATTATAATTCCCTATCAAAAATCTGAAGAGGGAGGGAATATTTTTGCTGTGTGCAAGCTGAATCAAGTTAATGAGGCATCTAACACTGCGAAAAGAGCGTTCTCTATAAATAAATCCCGTCTGATTGGGATATATTAGTCTTCTGATAACATTCTATAGCCTACAGATGCTTTGAATAGAATGTGTATGTGTGCAAATACTCAGATCCACTGGAGTTACTGTTCTCCAAGTCCTTGTCCATCACACATATTACAGTCATTTTCATATTTAAGCACTGAATAAAACCTCAGTCTTACTGCACTGCCCAGTTTGAATAGGTAAGGCTCAGCAGCTAGGCTCTGTGAAAGCTCTGGAGATTGTCTTTCACAGACAACGATGTGGCTAAAGAGCAGCTGTGCAGCCTGTCAGTGGAGCACTCTTCATCTGCTTGCCAGAAGTAACACTTGTGTTACCAAGAGCTTCAAAGTATCAAGGAGTAAGGCTTCATGCCACCGACTACTTTTCCGCATCACTATCCTTGCTGAAGGCTGCGTCACTGAGACTCTGTGGTGACTGTGAAGGCAGCATGGCAAACAGTCAGGAGAAAAATTACCTGGTGTGAAGTTACAGGGTCTGGTAGCTTTCTCAGAAGCAAAAGTATGTTTAACTGTAAAATCTCTTAATTAGAGTGACATGTATTTTTTGTGGAGAGGAATAAATCACAGCTTTTTGTTGTTTTGCTTTGTTTTATTCTCCGGGGAATTTAAAGGTCTTTCTTTGTGAGGTATGATACACTTATATTTCCTTGAAATTGTGTTGTAGTTACCTATGCATGATGTTTCCACATTTTCCTAAAGGATTTGCTTCTTTGGAAATCTTGTCTATCCTCTCCCCAGTTTTGAGAACAAAGTGATTCATATCTTTGGAAAAGGCGTTCATGTTGCTTTGTTGTGGTCACCCAGCCTTTTCTAATTAAAAAAAAAAAAAAAAGGAAAAAAAAAGAAAAGAATAAGCTTCAGGAAAGATAACCCAGAGTTTTAGGAGCACTATGTAGCAATTCAGAAGCCTTAGAAGTATTTAATCTGTGTAACAGCTCAGAACAGTAGAAATTAATACACATTTTAATGCCATGAAACACTTGAAATCAATAAAGCATAACTAGTAATGCAATCTTGAGAACAAATTTATAGCATTTCTATTTTTATATACATATTCTTGAAATATAATAATGTTGCTGTGGTTAGTGCCTTTTTTTTTTGTCCCCAAGGCTGGACAGCAGAGGGTTTAATTATCTTTTCAACTATGTAAGAGTATACTTGGTGGTCAAATTAACTCTTGGATAAAAATGCAAAAGTTCTCACCAGCTTTTGGTTAGTTATTAAGACATTGCTAATTTGAGATCACAAGAATTTTGGGCAAAGTAATTTTTGGAATTAAATGCTACCATGCCTTTTGGGATCTAGACTGCTGGATTTGGAGTGATAAGTCTTAGAGTGAACAGTGATCTGTCTAAAACCGTACCAACATGCCTAGTTAGCAAAACACAGTTGTCCTGCAGTTCAGGATAATTTGGGGTTATTTTGTAACAATGTTGCATAAAATTAATGCTTTGAGATACAGTTTGCCTTTGATAGTTTCGTTTGCACTCATTTTTATAGTACACAAACTCAAATCAATATGCTGTTTAATAAATCAAATCTTAAAACTCTATGATCACTGCCATTATGCTTTTTGAAAAGACCTCCCTGAAAAGCTGATATCAATCATTCTTGTCTAAGGTCTGAAGCAAATGTAACCTGCAAAGGCTGGTAGCTGGGCTATCTGCCATCATTGCTGGCAGCATAAAGGCTCCGGATACTGCCTTCTAATAGGAGGAATATGGAGAAAAATCTGTCTGGTTTTAATATGTGTTAAGTTTCTGAGATTAATTCATGTTGCTATGTATGAAAACAGTGATCTAAACTTCAGGGCCTGTGGATATCTTTCTACTCCTGCGTCCTCTGAATAGTTTCTTGTTTTATGAACTCTGGTTTTCCACTTCATGTAAGACCATCTCTGTTTCTGAAGAACGGCCCAGGAGGGAGATATTGATTCATTATTTAGAGGGGCAGCACTCTAGGACAGAGATGTTTGTTTTGTCACATGAACATACAGTGCTAGGACAATAGAGCCTCAATGAAGACAGTGGTCAAATTAGATGAGGACAGGGTTAAAATAGCTTTATTGTGGCTAAAAGGACACTTAATGATCATGCAGAATATAAGTTCATACTCAGTAGTTAGCTATATGATTGCCAGAATCTTCAAGGATTTTTTTATATTTCCTTTTTGTAGATTAAAAGATTGTACAAATTGCTAATAGCTGGATAACAAATATTTAAAGGGAATACCAATGTCTGTTATGAAGCAAACATGAGCTCTTTTTTTGAACTTATCACTGGAAGAATGAAGTAAGAGCATGTGAACAAGAATAGTTATTTTAATTCAACATATATAATTTGCATAAAAATGGAGACATTATAGAACTGTTCGAAATATCTTAGAACAGAACAAATATAAATATGCTTCTTTTCTTTTTATGCTAACAGGTACTGCTGTCCAATAAAACCCTAACAACCCAACCTGTCAGGGAAAGTATACAAAACTGCTTTTCTTTTGAATGTGCATTTAAAATGAAGGCATGATGACAGCTTTCATTTGAGCACTGGACAATTTATTTTTTTTCAGAGTTTGCTGCTGTTCATGCAAAATAAGTTGCTGTGATTGCAACATATGTATTATATGGCACATATGCTACCTCTTAGATAAAAGTGTAACTCTTGTGGTTCCTAGCATTTTTCTAAGGACATACAGTGTTTAACAGTAACAGATCTTTTTATAATATTTTTGCCATGTTTTTGGCAACTAAATATTTTTTCTTTAACCTTTCTCATTCATAAGTTAAATTTGTTGTTAGAGAAAAATGGAGTGTGGAGGTAGAAAGCAACAGTGTGAATAAGAGAGCAAGAGTGTTTTGACTGGCAGTTTTCTCTTTGGCTACCATTTTGGGTTTCTTTGTTGTAATGCAGGAGGGCAATAAATTGCCAGCTGCAAACAAGGGTCTGTTTAGCTATGTATTATACAGACAATCATATACAATCAATTATGGGCTAAAATGCTGGTGTGGCACTTAAGGAATTAGGAATAAAAACTACTGTTAAGAATAATGTGGGTTTATTGTCTAATTTCTGACATATGTAGTAGAATGTATATCTTTTATATCTGTTTGATTATGTTTGGTCTTTAAATCCTTCTCTCTATAAAGGTGTGAGCTTTGAATTATGGTATACTGAAACATATTTTCACACACATGGTCACATCAAAAAGGCAAATAACCAAAACTCCATCCACAGTACCAACAATTAAGTATTTTTTCCTGTGAATGCTCCTATAAAACCAGTGGAACTAAACATATGAATGCTTTTTACTACATGCGAGTGAGAAAAAAAGTGAGTCCTGCTTTAGGCTTGAACACGGAGTAAGCTTCCTTTAAAGGACAGCATTATTTGTTCTTTTCATAAATCCTAAGCACATGGAAGTGGACCTTCAGTCTTCCTCATACTCCCAGAAATGATCCCATTATACTGGTAGTTCATAAATATGCAGTGAAGCCCATCTGTTCCAGCTTGTGATTTAAAACAGTATCTTGTAATTCTTTGTGATGTCTCTGGTTCTGATCACAAAGGTATCAGTGGCAATGATAAAGCTACCATTATCCTCAGATGTGTTGGATCAGGATTCCTGAGGAGGCTTGACATATTAATCTCAATTGGAAGGGATCTGGGGTCCCTTTTTGTTGCCCATCATTCAGGAGAGTTCATTGTCTACAGGGCACTTCCTAGAAACAGGGCTACCTGTGCTCCTGGAGAAGGGGGCCCTTGTAAATCTTTTGAGCACTTGCATAGGGATGGTTTCCCCAGATCAGGCCAAAGCACACAATTACACTGTCAGGTTCTATCTTCAGATGGAGATGACTTTTTAAGCAATCTGTAGATCCGAGTTTACTGTCAGAATTATGAAAAGCCTTGGAAGGAATTCCAAAAATGTTCAAAAATAGCTATTCATAAGCAACAACAGAATAGAAGTAACAGTTTGAGAGATTTTTAAACTCCATTACTTGTACATATTTACACAATATAGTGCCTGTCACAGATAACGTACAGCAGATTAATTTCATCATTTTAAAGAAGAGTCGTTTCTCTGAGTGACGTATGAAATAATTTGCAAATAAACAAGATGCTGCTTAATAAAACAATTAGTTCTCTGAGGGCTCTGGCAGTGCTTTCTGAATTCTTATCAGCCCTGGTTTACAGCTGTAACTTCAGGATATAATAGGAGATTGAATCTTACACAGGCAATGAAACAGATGATCAAATTCACAAGGGATCGTATCAGGCTTTTTCCAGTACCAAAGAAACATATTAATCCTCATCACTGTTTTTTGAAACGCTGTGACAGAAATAAACCTGTACTGTAACTTGGCCCTTTTAATGAGCTTCTGGAGTGTGGGCTTTCCACTCAGCACCTGAAAAACACAACAAAACACCTTTTACATTAAAGATGTGAGGTTTGCTGCTGGCTAAATTTGTACACAGAAGTCTATAAACCAGTGCTCAGCCAGCTGGGAAGCAAGAAAGCAAATTCAGATTCTGCCATGAACTTCACAGACCAATTATCTACTTGGAATCATGGGAGTTTAACAAACAAATACCAGCCCCTGCTGAGCCTTTTCAGTCCAGCAGCTTATGGGTGATTCAGTTGCATCAGAGGCTTTTAGACTGATCAATTCTTAATCACAAAGCACAAAAATTATTCTCAGACTCACGTCAGTTTCTTTGGACACCTTTGTTAACAATCTGCTTCAAATAATTTTTTTAAAGAACTGCAGACACTGTTTTTATTGACTCACCACTTGTAAAATGTTTATAGCTTGTTAATTTATATTTACCCCTTTACTTTTGCCTGCAAATCAACATCACTTAGCACAGTTTGGTTACACTTTGTCCAAAGGAAATTACAGAAGCCTGCTATGGGGCTAAAATGAAGGAAAGCTGAGGAAAATCAATACACTGATGATTAAACAGATCGTAGCAAATTCACGGCTGTAAGCTACAGCATGGAGACATCAGTGTGATGCCTATCTAGCAGTTAATGTGCTTTCAGTCAGTTGAAGAAAATTTTACAATAAGGCAAAATGTAACAGAAAAATACAAGCTACTACAGAGCACTTCTTTTTGTATCTGATAGGAATGGTTCTGTTCTTTCAATTCTATTTTGCTATTTGACTTCACAGAAACTGTAGAACATGCTTGGATTTAAGAAAAAGAAAATCTGTTTTATGAGAGAATTTGCAGTGGGAGTTTCAAAGAACTATCTGACTTGCGGTATCGTTCACATCTATTGTAAAAGCTCTGTATTTACTGTTATTTTAAACCACTCTTTTCTGTCAGTGAAGTTCAAGTGTGATAATTTCTATTTTAATCATCCTTTCACTTTAATTAGAAGACAAAAAGGTACAAGCATGTTTCCTAATAAGTATCCTAACAACAAGGATAATATTTAGTGTGAATTGTATATTGTCTAACAAAGCAATAATCTGTTGTTACTCATTTTAAGTAATAGAGAAAATTTAGAATAAAAATAGGCAAATGGAGGTTTTTTGCACATTAAATTCTTGTGTACATTTAATAGCACTGAGTATTCAGGAAATAAATGTCAAAGGAGGAAAGCAGTCTTGGAAATAATAGGCAAAGGCCAGTACCAGAATATAGCAAGGATTCTGAGTGGGTCCAGGGACTTCACATTTGCAGACACTTCTCATTTATGGACAGGAAAGGCTTTCCTCCTACCACCGATGACAGTACCTCCAAAGCATAATGTGACCCCATACAATGCATGTTTACTAAGTGGTAGCCACATAAAAGTAGAATACATAAAATGAACCTGCAATGTTAGAGGCAGTTTGTCACTATTGATAGAAATAGAGATGCCAAAGAAGAATTAATTACAACCAGAGGGAAAAGAACAACTCTGAGTTGAGCTTTTGCAAATCAGCACATGCCCATTTCAGTGGATTTCAAAGTCTCAAATGAAGAGATGGCCCACAGAGCCTGGCTCATTCCCTTCTCAGAAGGGATATTTGGGAAGCAAAGGAGATTATTTCTCCTACTCACACAGCTTGAGTATCTGCAGAAAATGTTCACTCTGGCGAAGGAACATTGCTGGGCTACTCCTTGATTTTTCTGACTGGCAGCCTGGAGCCTTTCAGTCATATTCACCTCAATGTGCCAGTGCACTGTCATCCTGCAACATCATGGGCAGAGACTCCCAAAGTTGTGTGGGGCATAAGTGTTAGCATGCTACCAACTGCACCTGCCTTTTTCTCACACAATCCATCTCCCACTAGCCACTCCTCATAGGGTCCATAGTGAAAGTCACTATCAGAGCAAAGTAAAGCTGTGGTGCATTCAGGCTTTTTCTAAACATGCTCTCCCCCTTATATGGAGAAAGACTCATGTTTGTGTACACACTCACTCAAAAATCAATAGAAGAAAATACCTGGGACTTTCTTCTGAACTCTAGTATGAAAACATTGCTCCTCACTGGTGCATACTACTTTCATCTGAGGATTTCCAAAAGAGCAATGTTTTTATAAATGCAACATAATCTGCAATTCTTTATTTTAATTTAGAGACGCATAATAAAAACAGGGGAAAGTGGAGTGTTAAAAAGGTTTACCTGTGCGCTAAGCTCCATTCTGTGGTTGATTTGTTTATATGATGGACTACATCCTTCATTTAGCTGATAATTTTATTGTTTAGCCAGTCTTAAAAGAATCTGTTTTTCTAAGAGGCTCTGCACCAAGAAAGAATATTTTTGTTTTGGTTTGCAGCAGGTAAAAGCATAATTGCTTTAATAAACAGTACTTAATTAATCAAAAAGCCAATAAGCTACAACTAGTTTTTCTGACTGATAGCATCTTGTGGCCTGTGGTATCAGCTGGGGAGCTGCAGATTCAGCACTCCATTAAGAAACTTAAAAATTCCAAATAAAATATATATAGAAATGTTCTCGATATTAAAAAAACCCTGATTATCAATAAAGACAAGTACAGATTTAAATGAAAAAAGTGTTCTCTTAAGTCTGTGTCAAAATTCTGTCAAATGTAATTTTTATAGCTACAGTTAAGTTGCAAATTTAGTAAAAGAATGAAGAAAATTCAAAGCAAATACAAATATGATAGACGTCAACTACATAGCACTATAAAAATGATGTTAAAATGTATTATTATTTGAAGATGTTTTGTTTCCACAATTCATATGGCATCTCAGAGTAAAAATTTCAACTAGATTTTTAAAAAAGATTTAGTGGTGTTTTCTATCACTGGGATCATAAACACGCGCTAGAAAATTACTTTTGAAAAGATTTACAGCTCATGAACTCTCTAACAGTTTGTTAATTTTACCAAAGATTTAACTTCTCTCATGTTTTCTCTAATTCTGTGTCTAGACCTGTAATTAATAGGATAAAATAATTGATAGTGAGAGCTGTAGTAAAACCTGTCTAGATGGTATTGATATATTAAAATGTAGAACAGTACTATTGGAAAATGTGGGAAAAGTTCCATGCCAGAATCCTCTTGGGTTTGCCAGTTTAATTGTGCTCCTGGGTATGTAGTTTTCAAGATTTTCTTTAGTTGTAGCATTGAAGGAAAAGTAAAATGAAGTGACAGAACAAATTAGAAGGCGATAATGGAAGGGAAAGTGAATAAACCAAGTGTAAACTTTTGATAGGAAACACTTGTGTAAAGCCCAATACTTACACTCTATTTCCTTTCTCTTTTTTTTTTTTTTGTGACTCCAAAACTTTGATGAAGATGACTAATGAACTTTTTTATTACGTAGTTTTCCATATTTAAGACTAAACGTGAATGTGCTCCCAAACTATGCATTTTAAAGGAGCAGGTTCTTCAAAGTTACCAATAACGCAAATATTTTCTATTAAAATTGCACAATGGGTTTAGTCTGAAAAAAATATTTTGCTGTTTGGTTGCTTGCAGTAATTTGTATTTGACTATAATATGTTAATTATGAATGGAATTCTCTTTAATTAGTAGCACACAAGCTATTTAATTATCGAAAGCATACAATTAAAAAGAAATTATAGCCATAATAAATGTTAAGATTTTTCTGATGACAAAAAATCCAAATGCAGCACAGTGAATTATGATGTTTGATAAAGCTACCTATCAGCAACAAAACTATTTGAAGACCTCTGAACAATGCATTTATTTTTTTTTAACTTTGTGGAAGAGAGTAGCTTGCTAAAGATCTGATCATCAAAAGTTTGGATTGTTTCTCTGTTAAATCAGATATGCGTCTTACAATTTTTACAATACTTATGTCTTTTATAAATTAATTGTTCTGTGTCTATTTGCTAAAGAATCTCCCCACGTGAAAAAGCAGAATCTCAGTAGATGTGGATTTTACACTGCACTAGATCAATCCCAATACTAGTAAATGGATATTATTAAACAGCATGGGGTAGTGCAAACTGGGAAAGAAAACTTGTAGTGCTGCTGCCTTTGAGCAGACCTGGCTTGCATGCTGTGACAGGGCAATTGTCGACATGCTTTTTCATGCCAATCTGCAGCTTTTTCAACTCTAGATGCTATGGCAACCAGGGTTTAACAGACTAAGCAGCTAACAAGCTTCCCTGATGGAATTGTCTGGTTGTATGATTGCCTTGTCTTAGTGAAAATATAAAATAGACTGAAGACGCTTGTGGACATTTGTCAAACTGATTATAATCTGGGCGCTCAACTCATAATTATCCATCATATATTGCATAGTATTGACCGGCAGCGTTTCCTATGCTGTCTGTAGAGAGCATGAGTGCCTTTCTGTACAGCCTGTTTCCTGTAGAAAGAATGGGCTTTGGATAAGCTGAGTTGGCCAACTTGACAGGTGAGATTATGTGGATATAGAAAATAAATGCTACTAGCAGAGGGTTTCTTTCCTCCTCCTCCTCTGCATTTTTGGTAATTTATATTTAAAATTAAAAAAAACCCAAAAGTCAGTTATAAATATATATACATAAAACATATGATTCTTTACAAACATATAAAACCACAAAAACCTACATTTTCAGGACACATTTTAAAAGTCTTTATGTTGCCTGATATTCATCATCAGGCAGTTGAATCTTTTTTGTTGGCCCCAATTAATGGCTTGTGTTTCTAGCTTGCTTGTTTGTTGTTTTTTAACTTGTTCTCAGAAGAAAAGGGCATTCACCATAAAACATGGGCCTAAGACTACATGTTTCTCAACACTTTTTACAAGCTGAAATCTGTGGGATTCATTACTTTTTAGACTGGTTGGCTACTTGTATAACATTGCTTTATTGTTTTGAATCTGCTTTAGTTATAATAAAAGCTAAGCAGAATGTTTCTTGTTTGTTTGTTTTAGATTGCTTGGGTTTTTTGGGGTCTTTCTTTTTTTCTTTTTTTTTTTCTTTTTGTCATGAGCAAAGAAACTTTGAAACATACTTTTCTATGAGAATTTCTATAGCAACATTACCACTCATACTTCACTTCCGGGTGAATTAGTTTGGTTCTTTTGCAGTAGACTTGAAGATGATCCATAGAATGCAAATGAGGTTTGAGTTCACAAGTGGACTTTTGTCTTTGACAGTTTGATTCTTGGAACTGCAGATGCTCCTGGCTAAAGGTATCCTCTTAGTGACCCTATTTTAGGGGTTGTGTCTACTACTGTATGTCTACGAGGCCAGCAAATATCCAGCTACTTCGTTCTTTGCTGAAGGCAGACGAGTTTCTTACCCAGTTGTACAGATCTATGAAGATTGCCATCCTCAAGACTTTGTGAGTTAATGGCACAACCACGTACTATTTCTTCATAAAGGAGAATGTGAATGTCATGGACAGGATATTGCTGTCAAGCATTCTTGCAAATATAGGAAGGAGGTTTGTTCAGTTCCAAAGAGAAAGAACAATGGATTTTCTTTAAGTGCGTAAGAAGATACCCCAAAAACCAAAAAGCCCAACAAAACAAAAATGGAAAAAAAAACCCCAACAAAAAACATCAACAAACTCCCGCCCAAAACAAACCAAACAAAAAAAAAACCAAAACCCCCCAAGCCCCCCAAGACCCAGCACCAAAAAAAGTCCAAATAAAAAGGTTTTATTTACTGAATATGTAAATTGTTGGGAGCTCCAAAATTTGAGATGCTGACTTCACACATGGTTCATGAGTCTTAGCTTCTCCAGTTTATACTGATGAAGCGTCATAATTTCATCTTTGATGGTAAGACATCCATAAAAGGCTTAGTCTTTGTCCAATTTAAGAATTCTTCAAGAAATGGATTCCCAGATAGCTTTAGAGGTATTCAGCAGAGGCCTTTATCTTTTTTTAAGCCAGTCACCTAGATTTACACTCTGTTGGCAAACAAGATAAGACTATAGTCTTTACTTCATTGTATAAAACCCAGATCAATCTTTGTATTCTCTTCCTCCAAAAAATGAATATGTTCATCATAAGGAGGATTTTTTTTTAAATAAAAAATAACTATTTTGCTTGAAACAATTTTTTGGGGGCTTGTATTTTTCATCTCTTTGTGCTTTTGTTTCTGTGAATGTGTAAAGGAAATAATACTGCTTTTGGAAAACGAAGTTTTAAAAAGTTGGGTTGTGAGGTTTTTTTTTTTTGCTTGGATTTTTTGTTTGTTGCTGTTGTTTGTTGACTGAATGGGAAAAAATAGCATGGCGCTAATATTCCAGTGTGTAAATAATTAGCTTTGATCTGCAGCACTGGTGTTGATGATTTCTAGTGGCAGAGATTTTATACTTCCTTTCAACTTTCAGTTTTTCTCTGACAGAACTTGAATTCTTTTTGCCCCTGGGGGGACTTATGATAACTGTCTCATTTATAGGGGTTTCCAGGTCTCAGACACCATCTAGCTGTAGTACAAGCCATTAGACTCTTTTTGACTGTCTGATGTGGTACACGCACAATTCATACTATATTTGAAGTTCATTGTACCTTCAAGCAGAAAAGAAAAGTTTACCAGTTACAGGTAATCTTGTTTCTTGAGTTTGAAACAAGCACTGCAATTAAAAAGAGATATGAAGAAAAAAAAAAAAATCCCACCAAACCTGCAAACCAACCAAACCCCCCAAAAAACAAAATCCCAAAACATAACAGATCACTGTAGGTGTGTTTTAAACCCTTCTGCCTTGTCTATAATGAATCATGTGGATTAATCAGGTGGCTGTCCCACCCCTGGAAATGTTCAAAGCCATGTTGAATGGAGCTTTGAGCAACCTGGTCTAGCAGAAGGCGCCCCTGCCCATGGAAGAAGGGTTGGCAATTATCTTTGGCAACCAGATCATCAGGAGATTATGAAAACCAAATACTTTGGTTTTTAATCTTTTGTCTGGACATCCTAATTTAAAACAAAATTATACAAAATACCATATTTTTTCCGTCTTGTCAGGGTAAGCAGAGGTCTAACAGAATAGATTTTGAACTGCGGTAAGTGCAACTACACCTTTTCATAAATTTCTGACTATTTAGTCTTAGGAGAATGAGATGTGGAAATGTCTGTCTATTTTTACCTATAGAATTTAACAGTTGAAAGCTTCACAATGACATTGGCCTTGAAGAAAAAGCCAAAAGGTCATCAAAGAAACAAAATGAAGAAGGTCCCATAAACCCAGCATCAAAATGCATTTATTCCACTGGAAAAATCATAAACACATCATCAACTCATGGGCAACATACAAAGGAACTTCCCCAATATGTTGTGACACAATAGTAACATGGCTTGAGATTTTTTTTTTTTTTTTGACATTGAATGTTACAGTTTTTATTCTTGTTAAACTGAAATCACTTTAAAGTTATTTTGGAAGCCTAAAGGAACAGGGTAAGTAAACTAAAATATAGGAAAAATCCCCATATTTAGAATAAGAGAATATTGTGTCTGCTACAAGTTTCTTTTACACAAATATAATAATAGAAACAAGCTGACTAAAGCCTAAACAAAGAAATACAGCATCATAACATACAGCCAGAATAAAGCAGTTAAATGTACAAACTGCCTTCACTTCTGGAACTAATATAGTGTGGCTGGCTAAGATTTATTTACTTGAATACAGCTTTGCTCCAGGAGCTATTCAGTTTGTACAGTATACAACGACTGCATCAGTAAAAAGAATTGACAGTAAATGTCCTTCAGTAAAATGCAACATTCTTATTTATAGAAATCAAGGTGCTATCTTTTATGACAAAATTTCAGTCAGGAAGAAAATTTTATTTTTGATATATAACTTAAGTTATCCTCATTATACTCTTAATTCTAAACACTAAAGGGAAAACATTTTAAAGAAGCTAACATTTCAACTATCAATAAAGCTTTTTTTGAATTTTTGTTTTCTACTATTCCAACTACTCTGAATTTCAAGTCATGTACCTTGCTCAAAAGAACTATTGGAATGTATATAGATGGTTACAAAATATTTCATAAGAGATGCTATACTACATAAAGTATGAAACCTCAAAAAACCTAAAGACAACCTGAACATTTAAAGCACATTAAATATTAGAAAACATTTGTCATTTCAAGCATATGCGTGTACTCATCAACATATGAATGCATATCAATTCTCCTGTTTTTTCATAGTATGTAGATTTTTGCTTAAAGGTTAGATTTCTGATCTTCGTAACTATGTAACTATGGAAGCTATGCAGCAATAGGGTCCAAGAGGCTGGCATATGCATTTCAACTGCTCTTCTCATTTAGAATTTTTAACTGAAAATATTGCCTCACCTTAGTTACTCCATTTCTCCCGTGATGGCCATGTAATTCTGATTTCCATGAGTTGCCTTTTCCTGCCTGCCTCATAAGTGGCTATTTCTCATGGTAGCATTCAAACAGTTGCTAATTTTTTCAGGGAAGAGATAATGTAAGCACCTCTTTTGCTTGAAATGCTGTCAATACAATAAACCAGTAGCAATGTAATGCATTCTGTGCGTATTGCAAGAGGGAATCATTCTTTCTCATTATGAGAGAATATTCAGAGAGATTCCTACAAAGGTTCTGCTTCTATGAAGCAGTCAGCCTCAGGAGCTTGAGATGGTTGGCTGGAACATGCATGAATTTGTTTGCTATTTCTAGAATACATTTTATCAACACCTTTTCTCTACAATTTACATTTTTCAAAATGTCACTGTTTCTGTGTGAGATACTAACTATGGATCAATTAACTGTTGATGCTTTCTGCCAAGAATAGATGTTGTGATATAGCATATATACAGGACAGAGTAAATATTCTATGATGGAAATGCAGAAATTGCCAGGCTATGGGTGAGTAATGCATCTTGAATGTTACCTGAAGACATGAGTCAAATGCTAATTATTAATGTAGAAGCTGTTATAGAAATAGTTGAAACTTAGGAGGAAAAAAAAAAAGCAAGATAAAGAAGTCTAACTTTTCAGTTGTTATCTTTTGTAGGGAAAAGTACAGCTTACCTTACCTGCTTTGAAAATATATTCTGGTAGGAAAATTTTAAAATATGGTTTCTACAGTCAGAGCAGATTCACCACAATCAGTCTAAAATGCTCTTAGAAACTCACTGTACAGAATGAAGTAAGTGTCTGAAGGAATTAGGTCTTCTCTGAAGCAACGCAGGCTGCTCTATCTAGGGGACGCTGTGATAGAGAGCAGAAGGGTGCTTTTGTGAAGCACCTTATCCTCAAAAGGCTTTCTTGTGCTTTTTAAGAGATCTAGAGAGGATGAACTATTTGAAGTCTTGTGGACTCTTTCAGGTTTTTTCTGGTGACTTTAAGGTCGGAATTGAGGAATGTCAGAGCAGCTGTGGCTGAAGGCAGTTTGCAAGTACTTGCTGATGCTCCCTATGTCCCCTGTTTTTAACAAATGGTTATGAGTCCAGAAATGACAGGCTTTGGCAGTAACTCAAAATACTGGTAGCTACACATTGATAGAGAATTATTGGGCAGAAAGCGATTATTTATAAAAATTTCCATAAGTTGAATTTTGCTTATTGTCTTGGCAGTGTACAGAATTATTTTATTTTTTAAGTTTAGCCAATATAGAGCTTACCTTCCTCTCACACAAACAAGAATGTGAACCTACTTGTTTTATTTACCACAGTGTGATTTCACTGAATGATGACACAGTCTTCAGTAATTTGAAAAAGAATAAATTGTTATTGCAGCTGTACCTTATTTTTGTTCATAATGAGGTGGTATCTCTATGTGCACCCATCTAAAACTGTTGTTTTTAGAAGTTTTACATGACATTAAGGTCATAGCTGGGTTGCAAGAACCTCTGCATGAAGCAGAAAAGGAAGGTGGTAGACTGCTGTTACATACTTTTTTCCTTCCAGAGCTGCAGTTTATAAGGTCTTAGTCTCCTGACAATCACAAAGATGAGATGTAGCCCTAAGTGCAATCTTGCCAGAATTCATGACATGAGGCTGCTGCTTCAAAGGAAAAGATTCATTTAAAGTGAGGCACTATTAAGGAATTCAGGTGATGACATAATACATGTAATCTTTCACAAAGATACTTATTGAAAAACTGTCCCTCATACAGGCAAAACCTTTTCTGAAGATCCTTGCCTTCAGCCCACTTCAGTACGATTCAGTACTTCCGCCTGTGCTCAGCTGCATATTTGTCCCTGCAGACCTATTTGTGGGAGTAAACCAGCAAGGGTATACTCACTCATGAAAGTAAGCAAGACTTTGAAAGAAGCAGCCTTGTCTAATGTGGGTATGTATGGCAGCTGCACATACTTGAATTCTCTGAAAAGGGAACTCCACTATCTCTCCCATCACATTTAGACACACTTCTATAGGTTTTATGCATGAAGTTTTAAATATTAGGTAAAACGTCTGAGGATAAATGAATAGCAGCATGTCAGGAATTACATATTTGCCTTTTGTTTGGGGTCATCACTTCAACCATTTGCTTTCATGAGCCCTAAAAGATTTTTCTATACTTCACTTCGCAGACTTCCCAAATTTCTAACATTCATGATATTTGGGTAAAGCAGAACTGCAGTATTAATTGAAATTGTCACTTTGGATAGCTGTTGGAACAATTCTTCAAGATACTATGTGTTTTGAAATTTAAATGGACAGAATTTTGAAAATTGCTGTGCTGCAATCAGAACTCCTTTCTCCAGTACAAGGACCTTCTAACACTACTGGGTAACGACGTGTAGAGTACAATACATTAATATTGCTTTAATGTGTTCAATGGTACATAAGAATGTAGCAATTAGGAACTAAGGGATTCTTTTTGCTACAGTTTGATGAGGTGATCAATTACCTGTGCTGTATGACAGCAAGTGGTACAATCAGTTTAACTTAATAAGTACATTGTCAAAAAAGGCCACTGTGATGTACATTAGTTGCACAGAAAAGGTTCTTTTGAGTTACTACCAAAGTAAAACCTCAAATATCAATTAATTTAATTTGTTTAGAACAGTTTACACTTTACACATCATCAAATCTTTTGCTACCATAGATTGTACTGTACAGTAGGTAAATTATAAATGTCTAACCAATAAGTGAACATTTGGCTGCAATGGCTACTTAAACAAGATTAAAGGTAACAGTTTAACTAGAATTTTCTTTAACTGAAGCTCTTAAGCTAAGATTGATAGAAAACAGTTTTTGAGAAGAAATAATGCATACTGATTTATATAAAATGCTGTTCACTGTATTTTCCTTTTTGTATTAGATTTAATGAATAGATATGCCTTTTTTATTTTGTGGTACCCTACCATTAAATGATACCATCATTTTTTTTTCTGCCTAAATAAATTCCAATCCTTGTCACCTTCTATCTCTACATGAAGATCTAAGACATTATTCCTAATTGAGATTTTTACTGAATATCTTTTAAAGATAAATTTGTTTTATTCTTTCATCCACTATTTAAAAGGATTTTTCACATTTTTATCTTCTAAAGGAATTGTCAATGAGAAACTAGAACTGCAGTAGACTATACATTAAAATCACTTTAGTTTTTAAGCTGTCATGAACTGTTTCAAAAAATGCTAAGTTGCTATTGTTTAATGTCTGTCATTTTATAATGCTTTAGAAGTTATCTATCCTGTAAAATTATTAACTGATGCTAAAATTGCCTTGTAAGTATTAGGACAATAGCAATTTTGTAACAGCTGGGACACTGCCAATGTAAGATAAGTACATTTTGCTCTGTAGATTCATAAAGTGCTTTGAAATGGTTTGTAACTGATGGATGGATGCATTTTCTAAGTGTAGAAAGCAATATTTTGTAGAGGGAAATGGCTTGAAAGCTGACACACATGCATGCAAATGCCATTCTCTTCAGTAAGTAATTTGCTTTTTCTTTCAAAAGCATAAATGGCATAGTTAGACACATTATTTTGTATATTGCACATAACAATACAAGATGCACAAAAACAGCAAGTACAAAACATTTCATATTGATAGAGGAACCCATGGCTGTAGTATATGATTAGCATAAATGTATACACACTGAAGAAATGCCTTCAAGATTAAAAAGTAAGGCTGAAACCAGGAAAGTTCTAACTTCAAGAAATTAAAATATTTAAAATATACTTTTTATTTCTCAATTTTGTACCCTTTATAATTAATTAAGCCATGAAGGGCCTGAATCAGACCTTAGTTATGCTCAGTACTCCTCCTTAATTGATGGTGCCATATCAGGCTTTCACTTCGAAGACAATTCAGCTAGATGAATCCTTACAGTGTTCATATGTCAATGACAAAACCCAGGAGGATACTACTCTGACGTACATATAGGCACAGATAGCATAGATGAAATTTGTCTTCTTATAATTTAAGAACCATTAAACGCTAAACACGATTTCTATCCTTGTGGCATATTTGTGGTTCATATCGCTGTATCATTTAGATGGTCTGCATTGTAAAAACTACACTAGCGATGAGAACTTTTGGCCAGCTTCTGTAACAATCTTTCATGGTAAGCTGGTGTTTTAGGTCTTTGCCCTCAGGAATTTCTATGCCTACCCAGCTATCCAACCTTGAGGAGTGACAACCTCACTGAACAGCTGAGAATTATACAGCTAAGTCAATACTGAGTAAGTGAAGGCGTCTCAGTCTTAGTCTGGAAAATGGTCCCCAATGAAATCTTTGGAATATCAGCTTGAGCAGGTCTATTCAGTGTGATTAGTGTCAACATATGGCCTTTTTGTTTAAAGAAAGGAACATTTCCTTCATAGAAACTTGTTAAATTTCTCATTCAACAATTACTGTAATCATGACCTCTATTGTTCATCATTTCCACTAAAATTTCTGCTTCTACATCAGCTTCTTTCTTAAGATATATATTCCCATTAGATACAAAACAGCCATTAATTTTAATGGAAACTATGCTCAGAAATGGAGTGAGAAAGATACCCAGGAGGTTTTGTCATATCTTCAAATTCAGTACCAAAAAAAAAAAAAAAAAAAAATTGGAACTGAAATCTGACAATGAATGCACATTGTTGAAGAATTAAAATTTAAAATATATTTACATACTTCCTAAATTTATATTAAGGGGAATTAAAACAACACTTTTACTGGCTTGTGTAGCAGATTTCATGCTGTATCCCAAGGAATACTGCTCGTTTTGTGATACTGTAGGAAACAGAGAAGGGTGAATAGCTCATAGAAACAGATTATCTGACAATCTGGGTCTTGTATATTTTTTTTTTTGTTCCTTGCTTGTGAACAGATGATATTTGCTTCTGAATTCAGTTTTTACAATATAAAACCATTTTATGTTTTATTTGTACCATAACTTTATATTTAAAATTCAAAATTTGAGCAGTAAAGTTTACTATAAACGATATGGTTTTACCTCTGTTTCTGGACTTAATGCCCATAAAATGCATAAAACAAAAGCTTGAAAAAGAACCTTTTCATGGGAATAAGCCATTTAAAAAAAATCTGAATTTTGTTCATGTTTTTTGAGTATGTGAACATGTCTTTTTAGAATTAGCTTTCTTATTTTGTAACTGCAAAATTGTGACAACATTACAATACATGTGATTGGTAAGAAAAATAAACCCACAAGCAAAATAAATAATTCAGTTTGTCCTTCAGAAGACCCTTTGTGTATTATAAATTGATTGAATCTATTAATAATGGGAATATTTTTTTTTAATTGAAAATCCTGATTGCTGTTCTTTAAAAGTTTATCTCATAATACCTCTTTATCTTGAAGGATAGGTTTGTAGGAGGGAAAGTGAGAAAAACATTTAATCACAAACTGGCAAACAGTCAGTAGAGTGGCAAGAATTCAATGGTAAACAATAGTTCTCTGTAAAATTGCCAGATTGAAAGGATCTGATAACTCCCACTTCCAGGAGCTACTTGGAAAACTTGCAACTATTTTTAAAAGCTTATGTTTTTAGAAACAAGTTGCAATATAGGACCACGAAATCATTTTGCTAAGGCTAGGTTAGGTGTTTATCTGTATTGTATCTGCCCTAAGGAGAAAAATCAGAGCATGCCCTTCTGTGATTTTGATAGCTTGTGTGACTGGAGCCCATAGGTAGAAACTGTGCCTTGGAAGACATAACATTTTTTTATGTATAATATATGTAACTTTAAAACATCACCAGAGATAAGCTGAAAATATAACCCATGCAATCAAAATCAATCTGAAGAAAATATTTACCTATGGACTATACTGCAACTTGAGTAACTTTATAGATCTCTTGAAAGCAGTATTCAAATAAAATTTATTTATGATTTTGCATTACAAAAAATAGGTAACTGATTTTTTTGGAAAAAAAAAAAAGCTGTACTTTTGTGGAAAAAATATGTGAGAGAATTAAAATATAAAAATATTTAATATATTACTTTAATTTTAAAATTTACACTTTTCAGTTTTCTTTATGTAAAAATATAATTAATAGGGACAAATGTGAGAAAAACATGTGTTCATTAATATTTCTCTTCCATTATAGTTCCCCTATGTTTTCCCTAATTGGTACCACATTTTTCCCAGCAGATTTACTTCATCCTTTGCAAGAAAACAGACACAAAAGCCCTTCCTAAACTAGGTGAGAAATTAAAGTCTGATTTCGCCTCTTTATTAGTCTTCTATAAACTTTTCGTAGTTGTGTGTGTGCACAAATAAAAATGTTTCACACAACCTTATATCAGTCCTATTGCTAAGTAGTGAACACAACAAAGTTCTTAAAGCACAAACTGATCTTAATGTTCTCAAAAAATGATGATAAAAATACTTGGGAATAACATGGGATAAGATTAACAAATATATTTGCTTTCTCAGAGTGTGCATATTGATAGTGTGTAGTTACCACATGTAGTACAGTGAAGGAAAATTAATTTGGTTTTATGATGATAAAGCTACTACTTCACTAAGCAATGCTAACTGCAGGCAGAAACTAGACATCACACTGGAAACACAAGCAATTCCGTTGTCTTAGCTTTCCATTCAAAGCCACTGAACTCATAATCACCTTGAAATATCTGACTCCTACATGTTGGGTTTTTTTTACAGCAGCCATGATGTTTGGATTAAACCTCCTTTTGTATCTTTTGAAAAAGGAAAAAAAAAAAGGCTTAATGGAAATTGTATAAATAACTGAGAGTTGCTGCTCCTTAGGAAAAAAAAAAATTGTTTATGAAGAAAATTCTTAGTGAGCATTTGGCCATGATTTAGGGACCACTTTGAATTCTCCAGTTTGGACTATTGTGAAGTAGATGGGATCATTTTCTTCTATACAATTTCTGCAATTCCACCACTTATTTTAGCACATAATTAGGAGTCACGCATTCTGAGGGAGCAGGTTGCACAGAAGCATATTTACAATAGTGATTTGAATAGGTTTTATGTACTCCAGCTATCAAGGCACAGTAACCTTTAATCATAACAAGGACTGAAGTGAGAAATAAAACTTAGTGATACTCTGTAGAAAGCCCTTGCTTGCCACACTCATAAGTCCATCATTCCCTACTTGCTACTTTCAGGCTGTGACTCAATAGCTAGTATTATAAGACTGAGATGAAACTGTAAGATAGTTGTAAATAAATCATTATACACACAATGTTTTATTTTCAAAATGCGATGGACCTGGCAACAAAAAGCTTTACTGTGAATCATAGGTGGGTACTTTCACATTTTAAAATTATGAAATGTGAGACTTTGGCAGGTTTCAGTTACCCCCTCAAATTATAATTTATAAAATTTGTACATCTGTCATACTTTTTATCAACACTTTTTAAAAAAACTATTCTGCATGTATTAAGGAACTGAGTCTGAACACTCTCTGAATAGGTCAATGTCTAATATCATCCTTTTGCAAGACAGAGAAGCAGACAGAGGTTCAGCACCGATTACGCACCATCTGTAAAATGCTGAGCTCATTTAGCTTCTATTAATTTACACATGCTATGATTTAAGACTAAGATGCTTTGCATAGTGCAATTAGCATTTGGCCTTCATAAGACTGGGTCTTATTCAGACTGAAATAAGATAACAGTAATATAGTTTTAGTATGGTCTACAGTGGTACAGTCTATGTACCTGAGGCAGTAGGAACTGTTTATCTTTCATAGTAAGGCAGAAAAAATATCAGAGGCTGCTTTGAGATTCCTCTAACTTGAAGTATGTGCAGCCTGTGATCTTGCATTGCCATTGTCAGAGGCAGTAGGTCACCTGGGATTGCTCTTCAGGTGATTAATTTTCAGGTATAAAGACACAAAATAGAACAAGTTACTGATTTCAAGGGTCTTCTGAACTTGCTAGGAAAATCTAGTACTTCAAGCGCAAAAATTTTTTTCCTTCCCTTCTTCCCTCCCTCTCTTATTTCTCCCCTCTCTCTCCCTTCCTCCTTCCTTCCCTCTGTACCTCCCTTCCTTATTGTATATAGCTGATGTCTCTGATTTTTCCCTTGCTCCTTTTAAATATGTTCATTGACTATTTGACTCTTTCTTCAATTATTTTCCCTCTATCCTGCTAAAATAAGTGTGGTTTTGTTGTTGCCCAAACCATATGTCATATAAATGTATCCAGTAGACAGTTTAGCAATAATTTTTTGTAATAAAGAAATACTGTTAATTCTGATACTTTTGTAAAAGTGAAAGCAGTAAGATATTTCATGGTACTGTATAGCTGACAGTGCCATACTGAACAGTAAATAATGTTATTGTTGTCAGCTACATTTGAGGATATATCATGATCTCAGATGTTCTTATGATGAAAGGGACTGAATAAAAGAAGGGGAATTCATATACCTCAATTTCACTACTGAAACGTCCAGTTTGTGTCTCCAGAGCTCACAGGTCTTCTTACCCTGGGTGTTGTCAACTCACAGAAGAGTGATCTGGCAATATAATGGTGAGGAAGTGTAACTACTGTGCTAGGTGGAATCAACCACTAAATGATAAGTGTCAAGTAAAGTTCTTCCTGATTGACTGCTGGGCAGATGAAACTTAATTTTAATACAGTTAAGAGAGAAATGAAGAGTATATACATTATGGGCAGTTAAAAAAATCATTCTTAGAAGGCAGAATTCAGAATGCATTGCTGTGTATTTTAACTATAGTTTTCAAAACTATAATTATCAAATAGCGTCCTTTCACTTCCTGCAAATTAAAGGCCTGAGTTGCTGAACCTGACATCACGAAAGCGCAAAAAAATTCACTAGGAATATTTTTTTATCTGACAACTGAATTAGAATTTTTTTTCTTTAATTTCTGCTTAGATTTTATTTCTTTTCCCCCTAAGATTCAGTGGTATCTTTTGTACCTATAATCATAAATAGGCTTGCAGTTAGAATGCTACTGCTGAAGGCGACATGAAGGCTCCTGTGTGACTGAAATTCTTGCTGCCTTTTCTGTAGCATTTTGGTCATCTATAGATAAGGTAAACAGAAATAAAACCACACCTACAAGCCTGAAGTTTTCAGTTTTATTGAAGGATATTTACAGTAAGTAGAGCATCCTCCTATCCATCTCATTAAGCCATTACCACTGTAAAATCCATGAACACATTAGAAATTTCTGCTTTTTCATGCATCTCAGGCAGCATCTTCCTTGAGAGTCTCATGGTCACAGATTCTATCAGTTATACAGTTTGAACTAAATAGTTAATATTTGCTGAATCTCTTCTTAATTATGCTACTGGAACAACTTGTTCCCCCACCACCCATATATCTCCCTCCTACACTCTATTTCCATTCAATTCCCCTGACAGAGTCTATCAGATTGCATGTACCCCTGTGACTTATAATTCTTCATAAGGTTTCTGCATCTGAAACATATCCTGCTTTTCAAGAACAGAAAGAGGACAAACTGAATCTCTAGAAGGATAAAAACTTCTGGACAACAGTTCTTATAAGGAACAGAAAGTGGTGATTAGAAACATAGAGTGAGAGAGGAAGAGATTCATTTCCCTCTACAAATAAATATATAAATATATTTTATTATACAACAACTGGTACATAATAGCTATATATAAATATATATGTATTGTGTATAACACAAAATGTACCATACATATATACTTAATGCTTTTAAGCGCACACAAATGCTGAGAAACTTAAATGTTTCATTGCTTTTTCAGGGTTGGGCTTTAGCTTCCCAAATGTGCAGGGAAGCTAAGCTAAACTCATACTGGTTAGTTCAGAATCAAGGACAATAACATGACCTTCAGAACTGCCCAGTTTGTGCAACATTTGTAAGCTAGATAGCCTTTCAGCTACACCGTGCACAATGTCTTTTTTATATGCGTTACATTCATGTTTGTTTTGAGAACAAAATTCTTTTTTTGAATATATATAATTTTCAGTTTTGCTTCTAGAAAGGCACAATGAGCAAGACCCACTCAGTAGAGTGATAGTTGCCTAGCTAAAAGGATTTGGGTGTGATCAGAGCCATAACTGGATCTTTACTTTGTCCAAGAAAACATTGGTATAATCGGTTGATCTTGTGAAAAGTTGTGGTGAGGGAGAGCAAGCTGGGAGGAGATTGCTTTATTCATGTGGTTCTCAAATTTTGAATGGGAAACCACATGAGGATACCAAGCTGTAAGGCAATAGCATGTGAATTTTAGAGCAGTTAAAAAGTCACCTTTGTGAAAAGAACTAAGTCCTCAACATTACCTATAATAGAGATAGTGTTCTGCTATCACAATGCAGGCCAGACTAGGCCACCAAAGTTGGTATAAAAATCTAAAGAAGGAATAAAGTACCAGACATAGTGCAGCAGCAGGTAAGAGACTCTTATAAAGCAATTTTCATGATATTTATTATAGACCTCTAAACTCAAAACCCAGCAAAAGATAGAAAGGAGCTTTACAACAGGTTCTATGTTGTAGGTTATTGTGTCTTCAGCTGCAATGAACCTGATAATGAAGTCAGCTGAGCAAGAGCATAAAGGTCCCACACTGACAAGAAAAAGACATCCCTAAGGACAAGCCGACAGAGATGTTTTAACAATCACTACAAGTACACTAATATGGGCTAGATTGTTACTAGTGACACTGAAGAAAATAATCAAGTAACCAAAAATGATGTTTAAGCTCCAAATATAGGTCCCTGGTGTCTCTAAAAAAGAAAATAAATAGAGAATTGAAGTACAGGATTCTGAAAGAGTAACAGGGATTGCCAGAAAACACATGCCCTACTAAATTGCAGCATGCTGACACAACGACAGAGACAAAGACTATTTTATTTAAACTGCATTAGTGATGAAGGGGAGGAGGGGGAATGGTCTAGTGTCTACCACAGGGAGAGTAGATGGGAATAGTTTTGTTATAGTTTGTGTCATACCATTATTTAAGGCATCTTTTTCACGCAGATAAAGTCAACATTGTATGAAGTGAAATTATATACTATGCTGAGGCATGTGTCTGTGAATTTTTACTTAGGAGTAACCTTTTGAATCTGTATCTTGAATGAGACTGGAGGACAAGGTCTCCTGTGTCCAGCTGGGAATATAAACTTCCTGAAACTTAAGGCAGCATTTCAGCAGCAATTTTGAAAATATTTTTACTCAAGGGTTTGTGAAACCACGAAATATAAACTTTTCTATTTTTTTTCTTTTTTCCCTTAAATTGGAAGTACTTGCTACCCCTTTGTTTTCTGCCTCTAGAAGAACTATGTAGCTGCTTGAAAAAAAACCCAAAAAACAACTGAAACCAACAAAACAAACACCTATAGGACTTGTGGTAATCCCAAAATTAATCTTTACAAGAAACTGTTGATTCTTTGATGTGGCCATCCCATGCCTAGAAGAATCTAATTTAGTTAAAATATTTAGCCTTCTTTCTCTTGAATTCCACCAGTTATGGATTCAGCACACCGTGTGTTTCGTATACACATACTATTGGATATAGTGGTTCAATCATTACCTGCTTCCTTACTAGGAAGATAGGTAATGCCTGTCTGTCAAGGACATAATCCATTCTTATGGCCCAGCTGACCCTTAGAAGGTGCTGCTGGGAGTTAATATGCCTGTGTAGTAGCCGAGAAATTATTGGCTGCTTCCAGTTACTGGCTTAATGATTATCAATACATAAAACATATTTCACATATTGGTAATCATCGATATCAATATTAGAAATAGCTTAGCAAGCAGGGCCAGGCCCTGTACTCGGCGCTTGTGAGCCTGCAGGTCGAATCCTATGTTCAGTTCTGGGCCTCTCACTACTGGACTCTTAGGTGCTGGAGAGGGTCCTGGGAAGGGCAACAAAGCTGGTGAAGGGTCTGGGGAGTAAGTGAGGGTCTGGATAAGAGAAGACTCAGGGGTGACCTTATTGCTCTCTACAACTACCTAAAGGAGGTTGTAGTGAGGTGGGTTTGGTCTCTTCTCCCAAGTAACAAGCGATAGAACAAGAGGTATTGGCCTCAAGCTGCTCCAGGGGAGGTTTAGCATGGATATTAGGAAAAATTTCTTCACAGAGAGGGTGGTCAGACATTGGAACAGGCTGTCCAGGGAAGTGGTAGAATCACCATCTCTGGAAGCGCTCAAAAACTGTGTAGATAAGGCCCTCAGTGATATGGTTTACTGGTGGTGTTAGCAGTCCTAGGGTAATGGTTGGACTTGATGATCTTCAAGGTCTTTTCCAACCTGCTTGATTCTATGATTCTGTAACAGATTAGCTCAAGCTCTTCTTTGCTGCATATACCTAATGTAGCTGTGGGACATCTCTACTACCAGCAGCAGCACTTTTACTTGCCTTAGTTATTCTTAGAAGCGTGAGATGCATGAGCCTCTCATGGTAGATACAATACACACTAGTCAACAACTGCCACATGTAATACACATGCTCTGAACTGACCTCATATTAAAAGAATAGTTTAGGCACCCTGTAAAATAGCATGTAAATCTATGTATATTTGAATAGTAAAATAGCATGTAAAATGGCATGTAAAATAGCTGTAAAATGCTACTGTAGCTGCTCTAAAACAGTGGCTGGCAGTGCCGAAGTCTTTATGTAGTAGTCTAGTGTCTGCATCTCTCACTCGGAACCTGTCTGATAGAGGCAACCTGTTCCACCTCCAGCCATATATAAAAGGGTGTCAGGGAGATTATTGCCTTACACCCTTCCTGGTGGACATAGGCCACTGGGTAGAGATAAGCTGTGACACTATAAGGAAATGGAAAATTCATGATGCTGGAAAAGACATGCAAGGAGGAAAGAATGTGGTTGCATAGTCTCTAAGAGGGCATATTGTGTTTTGATTCTTATTTTCTTTTACTGAATTATATAATTAAAATGAGGAAGCTAAATGGTAGTGACCAGAACAAAGATGTCCCATTCTAGGAAAATTCCTGCTGACTGGGTTACAAAATTATGTGCTCTAAGCCTTCATACCTTTTTAAATAGTATGAGAGTTTGACTCACACTAGAAATAGAAGGCCAGTTGAGCGATGTCTTCTGCGTTTTACTTGGGTACTGATCTAGTCATTAGGCGTTTATATAAATACAGGTTGGGACCACCATTTTGTCTGGCCTATTTTAAATGGCAAAGAGTTACATTGCACTCTTCTATCCAAGTCCTATCTGTGGGTCAAGATGATATGCATATGAGTGAAAAGCATCCTCTTGATGTATTGAATTTGATAACTAAGCCTTGGAGGTGATCAGAAGTTCAAAGACAAGCCCTTGAGGGTTTCATATTTGTTAGTTCTTTGGATTTCATGAACTGTGCAGATTTTGGGCTCAATCTTCTGAATCATCTGTTTTGGAATTAAAACAGAATTTAAAGGTTAGACATGTATAAAGTGAATACGGCAGTGTATACATTTTTGCTACAAAACTTAGTCCTTTTCTGTCTCAAACAATATTTTTAACAGTTTTATCTCTTATTTTGTGTCATGCTAAAAATAATTACTTTCCTCAGTTTTATTTTAATTATCCTAACAATTCTTTGAAACAGGAGATAACAGGCTATGCCTGAATTTTACCCTGGTAATTAATGCAGAGCTTAGGCAGGATGACCACTATTTTTTTTTACCATAGAAAGAGGCTGAAGCGAGATAATACTTCAAGCCACACATGCAAAACAAAGAATCTACATAATTTTAATTTTCAACCCACTAAAATTTGTCTCCAAGAATCCTGAATCAATGAAAGTAAATGCAAAGTAAGCAATCAGGCAACTAGGTCCCCATATAAACGTGATCATTAGAAACTTTTGATATGATACAAGTGCCTGTATCTGCTTACTTTTATCCCACTCCTGTGCTAGACATGGGTCACAATTCTGTACCTCTTCAAAAGTTCTTTTGTAGCCATAAAAAAAAAAGAATTCTGAGGAAAGATGGGTAATTAACAAACTATACCTGCATTGGACTATACTACCAAGAAATGCAATCACTTATCTAGTTTTTGTTAGACTTGCATGTTTTAAATTTCCTCCACATCTAAAAGGAAAATATTTTTATTCTATTAATATTAGAAGTTTCATAGATATTTTAGATTTACAACAGAATTCTCAAGGGATTTGATTTCAGTGATGGGAAAATGCAGCAAACTCCTTCATAACTGGCTATCTTTGAGTAGGAGTTTGAGAGTTATTTACTTTCTTTTATTTTCATTTTGTAAAATTTTTTCTTTTCAAGCTAAACGAAAATCATATCTGTGAATCCCACACATTACTTTCATGAACCAAAAGGATGGATTCTGACTGTTTAACACTGTGCCAAATCTAAAATCATGAGAGCAACTTCAGCACACGAGCTTGAGAGCTTGAAATGAAAAGGTATAAAATAATCTTTTAAGTGGACTTTTTTAGCAAGACAGTCCACAGCTTACTCTTTCTTAGTCATTCATTATTATTCATTAGAGAAGCATCTTGTCCTGAGGCAAAAGCCTGACTCAGTTGAAGTCAGTAGCAAGACTCCCACCTACTTTGGTGAAATGGAGATAACATTTCTGGAGCTGTGTTCATTAAATTATGTTTCTCAAGAATAATCATTATTTTTTTTTCTGTGAAATTCACCCCCAGAAGGCAGTTAATTGCTTTACTGAGTAGTGGAATTTGAAGTTTCAAGGCTGCATATCATACAAAAACTTGAAACTTCGATGTGAAATAAGTGATTACATAGTTTGGCATAATTGCAATATGTCACAAAAAGACAAGCTGTTAAAAACTGCATTAGAGCTGGCAAAGTGAACACCTCTGAAGTACAACCAAAATGGTGTCATGCTTGCAACAGCAACACATATGTTCCAGAACATAGATTGCATCAGAAAAAATAAATGGAGTTTCTTTGTCAGAGAAAGAAATAATCTGCTATTCTATCTAAACACAAAACAGTATTTATTATTGGTTATGGTATTTATATTGTGTTCGTTCAGGATATGAGATTTTGTGGTGACATAGAGCTCACAAGGAAAAAGAAGAAAACACTAAGAAACAGTAATATTTGACTTGGAACTGATTTCGGGCAGCAACTGCTGTTACCACTGCTCGATGGTCAGTATAGCTGGTAGCTGCTGTGTACCTCCCCCATGTAAAAATATTTTTTCATTGGTACATCAGCTGGTAAGGAACATGATCCTGTGTGCCACTGGGCAACCACTGCTTCCACTGGTGTTTCTCAAACTCCTTTTTCATTATGACCTTTAATTATCTACACTTCCTGGCCTCCACTGAACAAATTAGCCTTTACTTTAATTGGTCTATCCTAGACCTATGTCTTTGCCAGCAACTCTCTGCATATGTATATTCACCCAAATTCTCCTATGATCAGTTCTTAATCAAGGATGACATTTGAGTCTGTGTTCTCTATATTGATGATTATCAACTGACTCTCTGTGGTCATATTTAACCTCTGCTTTTTCAAACTGCATGTGTTTAGCAATTTCATGTCCTATCCAGCTTATAGGCTTCCCAAAGTATCCCAGGTGGCCTTGTAGCCTTTCACATTTGTCTGCAGATAATATCTAGATATATCTACAGAAAGTCACATCTAGAAAGATGCAAAATAGACTTAACATTTCCTTGTTAACATTTTCTATCTATACTCTCCTGAGCGTTCAGAAGCAACCTACAGTGTACACTGAAGAAATCTGGTTATTAGCCAGCACTTTCAGACATGCATGTGCCAATTTTGGTTACTGTAAATAACACATAATTACTATAGCATTTCAGATAGCACACCATATTGGCTGACTTCTAAAACTGACTGGGAAACAGCATGACAGGAAGCAGTTGCAACATGCCTCATACACCACAGCTCATCTGAAATGGACTTTGACAATCTGCAGGGGTGGGCATTTGAAGGAGTTTAAGTCTTCGTTCATCCCACCGGACAGTAAAGCAGAGCACTCTCCTCTTAGGACTTTTCCCCAGACAGGCAGTTCTCTTGTGACTGAGCCTGCTTTAGACATCCAATATAAAATGACATATTCTTGCAAACTTATTACCTTGCTTTCTGTCCACAGACGTTTGAGGAGAAACACCAATCAGCTGTAAGAGTGCTACCAAGGCTGTGAAATTTTACCTACAGGATAGGGCTCATTTCCATCATGGCTTTTTTCTCAGTCTGTTTTGTTCTGTTTGTACATTTATCCTAGCAGTATTTTGGTGATTTTATTTTTACAAATTTGTGTCTCCTGGCTGTAACAATATTTTCTTTTCTCCCCAGAGATATGTGATAGTAGATCTTTGAACAGTTTACTCTTCCATTACCCAGGCTGTTACTGCAGCTGACACCACAGAGAGCATCATAGGGTATCCTCCTGAACATGATCGACAGATTTTAAAAGATGGTGCAGATTCCCTTTATTATCAAGTACATAGGCAGGTTAGTCTACATTGAAAACAAATTACATTAAATAAACAAAACTCTGTAGAGTGGTGTTTCACAGTCAGCGGTCTTCAGGTGATTAGTCATTAATGAAGAAAATGCTCTGAAACAATCTCATGTATTCAGAACATCTTCAGTCAACAACTTGACCATATGGCTTGTACTGGGCCACAAGAAATATAGACTTTGGACTGTTGTTGCAAAAGGTTCACTAATTTCTGCCATGTAGAATGTCTACCATTCTCAAAGTAAAAGAGACATTTGTAAATTTTTACACTATATATTCAACTTTTTCCCTAATGAATTAGAGTTTGAGTCTTAAACTGAATCAGTGTTAATTTAGTAATTAAGTGGGATGAATTAATTCAATTTAACAGTGTTTTCTGCAAAAACTATGAATGCCAGGACTGTTTTGAAGCTAAGACAAGAAACTTTTAACAACAAGACACAGATCTTCACAAAAATTTTACTTGGGGTGAGAAAAGAAACTTTGAATAACAGTTATAGCTTCCAGATTCATTAAGCCACCTGTCACTTCCACTATACATTTGAGAATTTTTTTTCCCTAGCTTTATGATGCTGAAGAAATGCCTTATGAATAAAATTATCTGAAAGTTAAGTCGGGTTGCAACTGCCCCATATTTATGACAATACCCTTCTGAAATCAGCAGCTAACCTCTTCTGTTTTCCTTACAGCACATTATTTGCAGATAAATAAATATTTGTCTATTTAGATATGGCTTCATTGAGTAGTTCTGTGACTTCATAGCAAGTATTCCCTTTGTTTGCGTGATGAAGACAACACATACTTTACTAGCTGTTTCCCAGTTGGAAAAGGGGTAGGAAGGTAATATCGAGCATGGTGACCAAATGAGCAGATAAAAGGGAATGGAATATCGTCATACACAATATGCTAGTGAAAAGTACATTATTAAACTTTCATATCACAGTATATACCTCAAACAATGAGTTAAGCAAGGTAATCAGAAACCTCAATGTCACAGGCAACAAGTGAGAAACATGCTGGGAAATCACAGAGAGGCAGTGAAGTCAAGGCTCTCTTTATGCCAGTCCAACAAAGTATTCAGGCACTAAAATTCCTATGATATCAGTAAGTTAAGAGTCTGAAAAGAGTTTTGTTCTTACATATTTTATTGGACCTGCACTATGAAAAGAACAGTAGCTCTTCAGTGGCAGTTGGAAGACCAGTTTTTCATTACAAATAACATATAAAGGGAACAGTTTTTTTTCTTGCCAAAATAAAATGGTTTGCAATATATATCTTACTGTATTTAGCTCCTTAGAAAAGGGAGGAGGCATTTAAGGCATGTACAGCAAGTATCTTCTATTAGGTCTGTTGGTATGCTTTTTCCTAACTGATTTGTACCACTTTTTTTTCAGAAAAAAGTTGAAAACCCAGTCCTACAAAACTCAAAACCACTCTGTGTCATTCTGTATGTTTCAGAGACTATTTTTCCCCTTTTTATAAATGGAAAATACTTTCCTTATGCTGTATACATTTCTCTGGTTGAATAAGATGAGCAGAATGCCTTTCTACAGGGCTCCATACCAAGGAAAGACCCAGTCCTTCTAACAGACCTTTGCAGTTTACCTATTGAATGATTCAAGTTGCCTCCACTGTAACATGATAATGTATTCTTTAACTTGTCACCACATAATGAGTAAAAGTTGGCCATTTATCAGTCTAAATATCAATTTAAAAACTAGTTTTATTCCCATCACGTTCTTTATCAGGTTCTTACAATGTTTTCGTAGGAGTGAGTTTAGCCTGAGATAAGGTGCCTAAGGAATGATCCAGTCATGAATACATTAGTCCTTCATTTTTCTAGACTGAGCTGTTCTGTTTGAAAGCATCTTCTGACATGGACAGTGAGTTCACACTCTGGACTCCTTAGCATCTGGTGTTTGCTAGCATGAAATTTGCTGGAGGAATCGTTCCTTCTTGTCATCCTACTGGGAAGAGATAAAAGTCTACATGTATTCTAACATCTTGTTTCTATCCATAGAGTTACTGCAATAAGGAAGCACAATAACCATATAAGTGATAGTGGTATATTTGAGAAACCATTTAATGGTGTAATTTACAGACTGTGTGACTTTATATAGTTTGAATGTGTGCTTATGTGTATATAAGATATTCAAAAAAACAAGACATTCTGTAAGCTCAGTGGTAGTTCTTGTCTGCTAGAACCTCACACTTGAATGTTACACTTCTGGTAAGATCATACAAGACTCTTAGGAGCAGAAGCCAGTGGAAATGTCAGACATTCTCAGCAGTGTGCTTCAATAGTTCAAAAGATATGGTTTATCACAGGGTTTCTACATTGTTCGATGGAGAAAGCAAGGAAGTGACATCTTGCTTTTGTATAGGAAAATACATCTTTCCAGGCATGACCTGTGATACTTTGGGGAATGAATGCTTAACACTTTTTTGTCTTCCCCAAATAATTTGTATTGGTCTGACTTTTATTATAGAGTTTAAATTATATCTACAATCAAAAAAGAAACTGAATGAAACCTACATAGGATAAAACAATTTATGGCTACATATAATATAGGCCTAACTGTGCAATATTCAGGAAAGTACACCTTCTGCCAATTCATCTAGATATTTTGTAATCTTTTAAACTTCCATTTTGGTGTATATAACCATTTTGATGAAAAATGTTTACAATGTAGAATCCATAAATACAAATACTGTGTGTAATCAGAGTAGGCATTTCCAACTTCAAAATATCAGTAAGATATACGGTTGATAAATATTATGCCCTATGACTTTCAGTAACTTAAAAAATTGCAATGTTACCACATGTATTGCCATATCAATTAACAGCACAGAACCTTGGCCCTATATTTTAGCTAGCTGAAATTATAAATTGCTAATACAGGTAACAGAGTATAATTGGAACATTCCTTGGTGTGAAATGGTGTTGTCTTCTTTTTTAGTCTCTTGTACCTGTAAATCATTCCAGATAACACATCTTAAAACTGAAGTGACAGGACTGACGAATGAATTCACACAGACTTAGTGTAACTCTTCACACTATATTCCATTGAGTGTTGCAATATATGTCAATTAATATTTCTTCTTTACCTTACAATAGTTTGAACACATTTTGTTCCTTCCAAATTATTTTGAGAATTTTGTCATTTAATAGAAATAAAAATCTAAGAGCATCAATTGCATTTTACATATTTAGCAGGTGACAACTTATCCAGGTGCCAATTCTGATATTTTCCAAAATGGTATTTTTAAAGTAAGTATGATTAAAAGGTCAGGATCGTTTATATTTTTTTCAAGAAGACTATTGTGGCACTTAAAAGAAATAGTTTTTCTTTTATCTTAGTGTGTATATATTTACACATACACTTTATATATATATATATTTTTACTTCAAATGGATATTCAGTAACTGCTGTAAAAACATTGGTTCCTGCTTTTCATGCTTTGCTAATCTGAACACTCCATAACTGACACGTAAAATTTCTCAGCAAAGCCTTAACAGAAAAGACTTATGGTGAGGTTTCTTAATACTCAGATTCCTTTTCCTTAAAAGATAAGCTACAAGGTTAGCTAGTATAAATAAAAAGCAGTATTCTAAAGGTCTATTTCATGTTATTAAATAAGTTACAAAAAATGAAATTACATTTTACAATACATTATAATTGTTTATTTAATTATTAATTTGCAAGATCTGCAATTTTTTTTTTTTTTTTTTTTGGAAGAAATGCGGCCTTAAAGAATGGGCCAGCAGAAGACAGGCAGAATATCCAAATTCTGTGTAAGAGCTTAAAATAGCACTGAAATAGAACACTGTCTTTATTCTCTGCAGGAGTTATCAGAACTAGTAAGAGTCTACTTCATTAGAAATACATATAAGTTACTAACATTTTATGCCATAGAATTCCCTGTTTCTAAGATCATGTCAGAGGCTGTTCTATGTGAAAACTGGTTTTACAATCCTGTAAGGTTTTGCTAGACAAGATCACGTTATATTATTCTTGATTATTATAAATGATTTCTAAGGAAAGATAGCTGAATGGTGAAAATTTTGAGAAATGAATTGAATCATAACAGCTACAGCAATATTTAACAGAGGATATACAGATTCTTTTCAGCCTACAGTAATAAAAAATAAGTATCGGGATGTCCTTGGTTCAGCAGTAGCAGTCATTTTTCTCCTTCTTGGTAGCTGGTGCAGCACTGTGTTTTTGATTTTGGGCCTGGGAACTGCACTGATAACACCAGTGTTTTCAGTTACTGCTTGTAATATTTTGGTCTGGCCAAGGACTTTCTGAGACTCATGCTCTGCCAGGGAGGAAGGGAAGATGGGAGAAAGCAGAGACAGGACACCTGACCCAAACTGACCAAAGAGGTTATTCTATACCACAGCACGTCATGTCCAGGATGTAAAAACGTAGGGCAGAGACCCGAAAGGGTGGGGGATGCACTGCTTGGTCAGGCTGGGTGTAGGTGGTGAGCAATTGTACTCTTTTCCCTTGTATTTCTCTTGTCATCATTATTATTGGTGGTAGCAGTAGTGGTTTGTGTTATACCTTAGTTACTAAATTGTTCTTATCTCAGCCTGTGGGAGTTGCATTCTTTTGATTCTCTTTCTCATTCCCCCAGGACTGGGGAAAGAAAGAGAGGGAGTGAGTGAGTGAACTGGTTGAATTATAGTGGCTCAAACCATGACACAGGAGCAAAAGTAAGTATCAGTGTGCAGTGAGCACCCTCTTCAAAAGAAATGAGAAGAGCTCTAACTCCAACTCTTGTCAGAATCAGAAAACCATAACATGCAGCATATAGTGAAGTCATATAGTCTGCAGGTTGTCTCACCATCTTCTTTGTCCATACTGATACTGTACACTTTGAGATGCCGAAGAGTTGCATGCAGTTTATGGATAAACCACATTGATTTAATATAGGATAACATACAGGAAATTGAGTGCATTAATGATAAAATTTAATAAATAGACATCATAAGAGGGCACTGACAAGATTTGCATGTTGGCTTATATGAAAGCATTTTTAACATGTTTTTAAATTAATTTTAAAATTAAAATGAATTTAATATTTTTAACATTAATTTAAAAATTTAACACTTTTTAACATAAGCAAAGTGTCTGTTATTTCATGATATCTACACTTTTCAATATTTAAAGCACTAAATATTTTAAAATAAGGACAAACACTTAACCTTCTTTTTTGGTAGTGAGTGATTGCCTATAAATCCTGTCTCAAAACAACATCTCCTATTTTTCTACTTATAAACTTGCTTATATGCTTACAAAAAAACCCATTTCTTTGCACAAAAATATTAATTATCTTGACTTACCATTTTGCAGCTGACACAGACTTGCTCTACTGCTTTGATTTTTTAGGCTCTCACAATTCTAATGATAACCAGAGGGACTAATTTGAGTAACACTTTTAAATCAGAGGAAACATACAATGCTAAGTAAGCATTTAATAAAGATACTCTCTTCCTATAATACAAAGCAGTAATACAGTATTAGCTGTTCTAAAACTCCTTAACATGTATAGAAAACAAATGCTATGGTATTTAGGTAAGTTTAGCAAGTATTTTAAAATGTATCTTTCTGCAACTGTGGCACAAATAGTAATGGTTTGGTTAAACATTAAGATAGTTCAATAATGTATATGATAATGCATGCATTTTTAAATGTTCAGTTACAATAATTTCAGGTGCTAACACACGCTTTATAAACCAAAATTTCATACTCATCTCTATCCTTCATATATTTAACTAATATCACTATATGTGTCATTTTTTTAACCCAAACTCAAAAGAGTAAGGAAATGAAAAGCTGAATACTTAGCATTGTGCTTTTTTCCTTCATCAGCAAGTACACATATTCTGTACATATTATTATTTCCTCCCTTCTCAGGAGCAGATGACTGTTAATATGGTAGGTATTGGTGCACAGAAGGATTGCTGAAGGGTCAGTGGAAAGCTAAAATCCCTTAAGCAACAGAATTAGGGGTGCAGAAAGCTCTGCAATACCTTTAATTTTGATGACAGATGACTCCTTATCCTATCAAAGCCATACAACACTGACAATACCTTCTAATATCTATTTCCAGTATCCAATTAACCACAGAACTCTTGGTAAGGCAGAACATTATATTTACAATGATAGCTCTTTAACTCCTTCCTAGAACAGCTCAATATTTGGTCTTAAGAGTGATGCCAATCAAGTATAAAAAAGGCTGCCTTCAAGACAGCTGGGTACCATTTCTAAAGAGACTAAAAGAAAACACTGTAAGTAGTGCTATGAAAATAGATAAGTATGCTCTACACTGTGAGAAAAAATATAAAGGAATAATCTTTGCTACAGCTCTTGGCTGAAACTGGAAGAAGAATGACTTGGTATTGCTATGTTTGGGTCCATGAAATTTAGTGTTTAGCAGGAAGAAGAGACCACTTTTTCTCAGAATTACAGAGCTTTGACCATGACTTTTCTGGTTTGCAAAAGAAGGTCTGGCTGCTCCTCAGCAGCACCTCATAGAGACTCCTCTCTAAATAAGCTGTATTTTCAATCTTTTCTGCAGTACACCCATTGTGCTTTCCCAAACTTTTCTGCTTGGGGTAGGAAGGCACAAAGGAGGTGAAGACTTCTTAATTGTATTCAATGTATAGTAGAAAAATACCCTTGTCAAGAACACAGAATGCATCCTGTTATTAATTTGAATGTATGCAAACATTTCTTAGATGATATTACAGACATATAAGGTGAAAGAGAGATGATTGCATATTTACTTGTGCTAGAGCAAAATTCTGTGTGAATACTTAAGAACTCTCACATCTATCCTGTTTGAATAAATTGAAGAGATGTCTCGTTAATTAGCATTATCTTCTTTTTAAGTATTTGACATGGGAGCATACCACTTCTTAATTATTACAAATGAAGTTTTTGTTCATTAAGCATAAATTAATATTTTCCTTTTCTTGTCACTCATTACTTCCTCCCAAATATTTTCTACCTTGAAATTTTGTTCAAGTTATACAGTTTAAAATTACAAGCAATTTTTTGTGTATTTAATGTTCCACATCAAACAAGTGGAATTTAAATTCTCGTTTCCTTGATGTTCTGTTTTATGTTAAACAAATTGAGGATTATGCATTGATGGTATAAATATACATATAATCACTTCTTTAATTATGCATATGATTGCTGCCTAACTTCGTAATACATTCCTACATTTACTGCAGAACGAAAATATTTTAATTTTCAAGCTGTTTTTCACTATATTTATTCTCTTTCATTTCAGGGTTTTCTATTACTTATATTTAAGAAAAGATCCATAATGGACTTGACATTTACTTATCTGCATATTTATTGTTCTTTGTTTTGTTTTCTTTAATGTTCTTATAATAAGAATTTTGAAGCTTTTTGAAGGATGGAAATGCAATCTAGAAATAGTAGTTGGTATGTCTTCAATTCTGTAAATACTGGAAGAGAGGGCTTGTAGTAATAATAGTTGTTTCTCTGTACCACAATGGAAAGATTTAATAAACTCCCCCAAACCTTACAAAAGCACCATCAGCTTTTCAAACCTGATAAATGCGACCATCTAAGGGTGGTTGCTTCTTCTCCGCTTTGTCAGTTCTGCATGGAGCTAAGTGGTTTCCAATCTGGAAAACTCAAGTCATCCAATAAGCCATGACAATGTGTTTCTGTGCATTATGTATAAGAAACGTGTCTTGGAACAGCACCATGGCCCCTCTCCTGAGGCATCAGGCACACACTGCAGGGCGCAGCTATGGTTTTAGGGCAGGAGGTGTTAAAGGGAGGGAAGGCCACTCTGGGAGGGGGTGGATGGGGGCAGTGCCTTCCCTGTAGCGCTCAATTAAGGAGGGCCTCTGAGCCTTCTGCTGCAAGGGACTGAGGGCTACAAAGAGGAAGCAGGTCTTGAAGCAGGCTGGGTGATGCAGCTGAGCAGCAATGTTTCAGCAGATACAGCGAATCTTAACCAACCATATCTCAAATAAGGTGTGCTGGACAATAAATTTTAGTGTGCGATGACCAGCAGCTGCTAAGCTGTGCTGCAGGATGCTATTAGTCTCAAAAGGAATGCTGCCACTTGGGTAGGTAGAGCCACATCCCTCTTGGGTTGTTTTCTATTGGCAGGCCAGAGCTGGGCAGCTGCCAGCTGGGTGGCTAGAAGTGCAGTGGAATGAGATGGCTGAGCTGACCTGCTTGCTGAAAGGCTACTGCTACTGGAAGGGCAGCTCTGTGTCCTCCTCTTCTCCTGTCTGTGCATTTGCCCTGTTTCTGCTTTGTTGGCTGGTGCTCTCTGAGCCAATTCAGTTCATTAAACAACTGGCAAACTAACCCCAACCAAAAAAGCAAATAGTTTTGTGCTGGATTAATGAGTTGGTTTACTGATGGGTCAGAGATATGTCAGAGCTGGAATGTGAGGGAGAGGAGAATGGGACTGCTCCTTTTTGGCATCAGAAAGCTGTTACATCTGCTCAGTTGCTCCTGAAGCATCCCCTCCCCTACTGCGGTGTGACAATGCAGATAAGGCCAATCAAAAGGCAAACCCCTGCCGAAAGGGATGTTCCTGCTTCCTTCCTCCCAGCCTGGCTTTGTGCTTCTCCTGACACTAATGCTTATTTAATCCTGCCGCCAGCTAGTTTGGGAGAGATTACGGCATTCCTTTGTTTGTTGGGGTGGCTTTCTAACCTACTTTGCTGAGGGGTCAGATAGTGTTAGGGAAGTAGTGGGAGTGCGTGGCTGGACTTCTTAGTATATCAGTTGGCCTTTGAATTGCCTTAACTGCTTTGTTAGTCTGCACTCTGTGGTTCTGTTGGTTAATTACTGGGAGCAGCTGAACCCCAGTGAAAGATGAAAGCAAAGTGCACAGGACTGCAGGCTCAAGGGAACTCTGTCAATGTGCAGGCTGCTGACAAATGATGACTTAGATGGTTCTTCAGACAGGTTGAGGAGATTCAACTGAGAAAAACTCTCATCTGAGTGACTGACAGCTAGTAGAAGGAGGTCATGCAGCAGAAATGACAGCTGCTGCAATGGATAAGAATGGCTTCATTACCAGCCAACAACAGCTCACTTGAGTGAAGTATAAATGATTTGTAAAGTTGAGTTTACTATAAGTATATGCATATATACACATGCATGTGTGCCCATGGGAAACCCCATGACCAGAGTCCCGAACCTCAGTGAGTTTCAACAGTAATGAAGTACTGGTGATCAGTGAAACCATACATCTCACCTATGTTGAAGTGGCTATGGAAATACAACACAATAGTTGGGAGATACCTTTCTAACTTGATTACTGACTGCTGTTCACATCTATGTTTAAATTATTTGACTATAAATGAAGTAAAGCCTGACACTTGCATTCAAAAGTCTGAGTGGAGCCATGAACGGTGCTGACCTTATGTTCACTCAAGTTCTGGTTGGGGGTTATGCCAAAGGTATTCTCGATTTGTTTTCTTAACTGGGGAAAACCACCATGCTACAACAGGCTCACACCTTGTTTCACAAAGCCAGGAATAAGTTCACAAAACTTTATATACTAGTCTTCAACTTCTGCTTCTAAGCATCTAACTTCTTTTCCCTGAGTTCTTTTTTTCTCCTTTGGTCTTCCACTGCATAACCCATTAAGTTTTCTGTCTTTGACAGACTGGGCAGACCTACATTCAGTCACTCATCCCAATCATGCAATAACGGGCCAACTTTAAAGAATCAGGTGTATATAACACATGGAATAAATGTGGTCTTAAGTTTCTTTTTTATCTCTGCCAATTGTTTATGAAAAACTTGTTATGAGTGATTCTAACGATAGATATCAGATAATTTGTAGTAAGGCTATAGGTTACAACATGCAGATTCTTCCCTAGATAAGTTACCATGGGACAAATTAGCTCTCCACTTTCAGTCTGTGATGACTAGCTTTTAGAAGAAGCTCACCCTGGTGAGCAGCAGCAATGAGAAGATCCTGACAGAACAGGACCCACTTCTGCTCTTGCAGGCTTGGAGTTCACTGCAGAATGGGTGAGCAAGATTGAACTGTTGACCTGCAGAAATTGGCAAATGATTTTTCAGATCTGTGAGCATACTGACCCTAGAAAATAGAAGACTGCCTACTGACAGAAAACTGCCTACTAACTTGGATTATTTTCTTAGGATTCTGGAAAGGTAAATCTCCTAATAACTGAGTGTAGGACAGACTTAGCACTCTGACTAGTAAAGATAGACCTGATAACAAACACTGAAACAAGTAAGCAGGCCAAGCATACCCTAAGAGGGTGTTATAAGAATCTTGTAAAAATACTCATTAATTTTTGAGACAGATGTATTGGGGGTGGATGTTCTGTGGGTCAGTTAATTTACCTTGGGTTCAGGTAAGACCCATAATGAGGATAGATATGCAGAAAATAGAAGCAGAGTTAAAGTGGTTTGCTGGCTTGATACTCTGGCATGCACAATCTGTACAGATTTAAATTATTAACACATTTAATGTCCCTGTATCCAGAGCATTTTCAGAGACACACAAATTCATTGTTTTTGCATTGAGTTGATTTGAATTCAGTTGGTTCTTTTACAACGAAGTTTGGTTTAGGTTTAGGTTGATGTAGTGGTTCTGAGCCATAAGTGCCTTTCACGTAGTAACACAATAAAAAACAAATGTCTGCATGACATACACAGTAATATACGGCATTTTCAAATTTACTGAGACTAAACACGATCATAAAATAGAAATCTTAGAAAACAAAAGCCTGTGTTTTGTCTAGCTATCAATATAACACTAGCAATTATATTTGGAAACTAGGAAAGCAGTTTTAGCCTTTGCAGAATAAGACTTATTTGGAAGCCACTTTTTGTATTCTTTGTGGCTCATGTGTGGTTTATCATCTTTTATCTTGAAATTTAATTGGTATTATATTGAAAAAGTTTAACTGTCAATACAGGACAATAATTACTGGAGTATCAAAATGGAGTTTGAAAATGCAGATGACCAGTGAAAAGGTTTCACGTCCCTCCCCAAAGAAGGTACCTTTGCAACTTCCAAAATTATGTAAATGACTTCACTCCTGTTGCTTTCTACTGAGTTTATGCTTCTGGATAAATTACCAGTCTCTGTAATAGAAGCATGAAAATTGGTCTTGCTACAATGGCAGTAAAGGATACACTTATTTTAGTGTACAGGGGGCTGTTTCCGAAACCTACAGTGGTGGTGTGTGCTCTTTATTGGTGGGGAAAAGACACAGTGGATGAACCCCTACCAGTGAAGCTCATAATAGAACTAGGAAGATTCCAGAAATACAAGATGCAGAAACTTCAAGTCTTCCCCAGACTTCTGTGACATGCAAACTGTGAAATAAGTTGCTGGAGAGCATAGTGCTTTCTCATGTTTCAGTGAAGACTTGATAACTAAAATGTGTCAAATGACTTAAAATGTGCACCTGGCACATATATCTGATGACTGTCAAGAACTCTTTTATTCAAACCTAAAATATATTAATATTTATTGGATAGGTTTGATGTTTGGTCATTTGTTTCAACACCTTTTGGTTTACCTTTTGTACTGCTCTCATGAGAGCAAGTCTTGCCACATAATAATAATTGAAAACAAAAAAACCCCAACAAAACAAGATGAAAAGTGATGAAGTGGCATTGTTATTTTCATGATAGTAAAGTGTTTGCATATATTATCTGTGAATCACTGGGGAAATTCTAGGTGAAATAATTCACATGCTGGAATTTAGAAGGGAATAAAGCTACTGTGGAGAGGAAGCAAAAAATCCATAAAACAGTTGTAAATGAAAAATACTGGATGAAAAATAAATGCATCTTTGTAGATGCAAATATGGTTTTCAGAGTTCATATTCAAACTTTGCAAACAATTGATTTTCAGGTTATCATTCAAAATTAAAATTCAAGTACCTTTTATTCAATAGCTTATGTGATTAAAATTTCTCAAAAATATCCACACCAAGCAAAACCAAAACCAAGCTAACAAAACCTGACAAACTAAGTGTTTTGGAAGGAGTTAACTGTAGTCACGAAGACTTCCAGAATGTATATTTTGCTGCACTTGCAGTATTACCAAAGTGAAAGAGTGATTCTACTACAGAAATGTTTTCCCTTTTTCTTTATAGCCCAGTAATAATATCAGTTCTGAAGTGATAAATGTCTGATAAAATTCCTCTAAGTGGGTACTAGTTGTAGCTACATAAAGTGATGGAGACTTTGATTCTTCATTCAGGCCCAGCAAATACCTGCCTACGTGACATCCCGAAGAAAAGATTGACAGACTTTCAGGACACCTCTGTGGTTTGTTGATTTGGGTAGCCTGCCCCACAAGGCCTATTTTGCTTGACTTGCTGCTCAGAATAGAGTGGACTACTTAATTGTGTTTCCCACTTTTAAAGAGAGGATTTGGTTGTGAAGGGGAAAATATTTGGAGGGAGAGGTATGAATATGAGGAATCTATTTTCTTCTGATGAAACTGTACCATTTTTCTAAACCACAAGTTGAAGTTGGACCTAGAAGCTAGATTAGCCCTATTTCAAATTGATTCATGACCTCAAACATCCTACAACCTGCTTTAACAATTTATGACAGTCTGGAGAAAAGATCCTTTTCATTTCTGTTAATTTCAATTTAGGTCCTAATTTACTTAGTTAAAGTATTTGAGGCAAAATAGTGAATCACCTCGATGTCTTTTCTCACTTTATGCTGCTTTAAACTATCAACGAGTCACTTCGAGCTTTGTCTCACTTCAGTGAAACGGTGTACTGCCATTGTGTAACTGCTGCTCTGATTTCAGTGTAATTGCAGTGATACACAACACCAAAGAAAAAAAAAGCTTCCTGTACAGTCTATCCACCTGAATTTTAATGGGTGTTGGGTCAGACCTGTGGGTAATAGGTGCCCTATGGAGTCTGAAGTCCAGTGAGTTTCACCTGTTCGCTTGGGGATTGCTGCTGAAGCCTGAAAGCTGAGACAGCAGTCACTGCAGAGAGCTTCCTAGTAGTTTAATTGCAAGTTGCTAGGGTGTATCCTTGGGTTGTCTTTTTGAATAAGAGGTTGTACTAAATGTGATGTTATTTTTATGCATTATTTTTAAACACCTACAAATGAATGATTTCTCCAGTCTGGCACTTGAAAATTTTAAAAAAGACTTCTGGATTGAAACAGAATAAAATTTTACACTTTAGCTTATCATTTTCAGAAAACCTTGCCTGAAGTTTTTCTTAAAAATGGACCATTTTTAAAAACATATTTAGAGAAACAAATTCTTCAAAAAACATTTTCATGTTTTGGGGAAGGGAGTGAATGTGGCAAGAAAATGTTATTCAATATCTGTAGCTGAATAATTGATAAAAGCATTCATGGAAAACATCTACTTCAATGTTTGTTTTTTTTTTTTCCAAAAAAACCTTTTCGTAAAAAATCTAACAGGGTGTTTCCTGGCATCATCATATGTACAAAGCCAGGTCATGTGTGTTCATTATGCTCACATATATATACATTTTTTAAATGACTCTATTTTTGTTCCAATGTGTCATATTCAGGAAAAAATATTTGGCTAATTAAGAGTACTTTTTGGGGTCGTTTTATTCCAGGTGAATATTTCATGTATTATTGTTTAAATTTACTGTGTAAGATTGTTGTTCTAAAACCAGATAGCTGCCAATGTATATATTACTTACACATATTTCTTTTTAAAAGAGGACATAATTGCAATTTGGTGTAGGCATCATAAAAGCTTTATATGCTGTAACACTTTTAAATACTTCCACACTCTTGGAATATTTTGTCTTGTCCTAGAAATTGCAGCAACTTGTCCATTGCTTGTAAAAACATGCTGAAGTTCACTTGCAATTAAATTTTCTACTATAATTCTGTAAAATAGTGAAGTGTCAACTTATATTTGCATTCTCAACTCAGTTTTTGTTTGCTTGTTTGAAAGAGAAATGACTGTTGTCTATGAAGAAGCTTACTTCTAATAGTCACTTATATGTATAAACTTCATTGTTTTGTACGTAGAAAACAATGAAGAATGCCAGCCTTCATACTTAAATAGCAGTACTAAAATTGTTTGACATTGAAGTAGTCAAACTGAGCATAAAAAGCTGGTATAAAGGTGTCAATTTAATCAAATAAACCACTTGCTTCCAGCAAGTGTTAGTAATTTTTTCTGTTCAGCAAATATGAGCTTACTGGACGAATTTAATAGGATTTAAGGTTAGTTATGCTCTAAAAAGTCTACAAGGACAAATAGGTCAGAAATTGAGTTGCTTGCATGATGAGTTGGTCTTTAAAGTTTATCAGTGATGATAATTTGTAAATGTTACAGAAACACAAGTATTGTATGAAATTATAAATGAGTATTATGTTGAAACGAGCTTGAATAATGGAATTTTGACATGGAGAGCGTAAGTTTGACAATCTTGCAAGAGATACCAGTGACTGTATCCCAGGGAATATCCTTAAAAGAGTCTAATTTCCTGTAGCCCAGAAATACTTCCATGCCACATCATATGCATCCCTTAAACTTCCAAAACTCAACTCAGTTATTTGGTTTACAGATGAAGACAAAAAACTGTGGTGGCTTCCCAAGCTAATGGGCAATCTCCACCGTGCCCATGTGTCCCCATTCCCTTAGCTGCATGAGCCTGTTGCGTTCCTAAGGTCGGATTCAGCAATGGGGGGAGCGGAAGGAGGTTACAGTGTGGGCCTCTTTCAGTGACCAAAGAGGACCAGAAACAAAATCACAAACATAAACCAGCTAATAAAAGCACCAGAAGATACCTTAACCAAAGCTTTTAGGATTTTTTTCTCCATTGTTTTGGCGAAACAATGTCTAGTTGACTGCTCCAGGTTTAAAGGCTTGGTGCTTTGTGCTCTCTGTCATGGAGCTCAGTTTAAAAATGGCAGGGTGTTGTGCAGCTCTGTAAGGCTCAGTGCTTCAGACCCTGGAAGCCTGAAGATATACTCTAAGCAAGAAATCCCTGCTTTTCCAGAAGAGTCTGGAAATATTAAAGCTGCCATTTTGAAATGAGGCAATGAGGGTTTCTGGGCTTTCCCTGCAGAGTTAAGTAATAAGAAAGCAAACTTCTCTTTTACAGAAAAACTAATCACAAATTTTATTTCTTAATAGAAAATTTTAAGACATTTTATTCTACAGAAAATTCCCAAATTTATTTGTTTTCTGATTTATAATACAAAAAAAAATCTGAGTGTTCTCTATAGCTGTATCTCAACTCCAGATCTAGACAAGGAGGAGGCTTGAAGCTACATTTCTGAGCTTCACCATCCCTTTTTTCTCCATAGTTTGCTTTGTATATAAGGGAACACCTAAGCTTGTGAGACAGCTTTGAGATCAGTCTTACTATTTACTGATAAAGAAAGATGAGGCTTGGCAGGGCAAATCTGAAGAAAACAAGGTATCAGAATTTTCTAGTATTACAACTAAATGTTTCTTAGTCTCTTGGTTAAGAAAGTTTTCATAGAAGGGCAGTAAGACACTAGAAGAAATTAAACATAGTTGAGGTTTAGAAGTCTGGGAATTGCTATTCCATTTAAAGTTGCAGGCATATGTGTTAAACATATAAACATATTATAAAACAATAAAAATGCAACATTGTGTTTATCTAAAAACTAACATTTGATTAAGTTCCACTTTGTTTATGCCACTTTTATTGTTTGAATAGTTTATTAAAAAAGAAATTTATATTATCACTGCAGGTTTAGTTGTGCTTTGAGTGAAAATTCTAAATTTTAAACGAACAGTCAGTTGCTGGAGTTTCTATTTTAAGAAATTATAAACCATCCATTAAAATGTGTCCCCCTCCATACTGGTCTTTCATAACACATAAAAATCTAGGGGTCTAGATTATTACTGAAACAAATCCTCTGAAGTTATGGTTTGCTCTAGAAGAGGTTTTTAGCTGATGAACCTAACAATGCAATGGTTTGCCTAAGACATGTTTTTGTTGCAGCACAGCAGGCTTGATTTTGTGTTACAGGTGTAAGCTCTCTGTGCCAAGAAATTGTACAAGCAAATCTGTCAGCTCTGTCTGTTGCTTCAGAGCTATTTAGAAGATTCAATTGGATACACCTTTGAGTGCCATTTCTGTAAATAGAAAAATACTTAATGTCAGTAGATGGTGCTCAAGAGTACATAGCTTATTTCGTAGGTTTTTGTAAAGCTGGCTTAATTTCTGCTGTGCCCAGAAAATGACTTCCTTTGTGCAGTACTCTCAAAAATGTCCAGAGATTTGATTTAATTACTTGAAAATTTCTTTCTATGGAGATCTTTGCTTTTTAGGAGGTTTGCTAAATGATTCTATTACAATTGGATTGTAAAACTGTTTTGTTCATTGTATGCTGTAACTGAAATGGACTCCCATATTTGCAGATGAGGCCATAATATCAGACCCAAGCTTGACTGAATCTGATTAGGTACTTTGTGTTTATTGAAATAAAATTTCCTTTCATAAAATCAGTACTCAGATGCCTTAAATGCATGGTTTATATTCTTACTTTGCCTTGAGGCATTTTTATCAATTGTGTTTGGAGATACCTAATTTAACAATTTACTACATTTTGGAAACACCCACAATGATAGAAAAACATATTATATGAGAAAAGTTGTAGAATAATATTCCTAAAGTGTCTTAGTGGTAAAAATGAAGATTAGGGGATCAATGAAAATATTGGGAATTAAGAGGCATTGATATTTGATAGATACTCTTCTCCACACTACATTTAGAGGATACATTGAACATACAAAAAATGTAAATAGAGAGTATCTTATTGAAAATAACATTTGAAAAAAAGAAAACTAATTTAATTACAGTGGTTTAAAAGTTACTGTTACCTTATATTAATTAAGTTCTTCCTGATAGAATTAGTACCTGAACACATTAATTCACATTCTAGTCAGAATGTACTGGCAGGAGAGAACAGACTACCTACAGACATGTAATTCCCACTAAGTTTAGCAGCAGTATTTGCTATCTGGCATTATTAAGGGATCAGGTATTTAAGTAGACATGTTGGCTGAGAAGATCTATGCTTTGAATGAGATGAAAATGAAACTGAAACAAGTTAATTTTAACAGACATAATTTAAGGCTCTAACAGTATGCTTATGTATATCTGATTGTCATTTTGCAACATTTTAAGGGCCCTAATCTGTCCAAAACTGCATGTGAAGTACTGTGTGATAGCTGTTCTCCTAGAATAAGCATTGTTGCAGTAGTCCACTGAGGGTTTTCAGAATGCGTATCTTAAAAGAATTTATTTTTTTTTAGCGGCATATATTACTCTTCTGGATAAGCAAAGCCAAAATTCTAAAAGCAAGTCAAGTGTTTTACATTCTCAAATTTCTGCTGGGGAAGAAGAGCAGCAATTACTTCCTCAATTTTATATTGCTCTCCATAATTAGTGTCAAGCTTTAAGAAACCTGTGAAAGTACCATAAGATTATTTTTTTTTTTTCAATTTGTTTTTTCATGATGATTTATGAAACGTATATAGATGTGAAATCTGATGGGATCATGTTGGTTTTTTGGTGGAAACGAAGAGTGAAAAGCTTGTAAATAGTTTTATTTAGACACTTGTGAAGAAAGATAAAAAATATAGAATTTGGCTTTATCATTTTCCAGAGTACTGTAAGAATTTTACTAGAGGCTGCCGCAATAAAATGTAAACAATGCAGACAAGTGCTAATGACATTGCTCAAGGAAATTTTTTTCATGCTCTTTGTCCAGCTGATGGAGTGAAGACATGGCAGGTTGCATGTTTAAATATTTATGTTTCTTAACAAAGCAGGTATCCTGGATCACATATTAAGTTTGTGAAAATTGCTAAAATTTTTGACTCCAGTGAAGTTATGTCAGTGGCACCAGGTGAAGATCCAGACCTCTAAGTTTGTATTGCATTTCTTACTACTTATTTTAAAATTCTGAAGAGTGTTTTAGGAGATGGTAACGGTGCTTCTCAGTTGATTCATATTACTGTGTTGTATGTATTCATTTAGAATAGTAACACAAAAGTAGGAATGCTTCATGCTGCAACATGGGAATTAGTGTATACAAATATTTTTTTGTGATTGTTTAGGGAGAACATTTAGAAGCCTACATTCTGAATGTCTGTCACCCTGTAATTTTAAGAGGTTCCCTTTCATAACTTTTGCCAATAATAATTTTCATTAGGAACAATGAAAGTATTATTTTTTTTTGCTTGAAATAATGTTAACGTTTTATACCCTTCTGCCATAGAAGAAAGAAGGAGCTGTCCTTCAGTCTGTTCATGGTATAGTTAAAAAAAAAAGAAAGTATAAACACTGAATTCCTGAGCTTGCTGTGAGATGGAAGGTCATTAACAGGGCACTTGAGCAGATTGGTATTACAGTCAATTGAGACGCTGAAACATCCTAAATGGCCTAATGCAGCAACTAAGTGCTTCTTAAATTCCAGAACTTTTACTTGAGCAGAGCATTCATGACCAAAGTGAATTTCCATTTCCTTTAGTAAATGCTGTTTTTATATAGTCATAGTTGAAGAGGCAACATAGTGTAAACACAGCAGTTTGATTCTATCTCCACAGCAGCACTAAACTAATTTGTCAAGTTATAAACAGGAAATCTGAGTCTCTGAGCTAAAGATATATTGTTACACATTGAACTAGTAGAAATGGCAGGAGTTTGTGTGTTAGTATACACATACACTGTCAATGTAGCCTCATCAGACTACTCAGCATGCAAATTAGAATGGTTTCGTCCTTTGGGAAGCTGAAGTTTTACCAGTGGCCAATCAATTCAGCATTATAAAAAAGATAAATTAGATTTCACTTAACTTCTTTATGCTTTAGAAATAAATTTCTCAAGAAAGAAAGAAATGGAGGGAAATACATGGTATTTGATTTTTTTTATAGCTGTTCTAATGATAAATTGCCTTTAAATCTAGCAGTACTTTGTAGGCAAATGCCAAGTTGTTTAAGTAAACACTAAGATTTTGTTTGTGGTTCTGTCCATCACAGTCAAAAGTTGTGAGAACTTTATTTGGGGGACAATACAGAAAACATCTACCTATGTGTAAGTTCCTAGATAAAAGGTGATAAGTGTACGGTTCTTCATAGTAAATACATACATATTAAATACATAGTAATAACTCCTGTAGTTTTGATGGTGGAAACTACAGATGGAAGAAAAGGGCATCCACTCAAAAAAAAAAAAATCAGTAGAGCCATTATAGCAAGGTTTTGTAGACACATCAGACAAACATAGCAGCTGAGTGATAACAATAGTGAAGTCTGAAGGTTTCAGAATTCTAGCACTCTATTTGGCAATACTGTATGTAGTTGCATACTCTTGGATAGGACTTATATCCATCAATTAAAAATATGTTCTTTTAAAAGTTTGTGAACCACTTTGGGAAAAAAATATCCTAGAATTGGTCTAAGCTGTCTAGCAGATGACATTTACTGAATTTTCTTGTAGCTTTTTGTTGCTGCTATCTCATCCTTTGATCCAAGGTTATCACCTTTGTAACAGAAGACAAAAGAGAATATGTGGCTATGGCCCAGATGCTCTAGTTTATTATCCAGCTCCTCAGTGTAAACACCTTTTGAGATTGGGCTTGCACTGAGATGACAAGCTGTGATTTGGAGTTGCTGAGTGAGCAGCATACGTTCCCTTCTGCCGACTGTGTGATTGACAGCCATCACAGCAGAGGGTTAGTTATCAAACATCTGGGAAAGACAGGTGTATCTTAGTATCAATTGCTTGTCTACTTGTTTGAGTCAGAGACCTTATTCTGTGTCTCATGAATTGCCTCTTACATGTCTAACATATTCCCATGCTGTATTTTGTGAGATAATATACAACTTAGCAAATGAGTGCAACAATGATTTGTTCCTTCCTTCCAAGTGAATCTTTGACAATTTTTTCCTAATTTCAGCAAGCAGGTTCTAAATTAAGTGGACTTAATTCCCTTTTATGCAGCCACCTTCCTGAAATCTGTTACTGTTACAGTCTTGACAAGCACAGCTTAAAGAACTTGGAAGATGAAAAACTCTCATTCTTTAAGACTGAAAGCACAAATCCAGTGATGTACTCAGCTGTGTCAAGGCCACTCACTGATATACCTAGAGGCACTGTTTTAGCGTGCCCTCCTCAGAAAGACCCTGCTCAAATATATTGCTCTTACCTAAGGCCATACGTTGCACTAATCTATATAAAGGCTAAGACTAGGGAAAACTCAGCTGCTATTAATAGCTTTCCTTTTTTGTCTCTTCTTCCAATAGCTCTTCCTCAATTGCGGATGGCAGAGAAAGGGAAGAATATCTGTCTATGCAGTTAAATATAGCAGTGAAAAAAAAAACAAAAACCCCAACAATAACGTGTTGAAACACTAAGGTTTTGGAAAGGGTTTGGAAGGAAGAATAAATGGAAATCTAGACATGAACAAAACTGTGTTACAGCTTTTGAATACTTAAAACTCCTTCATATTCTGAATTGGAAAAAAAAATTCAATTGCATTGTTGCATATTTTAAAGATAAAATCCATTTTTTTTTTTTTTTAATCAGAAAGGGCTAACTTTTGTTTCTAAAATTTTCTGTTACTGGATGGGAAGTTTTGTCTGCTTAGCCGCATAATCTGACTGTAGCACATTTTCGAGTTAGTAAAACCAAAAACCAGTTTCAGTTAACTTTGCCTTTAATAGCTTGATGTTCTGAGGTACTGACTTCTAAAGATTATTTCCCAGCTTTTGTTTTTGCACCCTTGTCAGTATGTTTGTGTACTACATATCATGATCTTAGTTTCTCAGACTAATACACTAGCCATCATTTGAACATTCAAAAGCAGTGTTTCTCTTTCCTGGGAAGTCAGAGACAGAATGTGTTTGTGTGCATTGTGAGTCCAACATGCACTGGATTTATGACAGAAAACCGTATCAGTCACATGTGCAGTGAATCTGATTCAGAAGCGCATCAGATCTACCCTGTCTTTAAAACAGAGCAAAATGGTACATGCCCAGTTATCCCTTGCTCTGCTTTTTGAACACCTGAAAATTTGACCAGAGCAGCTTGGTCACTTGGCAGGAAGTAGAATGCTGGAAATACTACAAAAATGTATAAAAAGCAAGTATGTGGTAAATGACATCTGAAAAGCTGAAAAGGTCAGACTATTTTCTATAGTTCAGTCTTTTGTATGGAATTGATTGCATAGATAAAAATAGAATACTACAAAAAGTGTTTGTGATTGTACCTGTGTAAAACTGGTGGACACTTCTAAAAAAAAGATAATATTTTTGAAATGTATTTGTTTTTGACTGTTCACTAAAAGAGGGGGAAAGAAAGATAGATATCCGTAGTAGGCAATGTTCTAGAGAACAACAGAAAATAATCCTTATGATGTTTATTTTCTCTTCCTCTAATGGTGGGAGGAAGTCTGTGCAGAAAGAGGAGTTGTTTTGAAAGATACCTCTCAAATCAACAGCCAAATCTGAGGATGGTACCTTTATTTGCTGTTTACCAGCATTTTGCAGTTTGCATACCTTGGTAATCTCATATTAAAGTTGGTCTCAAATCACATAGAGTTACTTGCTTATTGTGGCACAGGATTCATTTCTCAGAAGATGTAATTTCAACTATCATGTAACATGCTGCTCATCTATTGATCTTTTGAACTTTCAGGTCTCTACATTTGTTCCTCTACTGTGGCTTTGTAGTCACCTATTAGAGCTGTAATAGCATAGTTTACTGCTGATAACAGTTTGGTATCTTCAGTACCAGATTATGTGCCTTAAGGAAATATTATGCCCACCTAGCAGTTTCTTTGCATCTTTTAATTGATGCCTTTTAATGTACATATTTTAAAACCAGTAGACACTGCACATGGCTTTGCTTAAAATTCTGTTTGAATAAGCACTTCGGGAGTTGAAAAAGGTACTTAAAAAAAACCCCAACAAAACAAACTTGATAAATAAAATTTTGAGCATGACCGCATGTCAATAGAAGTATTCCCACCAGACTTAGCCACTAACAGGCTGCCATATGACAAGAAAATATTAAAAAAACCTGGTGGAAAACCTGGTGAGTTTTGAGGTAAACTGTATGAAAACATTAAAAAATATTATAAAACACTTTAGCCTGTTTCAATTATTTCTAGAAGACAAGTAATTTCAGCTTGCTAGTTCTAACCAGGGGGATAGAAGGCAGTGTTTTTAAACCCTAACAGTAAAAGTAAAAAATCTTCAAAAATTGCTTTAAATCCTACACTCAAACTTCCCTTGAATACACTTTTTACTAAACATAGTTGAAAAAGCACAAATCTATTATTCATTGCAAAGACCAGCCTGGTTTTTGGCCAATTGTATAAGCAATTGAAAATGCTAATTTCAAAAGTGCATGTATTATACTTACCAGCAACTTTAAAAAGTAAAAGTGAAGCAAGTTCCAAGTATTTTTAAGAGCATTTTAAGGGTATTTTCTTCAAACATAACCAGTTCATTTTCAGTAGCTTGTTCATTATTGCCTGTATGTAGCACAGATGACTCAAAAGGGCGCTTAATCTGTGTCTGATTAACATTTTACTACAGCTTTTTTCTATAAGGAGAGATGAGAAACAGCTGGGGAAGGGCAGAGGGGTCTGTTCCTTTCTGATAGACTTAAAGATGGTATTATCAGGAGTAAGTTGTTAAATGTTTTAGGGGAAATCTGTGGTTTATTCTTTGAAGAAAACTTTGCTTTTGTTTTGTAGTGGGAAAGACTTTAAACATTTGAGGATGCCCTTTTGTCTACATAATTACTGCGAAGTTGACTTTTTTTCTGCTGGATAATAAACTTATGTGGAGAATAGTCATAGCCAGTTCCAACAAGACAAGTAATGAAATTGTGGCTATAAATCTCATCTATTTCTCTACATAGTCAAATGAAAAGCATCTCTGTAAATAATTTTCGTCACACTATAGGTAATGTGTATTAGTCTGAGGTTCAAAAAAAATTATGTGTTCATTTTTCATCTCTAGTTGACTTTATAATTACATAATGCTTTAAGTAGAACAAAAGTGTTACTGCCTGCTCACTGGACAAGGTTAATGGAGTACTAAGTATCTCCTCTTATACAGCACACAGTGCTGCATGTAGTAGTTTAACCTCTAGTTTTCTAATTGATCAAAACATAGCTGTAACATTATTTGTCATGTATGGTATTAGATAACGCAAAAACTTTAGAAAAGAACCCACAACTGAGTGGTTTTACTGAACCAAAATACCTGTGAAAACAGCAATAAGGCAAAAAAATACATAAGGAATTGTTTAAAATTAAGCACCAATTAAAATTCTGTAAAAGACAAATATATGGTATGTTGTTTGCAATCAGAGCATTATTTTTTTTATTGGTACAGGAATGAGGATATCTAAATGAAGTAGTCCTGCTTCCAGTTTGTATTATACAATTTTACACTAATTTGAATTAAATACTACAAATGCTCCTGTTTAAATAAACCTGCCTTTGTCATTGTCTAGTAATCACAATCCTTCATTATCTGATATAATTGCCAAAATCCAAATGTAGTTTTCAGGATTTGAAAATGTACCATAAAAGTTACTTTAGTAGGGTTTTTTTTGAAACTAGAGTAAGAAATTCAGTGCTATTAAGTTTAGCATCTTTAGAACATAAAATAAAAAAAAAAACCAACCTAATAAAGTCTATTTTATTTTTATGTGGATGGAAACATTATTCATCAAAAATATGGGACACTTAGTTTCTATGGAAATTGCATAAATTTGAGAGAGGACAAAACAATTTAAAACAAATCAAATGGAATAGGTAAAATCACAAGATCACAGAATGGTTAAGGTTGGAAGGGACCTCTAGAGGTCATTGTGTCCAGCCGCCCTGATCAAGCAGGACCACCTAGAGCTGATTGCCCAGAACCACGTCCCAGTGACTTTTGATTTTCTCAAAGGAGGAAGACCACAACTTCCCTGGGCAATCTGTGGTGGTGCTCAGTCATCCTCACAGCAAAAAGTGTGCTCCCTGATCTTCAGAGTTACCTTTCTGTGTTTCAGTTTGTGCTCTTTGCCTCTTGTACTGTCACAAGACACCCTTGAAAAAAGCATGGCTGTGACTTCTTTGCACATTTCTGTCAGGCATTTATATACATTGATAAGATCCCCCCAAAGAAATTAGATTAATTACATGGGAAAATTAATCTAGTAATTAAAAAATAAACATGTATCAATTCTTGCTGTATTGAAGATAAATTTATGAACTGGTTTAATGCATTAGTTTTTTTCTGAAGTTTTCCTAGAATATAGTCCTATAGTTTCTACCACTCTTAAATATCCTTCCATATTTATAAACTGTGGATTATGGTAACAAATCTAGTGTCAACAAAGCAGTTTTTGTGCAGTATTTTGAGAATAAACACTATGTAATTGATGAAGTAGAATGCTGATACATCATAAAGCCAGTTAGTAGGTGTTCCTACCTTAGCATCCCGGAAATGGTTTAGTCAGACTGAAGTCATAAAGACTCAGGGTTTTGTACACTGGTGAGTACATAGCCTTCCTAAATCAAGGGCATTATTTCTGTATTCATTTAGCTCTGTTGTTGGACATTTGGGAAGTGACTTCAATGGCTGTCTGAAGCCTAAAAAAGAGTAGAACTGATTAAAAAAAAAAGGGAGATTTGAAAACATTTAAATAGGACATACACTGAGCAAACTGTTCCCAAGTGAATTATTAATTTAGCAAATTTTCCTTTCTCCCAAGCCCACGTAAATTCTGCCAGGAATATCCATGAATAGACTTTAAGTAATTCATTATTTTTAATTTAATTCCAGTACTTGCAAGGGTGTCATATATATGCATCAGGCTGCTGCAAATTTACGAGGTGATTGGAATATGGAAGCCTCTGCCATCTCTGGAAGGTTAAGATATCTTTATGTTCTTTCGAACCTAATTTGCCTTGGAGGCTGGAGAATCATCATTTTAGTAGTCCAAGTGGTAGGTTCGGCTTAAAGGCAAAAGCATTACTTTGACTATTTTGACTATTTAAATCCCATCTTAAATATCTATGGGATGTCCTTTGTGCACCCAAGACAATTGCTAAGTCCTGGGCTTCTGCTGTAGAAGCCTTCTTAACTAAGCTATCTCCCTCTTTTTTATTCCCTTATATCCATAACTTTTCTTCACTCCAAGACCTATGAAGAATTAATTGGGACTTTCTGCCATGGTGGCACGGATCTTCCTGTTGCCAAAATCATTTTTTTGTACTCCTTTAAGGGCTCCTGGCTTCTTACAGAACAGACAAAATTCCTAAAGTTAACCCTTTATCTATCTGCTATTCTGCTACGAGTAGTAGCTCCTTGTTTCACCTCTATGGTATCGTTCTTCCTGTTGGCACTACAAGAAAACAAATGAAAGAAGAAAAAAGGGTAAAGAGCTTTCAGGATGGCTAGAAAAAGCAAGTTTACACCCACATATAAGTATTCATCAGATTATTAAAGAGCTTGCTCTCCTTTGGTATTTGTAGTTAGAAACAAAACCCTTCCTGAATGTTTGCTGAGCAATTACTCAGAATAACCAATGCCATCAGCGTAAAACTGGCTCCAAACTGCAGAATTTGTCTAAGCCTGTTGGAGACCAAGGTAAGGCAGTGAAATTGAAATAGGACCTGTAGTTTTACAGGGACTCCCAAGAAAAAAACTCTATCCATATTATTATTTTTCATAATGGTTGTGTATTCTCACAAAGCAACAGCTTCTTGAAAGGTAATGTTCTCCCCTTTAGTACTTTTCTTTAAAAACAAAAGAAAGAAATGACGGGGAAAAAAAAATACCAGCGAGAAGTTGTGAAATATTTTTGTGGCAAAGTACATTGCTGGATAAACCCCTGTGATTGTGTTATTGTTGTGGTGCTTATTATTTATTCTATAGAAACAAGCAGCTCTGTATTTACTGAATATATACTTATGGACTTTAGAGCATTTATTTACTTGGATGTCCATAATGGATCTGAATAAACTGCTGTGTAAGCATGCATTCAAGCATTTAAAAAAAAATGTATATTGTTTACTTGATTGACCATATACAAAACCATGATAGAAGCATTATTGTTTAGCCAATACTCTTTTGAGGCCATGCCAGAGTAATGAGTGAATAGGTATTCATAAGTGTTTCTAAAACATATATCATTTACCTGGTATTAGGAGTGTAGCTTTTCAGAAGTGTTTTAAAGTCTACATTACTAATGTATTTTCCCAATAGTGATTATGGCTAAGCACTTGGAATTTATTTTTTTTATCTTTAAGAAAAAGTACCCCTGAAAGTGCCTTGAAAATTTTTAAAGCTTTACTGTGAATACACAAATAGGAACTGTTATATCCAATGAGACGAATGTTGTTGTTATTACTATTAAGAGCAATAGTAGAGTAGTGTTTAGAGGCTGCAGGTGATATTAGGGCCCGTTCTGGTATGTACTGTGCAAATATACAGTTGCAGTACTTGCAGTTTCCGAGCTGGTCTTTACAAATCCCATTTAGTTAACTGACTTTCCTAGTATAAAGTTGTTCAGCCTATTGGCTTACATTTACAACTGAAAATAAAATTTTACGTTAAATAATTCTTCAATATTTTTAAGAATCTGTTTCACATGTGCTAGCTTAATCTCTGATGTAGGTTTTCATTATTAATTTTGTGGTAATATATGTAAAGATCTGCATAATATCTCCTCAAGATATTAATCTTCCCTGAAGAAGAAAAATAATTACAGTATATTCATATTTTGACGCACTAAAATAGCTTCATATTTACTGAAATTAATTAAGTGTTGATCAGACGGTGGCATTTTCTCATGTTTTCTTATCACCAGATCCTTCAATCTAAATGTTTTTCTGCTCTGGCCCATGCGAGCATGCTGGAATATTGATGTTTGGACTTAAAAGAATCTTCAGTAAATTGTTCTAGGAATCTTATCACATATCTTCTTTTTTCTAGTCACAGTATTTCCTGTTGAACCTCAGCCTCTGCTTTTATAAGTCACCTCAGGGAATCTTTTTCCTTTGGCATTGCAGTTCAGAATATAAGAAAATTGATCTGTGCTCTTGCAACAATGTACATAAACTGTATAATTTAGACTTTAATTTCAAAATCTCCAATTACCTGTTTTGTTTGGAGAATACTTCATAATATTCATCCAACATTTTCAAGTGGAAGTCTTTTATCTTTACTATTGCTCTATTTTTCTTGTATTCTATACTTGCATTTTACAAGTTTTACACGTTTTTATCTAAAGATGACTGCAAATATGCCAAGCTCAAATACATTATACTTTGTAAGGGTACATATGTAGATTATATCACTTTTACTAGAGATATGCAGTCAGTGCTTATCTATTTTAAGATGTTTGAAGTTTCTTTTATGTTCATTTTCTCATATTCTTTAAGATTATATAAATTTAATTTTTCAACCCTCACATTACACATCGCAAGAGCAAAGCAGGCACAAAAAAAATGTTAATGGATTCATAGTTTGTTTATTTAGTCATAGTTTAACTGAAAACTTTTTTTTGCTTAGTAATGTTTATATGTGAAAAGTAGAGTCATAGATGCAAATAGGAGGTTTTTTTATAAAGCTTCAATTTGGTATTTTTTGCTTCTGCAGACTTTTGAATCTTGATAGGGAGAAACTTGTGCTAATATTCTGTGTTTAAGTAGAGGTGATCATGCATAAAAGCTGTCATTTGTTGCAAGTACTTTGCTGCATATATACTCACTGCCTTTATTTTGGACTAGCATTACTCCAATGTTTAAGCCATTACACAGCTGGCTTAAAGGCATGACCCCCTTCATATCGCCTTCAGTGAGTGCTGCAAACTGTTAATTTTTCCTTCTGGTCTTACATCTTACTCTGGGGATTCAGAAGACTAGTTTTCTTCAAAGTAATTATCTTCTGACTACTGTCCATATTTCGTATGACTTGCAATTTTTTGTTTTCTAATACTAGCAGAGGAATGCATTGCTACTGTTTAAAATTAATGTAAGACAATAAAGTACACACAGAAGGATGGCAAATATCATATTGCTGTTAGCATGACTTAAACATTTGTGGATGTTTATTTGGATCTTTTGTTTAATTGTCATCACCACAGATTGTTACACAAACCAAGCTTATGAACAAGGGGAAACAGGTACATCAATCATTCCTTTTTATCCTTGCTGTTAAATAACTACTTTTTAATGCCAAATTGTTTGATATTCTTCTGGAATTCCAGAATAAAATGTCAAGGGAAAATTCATATCAGTTCCATCAGATTAATTTAATCTGGACTTCTGCATCAGATTAGAAAAGCATTTAGTCTACAAATACAGAAACATGCATAGCTTTGTTTTATACTGACAGCCAGTTTTTGTATAAGACAGTTGATGGTTTATGTCTTTGCTTGTTCAACAGTGATAACTTCTAAAGGTGCAAAATTGGAAACAAACTTACTTGATTGGGCGAATGTTTTTTCTTAAAGGTTGTTTGTCTAGAAGTAAATTTGTTAATTATCTTTGGGGACGGTGAACTTGCCTTATGGGAGGCTTGAGTGATGGCAGAGAGCTTATTGGGGTTGTCTTGAGAGCCACTTCCTTGACTTCTCCTGTCTCTCTACAAAGACATCTTGGCAGTGATGAAATACTGGCAGTTTGTGATGATAGTCTTATGAAATGAAGTTATAGTACACACAGTATGGTTCCCAGTGTTTTGTTGCTAAGTAGTGCTTGTGCATGTTTAATCCCTTCCTTGAAATTTCCAAAATAGAAAATAGACACCTGGAGGGAAGGAAAACTATTCATCTCCGACCTGAAATATGTTTTCTTACATTGCTAAATAAAGGACTACACAAATTCCCTTATTTACACACCCACATTATGCCAACGTACATGTTAACCTTTACAGTTGGCAGAAATTGGGAGACTGGCTGCCAGTTTCTGTTTTGTATAGATTGATGTAATCAAGCATGGCACTACAGTATGAAATATGTAACAAATGATGTTAGAGTATATCTCACAAGCCTGCAGTGCAGCATGAAAGGAGTCTTTCAGAAAGAAAGAGAAAGCAAAGGGCTTATTTTGCACCTTGCTTTGTCTTGTGTACTGGGGATGAATTCAGGCCAACTATTTCATTTTTGTGGTGGCACAAGAGTCTGCAAATTAGATATACAAATAATAACTTAAAAAGAGTATAGAAGAAGAATCCTTAAAAGGGGGAGAATGAGTTTTTTTCATGTCATGTGTATTTCCAACTCTTTATACTGGTAAAACTAAAGCAGGGATGAAGTTTTTCCCCTGCTGGAACCAGTGGGACAAAATACCACTCAGGAAAATTGTCTTTAGGACTGTACCACATTAGAGACACTTTCTATCCATTCTAGTATTCTCACTGCCAGCAAAACAGCTTTACTCCACAGTGTAGATAACTTTTCAGATATGTCCTTAACACAAAATATTTGAGACAGCCTCTGTTTCTAACCTGCTGTAGTGGTGCTAAATTCCAGAGGAAAAGACTCAGCAATCAGTTTAACAAGGTGCTGGACTAAGCACAGTTTCCAGGGCAGAGTAAAAAGATGGGGAATAGATACTCCTTGAAAGAAGAAAGATATAGAAAAGTGCTTAGAAAGATTTATGCTACTCAATTTCCATTGGCTATCAGAAAGTATTTTTACAATATGTGAGAGAAGATAAAGTAAAAATTCATAAGAAGTGTATATTTCTACCCAACTGAAAGGACAGAAAAAGCCAAGTAAGTTTGAAGGGTGGTGAGGCACTAGAATGGGTTGCCTAGGGAAGCTGTGAATGCTCCATTGCAGGCGGTATTCAAGGCCAGGTTGGACAGAGGCTTGGGTGGCATGGTTTAGTGGGAGGTGTCCCTGCTGATGGCAGGGGGGTTGGAACTAGATGATCTTAAGTTCCTTTCCTACCCTAACTATTCTATGATTCTATGATATTTATTTTTTTTTTAGAAGCAATTCTCTTTAACATAGCAGCTGTATGAGGAATTCTTGAGGCTGTGAAAATGTGATTTGGAGCTGCTCAAGTCTGATAAAGTTATACATCCAAAATGTTTTTATCAGGAATCAGATTCTCAAATCTGACACATATTTATGAAAATGAACAAGCTGAGTTTTAAGAGCATTTGGATTAAAGATGGTCTTATTTGAAAAATTAGTCTACATCTTTGTCATTTTACTGTTTTCTACAGTGCAAGAGGGACTTCAAGTATGTGTTTTACACAGTGTAGTTTTATTTCCAGAAAATGTTCTTCCTTGCTTAAAGATTTTGTTCATTTATAAGGATATAAAAGTGAGCTTTAGACTTTAAAGGTCAGTTTCCTCTCACTGTGGTGTAAAATGGCCAGTTTGTAAACAGTAAGACTCTTTAATTTTAGTTCACTTATTTCCAGTTCCTCTTGTTGCCCCATTGACCTCAGGGGTTTAGGATTTTCATTTTTTTGGTGTTTCTAAAACAGACATGTTCTGTGAATTCCGTTGATTTGGGAAAAGACTGATGCCACTCTCCCTTTAAGCTGTCTAGTGCAGAATGAGCCCAGAGGAGCAAGAAGAAGACAACAAGATTTGCAATCCATTTTAGAGAGTAGCTGAAATATCTTCTCTGAAATTGGCAGCTATGTGCCGGCCCCTTCCATCTGCAGGCACTGCTACAGTTGGCAGTTTCCACCCTGCAAAATCAATCATGCCCCTTCCAGATTAAAGACCTAAATAATGTTCATGCATTTTAAGAGCATTTTTTAATTTCCTGATATTTATAACAACACTTGGGGAAACTTGACACCGAAATCTGTTTCCCAACTGCATTTGTTTTTCCCTCATGTGTGCACACTGATTTGTTATTGCAAGATTGCTCATCAGTGCTGGGCTTTTTTTTTTTTTCCTTCTTTTTTTTGGGGGGGATTTGTTTAGTTTTAAGACAGAGTATTAAAGCACTCATTATCAAAACAAATATATTTTAAAAAGACTAGTTTTAAGTATCACTGAATCAATGCTAATGATTTGCTTAAGCTTTTCAATACCATGTTTAAAAAAGCTAACTCTAGCTCTTCTTTTCACTCACACATGGTGAGTGAAAAATGAAACCGAAGAAGGAGGTTTTCTGCTCACCTTAGACCAGACATCTGCCAGAGCAATCACCAACTATAAACTACAAGACCTTGCTCATGGTTGATAATACTTTGCAAAGAAAAGTGCTAAATTGGTTCTGGGCTATAGGATGATTTTTCTCATTGTTACTATCTGTTATGTATACTTTGCATCTGCAGTATAGTGAAGTTTGTTGGGATCTGATCAGTCTGTCCAAGAGAGGAAAACATCTATATGCCTGAAAAGTGCTTGAGCTGTGTAACCAAATTGGACTATTGGAGAAATCTTAGGATTTAGATCTTCATTGGAGATTCTTGATGCATTGATCTTTGGTAAACCTGCAATATGTGTTTGGGTTAAATTTGATTTATGCAATTTATCAGGAATTAATTTATCAGCGACAAGATTAATTAGTCCTTTGCTGTCTTATTGCTCTATCATAATGTTAATACCCACCTTGGTCAGATTCTTTCATATCTAGACAGAACCTGCGGTGACATCCAGATAGAGTATCGAGTGTGGAATAAAAAGCATTTCTTCCATTTATAATGGACTCTTTTTTTGATCCTTGCACGTTTTCACCCCAAGTTTAATCTCTAGGCTACTTTTGGTCCTTGGTAACAGCGTCTTACCACCTATCCGCTGCATTTCTGGTCTCATTCCATGTGGAATAAATTCTTATGTTTCCTTCAGTACCAATTTCTGTTACGCGACGGTGCATTTGGTTGCTTAAAATAAGTAACTTTTTCCTAGTTTAATGTGGGGTTCCAGTATTAGAGTGGAAAAGTAGAAGTGAGGTCAGATGATCTTACAGCTGTATAGCCGACTCTGATAAACTTAATTTTACAGAAAATACTTTAGCTTCCTTTGTAATTATGCCTTTTACCTTGCTGCAAAAATATCAAATGTGTGGAGTTCAGGATTATATTCTTACTTACCTAGGCACCTTGAAGAGTCGCCATCTTAGGACTGTTGCAAGGATAAGCTGTAGTCATGTTTCTGAAGGCTTAATTAATCAGGAATATCTAAGGTTCTAATTTGCCTATTCTAAAATAGGTGTACACAAATATAGGAAGAGTTTGATGCGTTCCAGATGTATTATACCAACTGTGCATGCACTAAGTTAGGTACTTGCCAAATTGAATAAATTTGCTGCACAGTTGAATGCATTTACAAGTTTCACGCACTTCGGAAGCCTAAAGGTCCGCAGCTTGTTTTTGGACCTACTCATTGAGCAGTAATTTTGAATAATAATACTGAATATGATTCTTAGAGGACTTGAATCATGTATTTGGAAAATCTGCGTACATAATAGCTCTGTTATATGTTTGATTAAGAAGCAGTAGATGATGCAATCCGAGATTGGCTAAGTGACATGGTGTTATCAGGTTATTAAACTGTATGAAGGAGCTTTGTTTCCAGGTACACTTAGTAAAATCTGAATAACGTCATAAGTGCGAACACAAGTTGTTTTGGTCTGAATTTTGTAGTTTTTTCTCTGTTCTTTTTTTTTTTTTATTTCTTGGCTTTTAATTTCGCTGATCTAGGGTTCTGAGAGTGTGTTTGATGTGGCTGAAATAAGGCATTTACCTTGATCAGAAAAGCACCATTTGGAAGATCACTCAAAGAAGAATAGGAGGAAATTATTAAAGATAACTGACAATAATTGATAGTTAGGTTCTCTTTGCTCCATGCATGTTTACACTTTCACCCTTCTGACCATAAGGAACTTCCTGGATTGTCTACTTCCTGTGTACAGAAGTCTTAACCAAAATCTGCCATAAACTTGAATTCCACTGAAGTTGGTGAAATGGGAAAAGGTGAGATTGTGTTCCACTTGTTGCAGATTCCTAAGCTGTTTGTATTAGAGGCATGAGCTATCATATCTAGCAAATTATATCTAATTGCCCCAGATTTAGTTATAATATATGGTTCAGAGTCTGAAATTAAAACAGCCCCAAATCTTTATTTGCTGATTCTTTTCTCTTTTTTTTGCTCCAGAAAGCACAACATAATTTCTAGTGGAGTAAAATTTGTTTCTTCAGACAAGAGTCATGACTTAAATATTTAAATTTTGTGTCTAATTGTAAATATAGCGACACTCACAGTGTTAGTGAAATCAAAGGGAAGTGCTGCAGAAAAATGTATTTATTTCTTTCTGTTGTAATTAAATTTGAGAGTATATGCCAAGCTTTATAAATCCTTAGTTTTTTTGGTAATATCTCTAAAGATTTATTTGCCTGGTCTTCCTGCGGATTGTGAGTGGCTGTATTCAGTCATACTAAAGGTTTCCTGTACCAGTGAAACTGTCTTCAATACTAATGGATAAGGAGCATGTCATTGGAACGTGGTAAGATATTGAATGACACTTCTGCCAAACAGAATTCTGTAATCTGTGAGGTAGCGATCTGGTAAACAATATGTTGTTTTTTATTTTTTATAGTGCATAGTAAGGTTTTCTTTGACCTGTTTCTCCAGTAATTATTTAACTTGCATGTATATTATTTTCTTACCTTTTTTCAGTTTTACATGTTTCATTCTATTTGCAGTTGAAGGTTGTTATCTGTACCTCAAATACTGCTTTGAGGCTGTTCATAAAGACCAGAGCTTTTAAGAGGCATCCATATAATATTTGTAGTTCTCCTACTTACCTGTTTTACTGTATTTGCTCTTGGGCCTTTAACTTGTTCAGAAAAGTATCTTCTTGAATATGTTCTCACTTATGGATCACAAAATAAGCCATAAAATCATATGGAGTTTTCTTTTTAAAATTTTTATTTTTTTAGATTTTAAGATATTTCCAGAATTGGCTTAAAGCTCTCTAATGGACTGGACATTTCTGTCTAGTACTTATTTCTTTGGCTTTAACACAAGACAATGAAATATATGAAGCAAATGGTATTGAGGTACCAATTTGTAAATGGTCTTATTTCTGACAGAAATGTTGATAGGTCTTTTGCCAGGCATGAGAGCCAGTTGTTGGGGTGGCTGTAGTTGTCTTGCCTGTGCACTTACGAGTGTCTGTCAGTCACTAAGATGATACTTTATCACGTGTGTGATTATAAACCATTATTTTGTGAGAGAGGTCCTATGCTTTTCCTAGTGTCTCAGCTGCTCTTAAGAAAAGTTCTTCTGTCAAGGAATTCTTCAGACTTGTACAATAATGTATCAAGGTGGCAAAGTCTGACAGCTTCAAAAGCTAGGTTTCATTTCATATGGGCTTTTAAGCTGTCTTAGATATGTACCTGGCACACATTTGAGTCACTGCCTCTGTACTGTTTTCCTCTTGTTTCTTTCCCACATGCCAGGAAAATATTTTCCTTTAAGTATTTACATAGTAACAGTATTCCATGTGATTTTCTTTCTTTTTTTTTTTTTTTTGTTAGAAACAGCATTTTAATGGGTAATTGAGAAGGAACATTTCCTTTCTCATTAGACCCTGAATAATTTGATCTCTGGCAAATGTATTTGGAAAATAACATTTCAGTCTGTTATGATAATAATAAAGTAGATTTTTTTTTCCTTCCACAGGGTTACATCTGTTTACACTATTTTACTATCTCTTGAGTGGTATGATATGAAGTCTTTTTATTGCAGTTTTGTTTAAGAAGAGCTGAGCATGTGGTGGAGCTGTCAATCAGCATTTAGTCATACAGTATCTATTTCTGTCCCTGTTCCTCTTAACACAGGGGCTATTATAGTCTACATTACAGGATAGGTATTTTGGATATAGATATCCTTGAGGAGAAGGATTTATTATGAAAGAGGATATTCAACATAACATGAGACATAGTTTAAGTAGCTCAATTTACTTACAAATTCTAAAGTTAAATTAAGCAGAGGTTGCTTTTATACATTGAATTTTTCTGTCTATTAACACCTTTTTTTCTGTTTTGTTCTTGAATTTATAACCAAGGCCCTTCAAACAAGGCTGTCCTTTTTTTTCTTTAATATATAATTGGAATTATTTATGGTAATTTTGAAGTTTTGTTTTGGTTTGGTTTGGTTTTTTTTTCAAAGGCTGAGACTTTGTCTTTCAGCTTTGTTTACATGCTCCGATTGGCACAAAGCACTTTAGTGTCAGTGGTCACTGAAGCACTGCGTGTACTCCAATGATATCCACAGTGACTGGGAACTTAGTCCTGAGGTAACTCTCCCCTTTTGATCCTCATAATTACAAATATTAGATAAACACCTAATGCATCCTTCAGGAAAAATAAATTAATGCTTATACCTGTGTTGTTTAAGTTTTCTCTTAACCAGAAAAAAAAGGTATTAGATATCTAATAATTGGATAAGTTAACATGACATTTGTAATCTTGTACACGCGTAACTTCGTACATACGGGGCTTGTGTTGGCTAGATAAAGTGGAAGGGTTCTCTCAATGTGAACTCAATACATGAGTTTTGGATTCTGTCCTGGTTTCAGCTGGGATATGTTTGGTTTTTTCTTTTTTTTTTTTTTTTAGTAGCTGGTACAGTGACATGTTTTGGATTTAGCATGGGAACAACACACCGATGTTTTAGTTACTGCTAAGTAGCACTTAGCATGAACAAGGACTGTTTCGACTTTCCTGATCAGTTGAGGAGGAGCACGAAAAAACAGGAGGGAGCAGAGACAGGGCACCTGACCCAAACTAACCAAAGAGGTATTCCATATGCATCATGCCTGGTGTAGAAATAAGGGATTTGGCTGAGAGCCACCGGTCGCTGTTCAGGGACAGGCTGGGTATCTGTTGGTGGTGAGAAATTGCTCTGTGCATCGCTGGAACTTTTTGGGTTTTATTGCCCACTCTTTTTCCTATTATTGTTATTATTAATATTTTATTTTATTTTATTTCAATTATTAAGCTGTTCTTATCTCAACCTGCGGGTTTTACCTTTTTCAAATTATCCTCCCCATCCCATGGGAGAGGGAATGAGCAAGTGGCTGTGTGGTACTTAGTTGCTGGCTATTTAAACACAGCAGACCCTCAGCAAAATACTCAAAAATATTATTTGCATTACCTTGTCAGGGAATATAATTTCTGAAAGGGGAAGTCTTGTAAAATGTTATCTTGTAAACAATAGCTTAAAAGTAACAGGAAAATGAAATCTGCTTTGCCTCTTTTTTGTGTTTATTAAAATTTATGGATTAGTTCATGAATCTTGATCAATTTCTAATGATGCCAAAAGACGTGCTGCACCATGTGTAGTACAATGACCAGGGACATGGAATTTAACTGCAAGAAATACAGACAGAAACAATGTCTCTTTTCACTATGAAACTTCCTCTCTTGTCAAACCTTTGGGCTTTCTTGAGGGAAATCATTGTGGATTTTGTGGTCTTTTGATTGTAGACAAATAGCTACTAACGTTTGACAAGGAAGAATCAAATTTTGTTTAAACCTGGTTCTGTCCATTAGGAATTATGCATGTTTTCTGTTGTTTAATATTATCAAAGGACCATTTATTATTTCATATAATTAACCACCTGCCCAATGACAATGTCCCAGTCTCTGATCTTATATACAAATGGAAAGAATTTGGCCTTTTGTCTTAAGTATTTTAGCAATAAAAGCCAGCTTCATCTTATTAATAGAATAGTAGATTGACATTAGTTGTTAAACTTTGGATAGTTTGGTAGCATTAACCAACTACAAACTAGAGGTTTATAGTAGTTCCCAAAATACAGCTAGTACCCCACAAAGACACTGAATAAAAATGGGCAGTTCTGGTTTTATCATATTTACCAACTACTCCAATAAGATTCTCTCTATTCCAATTTAGAATGAAACTAATTGTGAAGCAGCCTCTGATGTGCTTGCTTTTTGGCAAAATTTGTCCCCAATTTTCTGATACAAGTAGATAATTAAGAATTATTGTTGAGAAGTAGGAATTTGACTTGGATACTTTAAAATATGGATTTTTGCTGGAGTAGAGAACTGAGCAGTCACAGAGAAGTTGTGTGAATTTTTGCCTACCTGCATGGAGTCTGGGGAGGAGAAAAAAGAAAAGGTGTATAGATATAATCACCAGTAATCACCTTAAAAATATGAGTATTGCAAAAAATTTGTTTCCATTTTGGAGTGCATGTAAATGTTATCTTCAGTTTAACTAATACATGTTGTTAATCTGTTGTTTAATTTATTAAAAATTGAGCTACTTTGGCAGAAGTTGATAAATTTATTCTCAACTACAAAATTAAGCACAATGCATACATTACATATATGTAATATTAGTTATGCTTGATCACAAAAGTCAGAGATGCAACATTCTTCAGGTTCCCTTTTGCAAGGAAAAGTTACACATTCCATGAAGAAAGCATCACAAAACTGAGATGCTGGGTTTATTTATTTTTTTTTGTCTCTATCTAAGACCACAGTATAGTTCTACTTACAAATATTCTCTTTAGGACTGTAAAAGTAGCAGTAATACATTTATTTGTTTATTTATTTATATATTTATTTAGTAAAATCCACTATCCCTTACCTGCCTCCCACACTGCTCTGAAGTAGAGTGCCATTAAAGACCTCAATCAGTTGCATGGAATTACTACTGCAAAAAGCAGTCTGTGTTTGCCAGAAGACCTTCCTAGAAATTATTGTTTTCCCATCTTCTCAGAAGTTACTGTATGAGGATGTGCCTTTTTATAGCACAGGAGACTTTTCATGCATTTTTTTGCCAAGCCATTGGTAGCAAGGTTCCCTTCTCCAATGATTTCAGGCATGGGCAGTTCAAATGCCATAGAGTTGTTGAGTTATGCAGACTAACAGTTTTACTCCAGCTATGCCATCCATTTGCTTCTCTGGTGACTGTGGGACTGAAACAAGTATTTTTTTTCATGAAAGCCTATATTTTGCTGCCACTATCATAGAGAAATTAATGGGTCCAGGCCCACAGTTACCACTAAATATTTGTTGTTCAGGCCATAAACACTATGAGGACTTGACTGCCTTGTGGTTTGCTGAAGCCTAGTTAATGGCTCCTGATCTTGGTGGTGCTCCTTAAGTTCTTCCCTAAAGCAAACTATTTTGAAAACTGCCCCTTTCTTGGCAGTCCTTGTTCTAGCGGAACACTGTTGTGTTGTGTCGAAGAATAGAGAGAGGGACAAAACCTTGTTTTCATCTTACGTTATGCCCTGGTGAAACAGCAATATAATTTCCAATGGCTTTTGGTGTGTGGAACAGATGGAGGTTCTCCTCCTCTTCCCTTGAACATCTAAGGCTATGGATGATTGTGTATATCATGTGTAGTTAAACTAATAATCAGATATCGGGAAACATAAAAATTGCTGCTAACACATTATATAAAAAAGTCACATGACATTTTGCTAGCTGTGTTTCTGCACTTTGCCAAGACCCTGTTTTTTGTACATAATATTATGTATATATCTAAAACTTTAAAAAATAATTTCAGGATATGCTATGCAAACTAAGTCTATAGACCCTAGAGTTAAACTGAAAATGTTAAAGGTATAAATGTCATTAAAAGCCTTGCTTATTTTTGCATATTTGTCAAAGAAGAATTATGGTGTATTCATGTCAGCTAATTCTGTTACCATAGCAGCTTGAGGAAGAAAATAGGGAACAGTAATACTATATTTCTGTAGTGAAGACTGAAAATGGCAGAAAAGTTTTCAAGAGTTGAGTTTTTTGTCTCTTAGATTCAATAAAAAGATGTATGATTTAAACAAAGCATACTTATAGGGAGTTTCTTCTGTGAGTATTCCCACTAAAAAATATCACACCTTTCAGCTTTCCGTATTCATTTCAAAGATGCAAAGATATTCCTCAGGATAAATGAAGTTTGCAGACTATAGTTTGAACTGTTATAATGCTTGCTCTCAGCAATGAGTTATATCATTCTTAAAGGATATTTTAATGCTTTATTATGAGGAAAATCAAAGTTATAGGTATTTTATATTTGACTGGAAGTAAGCGAATAACAAATATCAGCTAATACCTCAGCAGGAGTCAATTTTCAAAAGAGAATGGCTTTGAGGTGGAAACACGGGCTTTCATCAAATCTTGTTACTGCTTACAACATTTCTATCACCCCACTCTCTCTCCCAGCAAAGGAACACACAACAAAACTAATGAAACTTCAACACTTCTTCAAACTGAGAAATGCTTATTTTTCAGGCCAGTGTAGTCTTATGGTCAACTCAGAGACAGCCTTAGTGTTTACGTTATTGTGATGAGTTTGAAGAGATGGCCTTGCATTTTAGACTGAGTCTCAGAGGTGTATGCAGGTAATTCCAGAAGTCTCTATTTGGGTTTCTAAAGTTGACCACAAAGGTAGCTATTGCTTCCATAAATGTTTTTGATCTCTGAATCATAGAATCATAGAATCATAGAATAGTTAGGGTTGGAAAGGACCTTAAGATCATCCAGTTCCAACCCCCCTGCCATCAGCAGGGACACCTCCCACTAAACCATGCCACCCAAGCCTCTGTCCAGCCTGGCCTTGAACACCACCCAGGATGGAGCATTCACAGCTTCCCTGGGCAACCCATTCCAGGGCTTCACCACCCTTACAGTAAAGAATTTCTTCCTCATACCCAATCTATACTTCCCCTGTTTAAGTTTGAACCCGTTAGCCCTTGTTCTCTCACTACGGTCCCTCATGAAGAGTCCCTCCCCAGCATCCCTATAGGCCCCCTTCAGATACCGGAAGGCTGCTATGAGGTCTCCATGCAGCCCTCTCTTCTCCAGGCTCAACAGCCCCAACTTTCTCATATCTGTCATTTATTTGGCACTTGTGCTAGTGACCCCAAAGATAGAGGAATACAATTTTGTTCTGGATTTGTATTGGTTTGGAAATGTTTGGGTCATCTCACTTCTGAGTTTCTATTTTTCCCCTAAGAATAGATTCAACTGTTCTTTCCATATTGGCACTGAAAAATTGCCTTTGTTTTCCATATGTAAGTCTATATATAAAAAAATATTCCCCCATTACTTTCTCAGTTCCTCTAACAGTGCCTCAAGCATATAGAAACTAGCAAAGCTCTTAATTAGCCTCACACTTCTTTTTGATAACTAGGAAGCATTTGCTGTCCTGCTTGTCACTGAAGCCTGTAACTACATTCAATTTGATTCTATCCAAAAAAAATTAATATTTTATGTCACAGTAGCAGTTGATGTAGTCCTTGATTTTAATCTCTTTTGTTAACCTAAGTTTTTGAACATGCATGCTTTTTATCCTGATTTTCTACTACATTTACGAAAACCTCTCTCCTCCTTCAAAACCTCCTTGCCCATCCTCTATATATTTGTTATAGCACATAGGAAAAACTTAAAAACAATTTGTGATGATCAGCATTGTTTAGTTATTATTCTGGTAACCCATCTATCTATGGTCACTTTATTTCTCATTTTCACAAACCTTTGGGATATTATCAGCTTCACATGCCAGAAAGGCAACCACTAGTTATGTTACAATGCCTGACTGGTGCTTAGAATATCTGTTATCCGCTGCAGATTAATGCTGGTGGCTTGTGGCTTGCATTCATGCTTTGGGATGACTCCTGCTGTAATTCCTGAATCTTTTCTTGCCATGTTTTCCTTCTTTCAATTCTGCCTAGTTGCTGCTTCTGCCTGCCTGGACCATTGCACCTATTTGGGCGGGCCTTTGACATTAATTCTTGGGACTCTTGATTACCTAAAAACTGTGTATCATCCTAACAGCAAAGACTTTGGGGCTGGTGTTTTTCCTACCAGAGAAAGATTATTTGTTTTAATACCCCTCCCTTCCCACTAGAATATTAGTAGTTCCATTAGCAGAACAGAAGGGTCCAGTTAAATACTGTGCTTACAAGCAACGTGATACCTGTACCCTACACTGAAGCCATACACTAGGAAGAGGTCAGCAGGTATGAACCTTTTTCTTTTGCTCTTCTCCTGTTCCCCAGCTTGGTCTAAGTGTAGAAGAGAGCCATGAGAGGTTTGCAAGTCATTTTCACATGCTCTTCATTTAAGTGGAATAACTTTTCAGAAACACTACTTAAGCAACCAAGAACATCATTACAAACTGGTTCTTCATGCCTCCTCTTGTGAGTGGGGAGAAGGAGGATTGCAAAATAAATTAACAAAACATTTTCCCTGTGGCCTCTGATTAGTGTACTGTTTAGTGGATTATATAAAGATGGTGTTAAATTTGCTGCTGCTGAAGATTTCACCTTTAAGGATATTTTCTTCATTGTTGGAAAAGAGATTGGATTTGACGATGTGACTGCGCCTTGAATGACTAGAGAAGTCTTGCTCTTTGTCCAAGCAGCTAAAATGCAAAAAACAGTTGGAAATGAAGTTCTTATTGAATTTTACATATTTGATTGACTCTCTGGAGAACTGTTTGATAGAAGAGCATATAATATATCATCACTCTTTTACGTAGTTTTGAAATTTTGCAAGAATGGCAGGTGCTGGCAAAATAGCTTTACTAATCAGACCTGTACAATAAGGGCAACTAAAATGCACCGAGGATTTTCAGTTTCAGTAGAACAGACATTTTCTGAACAATTTTTTGTGTGAATGAATTAGCATCTGGAGTTTTTGTGAGAGATGGAGACCTTGCTGGAATCTTTGAAGAAGCAACAAGCTAACAAGAAGTGAAGGAAATGTTTCCGGAAATGTTTCTAAAGAAAAGTCTGTATGGGATATAATGATTCTTGATGGAAGCAATCCCTGTATAGGTTACATAAATGTAAGCTTAAATAGGCTATGACCAAGAGTGGTATGACTCTATGAAACTGCCGTTGTTTAAGCTCAGCTGTAACTCAAAAGAATGCAGCCACTTTCTCACTTCCCCCCTTTCTCCCCCCCCCCTGCTCCTGGAGGGATGGGGAGGAGAATCAAAAGCATGTAACTCCCACGGGTTGAGATAAGAACAGTTCGGTAACTAAGGTGTAACACAAATTACTACTGCTACCACCAAGAATAGTAATGATAAGGGAAATAACAAGGGAAGAGAATAGAACCGCTCACCACCCGCCGACTGATACCCAGCCCATCTGAGCAGTGATCTAGCCCTTCCGGGTAACTGCACCCAGTTTATATAGTGGGCATGATGTGCTGTGGTACGGAATGCCTCTTTGGCTTGTTTGGGCCAGGTGTCCTGCCACTGCTTCCTCCCTGGCAGAGCATGAGACTCAGAAAGTCCTTGATCAGACTAAACATTACTGAGCAGCAACTAAAAACATTGGTATTATCAGCGCTGTTCCCAGGCTGAAAGGCAAGAAATACAACACTGCACCAGCTACTAAGAAGGAGAAAAAATGACTGCTACTGCTGAACTCAGGACAGAACCACACAACTAGATGGCAAAACTGAGAGAAAATTGAGATCCATGGAACTACACCTATAAATTTCCTTAGTTTGGATGTTCTGCTCTTTCTTCCTTACTCTACTGCTTGACCACTGCCACAAATACAGATAAAAAACCCACATGATTTTAAAAAAATAAGTATTCCACAAAATTATTGAATATTGTTGTGTTTTGTTTTTTTTTTTTCCCCTGGAAAAATTGAAGCTTATAAATGCAAATATTTGAAAATGCTATTTCAGTTCTTTTAGCTGTCTATCTTCTCTTCTGATTGTACTTTCAAAAGCAAGAAAAAGGGAATAGGGGTGCCCAGAAGTCCTTTACATCTGCAAAGTAAAGCTTTCCTTTTTCAAACTAAAAATTTGGGGGGTTTCATAATTATTTAGGAAAAATATTAATATTTTAATTTTGACAGTTGAAGCTTGTCATGACTTCTTTAGGAAGGTCTTTTTCTTTGACTACATATGCAGATGATGCCTAGATAAGCTATGGATTTGTTGGGAAGAGTTAAATGTTAACGATGGTAACATATTCCTTGTTTAAGATAGCACATCACTCCTTGAAAACCAATACTCCTAACTTTCAGAATTAAAAAAGTTAAATGTTTATGTGTTCTGTCCTAACCCCTCATTGTCTGAGTTCTGTGCATTGACCTTAAGTCTTGTCGTGGCTTTCAGTATTCAGCACCCTCACCCCTATTTTTTTTTTTCTGGCCTAAAGACAAAACATGCATTAGATACTTTTTCTTTCTGGGCACAGCACAGAGCTGCAGTCTTGCCTGGTTACCATAATCACACATAATTGCAGTCCTTCACTTTTGAAATTTACCCTGTCTTAAGAGTAATGGCAGTGACAGGAAGAGTGATCTTATATTGCAAAAAATCCAAACCATGAACCTGTTGTGAAAAATTTTAAGAAAATTCTTTTAGTCACCAGTACCTTAAAGGAGGGTTTAAGGTTCTGACACCATTGTGTTTTCAGCTGATTCCAAAGGACACAGCTTTCCCCTGCTGAATTGATCCTGTGCCAGTGACATCAATGGAAACATTGCCATTAACATGATTGGGAATTAGATCAGGTACACAGTTTGCATCATTCATGTGATAGTTGTAGGTAATGTCATTTTTCTTATCACATTAGTAGTTTCTGAGTAAAGTACATGTTAAGACTTCAATTTGCTTCTTGCGGGTGGGTATGGTTAGCTAGCATTGAAATATGATGATCGATAATTTTGTTTCTTTAAGAAAGTAGTCAGTGATTTTTTTGAACTTAATTGGACTAGTAGAAGGCAATCTAGCAGAGCTGATCGCAATCAGTGCAGTTAAAAATGAAACTGTGCATAAAAATGGCTGAATACATTAATGTAAATAGCTTTTTTTTCCTGGTCACCATCTTCAAACAGCACAAATCTAGACTTAACAGCTATATGCTCTGACCAAACAATTCAAGCAGCAAACTTAAGAAATGTCTAGTTTGGGTATTTGAGCTTTGAACAAATCAGTGGAATGATTTCTGAACTAAGGCAAAACCTATTTCTGGCATTGACCTTCAGACCAACACCTGGACTGCAAACTGTAATTAAATATAAACTGCTTAATGTGTGTAGGTATTGAGCAAAAGCAAAGCCAGAATCTAATACTGAAATCCCATGCTCTCACCTAAATTTGAATAATATTTCAGACAGAAGTAGTGATGATGTTAATTGAATATTTTACTAAGGATCTTGACTGTTTCCTTCAGCCAAGTGCTTTCATTGTCAATACCAAGGTACTAAATGCTTTCATTTTTACATGAAGTGTATGTGTACCACACACATATTCTCACTTCTGCCTCTGGATTTTTATGTGGCATTTCTCACTTTTCCATAAGATATACTGGAATACAAATATGAACTATTCTGTGTTACTGGCCAATACAAGCTTTAAAATTATTTCCTGGGCTATTTTTCACCGTGTTACATTCACATTAATAAAGCTAACTCAGTGAGTGATCAAATTGCTCATGTTACTTGGCCACTTTTTGGAGTTGTGGCAGTAGAAGGTTTTACATTGAGAGTTTTTCAGGTAGGTGCAACTGTAGTTTGTTACTTCCCAGGAAAGATGGGAAAATTAAAGGATGAAGTTATTAAAATATTATGCTGACATAACTTCCTAGATAAATAGTTTCTATCCCTTTTCAAATATGAAAAAAAAGAGAAAATATTTTGAAGGGTTAATTTCTCCTTTCATCTCAATAGCTCTTTTCCTTGCACTAGAAATGTCTCATAAATGTTGGCAGAAGAGGAAAATCAGTCACATTTTCAGACCTTCCATGAAAAAGTTTTAGGAGACCACCATTCTATTTCTGCTATCAGAAAAACTTTCATATAGAATCACAGAACAGCTAGAGTTGGACAGGACCTTAAGATAATCTAGTTTCAACCCCATTGGCTTGGGCAGGGATGCCTCACACTAAACTGTTGCCCAAGGCTCCGTTCAACCGGGTCTTGAACACTGCCTGGGAAGGAGCATTCACAGCTTCCTTGGGCAACCCATTCCCGTGCCTCACCACCCTCACAGTAAACAACTGTGAGTGTAGGCTGTGAGCTCACACTGAAGCCGGCTCATGTTCAGTTTCTCATCGACCAACACCCCCAAGTCCTCCGCAGGGCTTCTCTGAATCTCTTCTCTGCCCAACCTGTAGCTGTGCCTGGGATTGCTCCGACCCAGGTGTAGGACCTTGTACTTGGCATGGCTAAACTTCATAAGGTTGACATCAGATCACCACAAGTGTGTCAAGGTCCCTCTGGATGGCATCGCTTCCCTTCAGCATATCAACCAAACCACACAGCTTGGTGTCATCAGCAAACTTATTTAGGGCACACTCAATCCCACTGTCCATGTCACTGACAGAGATGTTGAACAAGACCGGTCCCAACACCAATCCCTGAGGGATACCACTCGTTACTGGTCTCCAGCTGAACATTGAGCCATTGACCACAGCTCTTTGTGTGTAGCCACCCAGCCAGTTCTTTATCCACTGAGTGGAACCATTTAGAGACAAGGGTGTCGTGTGGGACAGTGTCGGATGATTTGCACAAGTCCAGGTAGATGATGTCAGCTGCTCTGCCACTGTCCATCAGTTCCATAGCCCCATCATAGAGGGCCACCAAATTGGTCAGGCAGTATTTCCCCTCAGTGAAGCCATGCTGGCTGTCACCAAGCACCTTGTTGTTTTTCATGTGCCTTATATGCAAAAAATATTTAATTTTCACTGTCCATTAAGTATTTTTCAACCACTCTTCTGGTTTTGGTGCTTACAGGTGGGGGTATGCTCATGTATTTGTATTCATTATAGGAACACTTTCACTGTGGCAGAGGAGCTATATTGGTAATATTTCTGTCGGAAAGATTGAGAAAATTGTAGGGAACACACAGACTAAATTCCAGCTTCAAAAGTGAACAAGTTCTCCCACTAGTGGGTGAAAAATAAGTGAGTTTTTATATGCTATTTATGGCAAAATATATAATTTCTTACTACTTTGCCAAAGTAAATTCTTCATAATTCATTACTTACTAGTCTGTATATTTTGTACACTAGAAACCTTTTCACATTTCAGATTAAGATGTTGTAACTGTATTTCAATGAAATATTGTATTGCTTAGAATGCATTACTTTTGCCAAATGCACTGTTGAACATTTACAAGTATACTACTAAATACTATCATAACAAAATTTCACTCGTCAAACAAATGAATAAAGTGCATTTTAAGATGCATTGCGCTGTTTTTAATTATATTTGTTCACTTACTACATTAAATCATTAAACACAGTACTCTGTGGTGGAACTTCCACCCAGTGTGATTTATTACATTTTTAGTACACATTTTATGATTTTTTTTTAAATTTTTATTTTTGTTTTAGGAAAACAACTCGTCACTAAAGGTTTTGGTAACATCAGGGCAAATACATTAATGTCCAGGTTTCTGTTATAGACCTCAATTTGGTTTGATTTCTGATCATGGACAGAAAGTCAGTTTCCATATTTTGTCACATCTGATAACTCATCTTGATCAATTTAATATTATGGATCTAACATCTCTTAAAACACTGCATGCATGCGACAATGAGTAGTGAAGGAAGAGCCTGTGATGTTAACTGTGTCAGTTGGAAGGAAAGATCTGGCTTACAAGATTATTCTTTTATGATCTTAATTTCATTGTCATGAGCCAATGTGATTGTGAAATAAGATGTCAAGAACTATTCAGCAGAAACCCTAAGTCAAATTCTCTATAATTCCCGCATGAGTTTTGTTGATTTTTAGTATGATTCATGTGAGCATACATGAAAATTAAATTAATTTCTTAGGGAACTGGAAGAAAATATAGCAACAAAAAAATTATCAAGCAGCTGAGTATTCTTGTTCAAATAATGGGGTATTTATGTTTAATTTGAGAAAGGAAGGAAGATGTTTGGTTAGTTTTATACATATGATTAGAGAATGTATCCCAGATTTTGAAAGCCTCTTCCACTTGATAGTGATTACTCTATCAGAACAGTGTATAGATGGAATATAATTAATCCAATAAAAATATAAGATTTGAAATTTTAAGCTAGTAATTGAAGTTCAAAGAAAGAATTAAATTACCACCAGTGCAAAATGATTTAATTGGAACTGCACAATCCCAACATAAAAATCGTACAAGTATCCTTAATGAGACACTAACTAACAAAAGGAAAATAATGCCTTGGCTGGAAGTTCAGATCAAAGGTCTTTACCAGCTTTTGGCCCATGGTCCTTTCACTCCCTAAATATTATTTTTGTTTAAAAACTTTGAATTTTTATGGTAGGAACTCAGTGCAGCCCATTTGCCGCATGCATGCAAAAGTTGCTTTGTACAGGGCAGAACATGAAATAGGTAGTTTTGTATCTATGAAATGGCACATTGCTCTGTGTGATGTAAACAACAGATGATTGTGAGAAGCTAATTGTGATCCATAGTGATGCTGTTCTTACTAGCCAGAGACAAGCATATTCATTAACCTTGACAAAGCACTGCTAAATGACATCTTGAATTTGTCTGCCAATATGGGCTACAATTATCAAATCAATTGGCTTTGCAGAAAATCAGTTCCTATTCTTCTACATGGCTCTTTTCTGTTGGCACTACCTGTGCAATTTTGGCCTTGCCAAATCCTTCTTTGTTGGGGGAGCTCCCTACATTTTATTAAGAAGCCAGTATTTTCAGAAATATGGCTTGAAAACAAGGATCTCAAAATAAAGGGAACATTATTGTAAAATAAAAACTAAGTTCAATATTCACATGCACAACTCCTAGCATCAGTTGTTATTTGGCATAGTTAATTTCTGCATATGTAGAGTGAAAACTTCATTCATAACTGGGAAAATAATGAGGTTGAACAGACATGATTTTCCCCTCCTAAACAGGCCAATTAAAGTTGTTTCTTACAATGATAATGTTATACTTTTATGACAGGATATACAGTTAATTAAACCTGTTACGATAGGTGTGCATGTGTTTATTACAAATTAAATTCTGCATGTTTTACATGTAAACTAATTAATCAATAGGGAATTAAAGTGAATAATAATCACTGTCTCATAGCAATAGATAGTGTTGCAGATCTTCATGGAAATTGATTAGTCTCAGAATGTCATTGCTGAAGTTACATGTTGCTGTAAATATTCATCTTTGTTGAAAAAATCTTACATGGTCTAACGTGTTTACTTAATCTCTATCTAGTTCACTGTGGAATTTTTAAAATCTTATGTGGGATATGATACTGAGAAGGCAGTCATGAAACATTTCCTTGGGTTTTTAGTCGTTGTTGGAGAGAGTTCATCTGGGTTAATAGAATGCTTTTATTTTGTTCTGTATGTGCCAATCTTGGTTTAATTGTTTTATTGCACTTTTGTTTTAGGAACATAATTTTTAATTCCTGATTGATCTTTGGACAACTTTTTATAAGGCATTTAATACTCATACTGAAATTTTTTAACTTCCCTCGATTGTTATCAGCAGCCTGTCTGCCCTCCATGGTGCTCAGTCAGCATTTTCAGATTCAGCACTTTGTATCATTGATTGATAAAAGACACTTCTCTCCCAGTTACTGAGTCAGACACATCAGGGAGAGACAGACAGGCTGCAGAAGAAAATTTAATCAAGCAAAAGTAATTTGGAACTAGAAATCAATCTGCTACAAAGTATAAAAAATCTCTAAGCATTCCTTAGTTGATAGCAGGTATTTAATGCCAAAATTTAAATGAGAGTACTCTAAAGCATACCTTTTTAAAAATGATCATAGTGTACAAAACAAAACAGTGAATCATAGGGGCTGGATTTATTGTCATATTTAAAAATGCCTTTGATTTTACCGTATTGTTACTAAGAATGCCAGCAGTGAATTTGGTACGCAGTACGTGGTCTTCTCACTGATTATTCAATTAATATGCAGTGCCTTTTAATGAATGGGTTAATGAACTTCATCTAGGTTCTAGCAGAAGCATGTTTCTCTAGAAACTTTCTCATTCTAAAGGAACCATTTCACTGAGAAGGTGAGTTGATGGTCTGCACCAAACTCCCTAGGAAGAGAGAAAGAAAATAAGAGACAATAATCACTGCAGCTAGATTCTTAGTGCTGAACTACTACAATTCTTTAATTCCAGCTAAAGCTTTGGTTCACTAATTTCAAAGCACCTTTAACAAGGTCAATAAAGGCTTCCTGAAGTTTGTTTGATCCAAACATCTAGTTCTCATTTGGCCACTAGTGGCATAATTTTCTGTTCTTCAAACACTATCCCTTAACTGATCATTGGAATATAATTTTTCTAAGGGAAATCCAAAATTAATCTATATTCTAAAATCTTAAGAAATTTTGCAGCAATTCACAAGATTGTTAAGAATATCTATACATTTATATTTATTCTTTTTTTCTCAAACGTATCCTGGGGAAAGGAAACTGCTCAGTTCTGTCCTAATATGCACAAATAAATTGTATGTTATTCTGATTGCTCAGTCCAAACCAATTCAAACTGTTGAGTTAAAGCAATATACTTTTCTGTGCAAATTTAGGAAATGCTTTTTGCTTGTTTGCTTGTTTCTGATTTAGTAGACAAACGATGGTGTTACATTTTTGAAAGATATTTTTGTTGTTTCATTTTCTCCCTATGCAAGAGCAACATGGAATTTAGTCGTGTTCTTCAAGTTTCCTTAGTATTTCTGCAAGAATATCTTGGGATCACAATGGAAGCGCAATTATTTTTTTGGGGGGGAAGGAGGATATGAGAAGTCATGGCTACCTATCCAGATATGCTTAAATGTCTGTAGTTAAAGGTTTGTTTCCTTCTATGTAGATTGACAGTTGGCTTTAGGATAATGCTGTCACTTTTCAAAAAGCTCTCAGCACATACATGAATGTGGATATGCCACAGAGTGTATATTTGTACTGTATTATGATCCCAAATTACTTTTGTATGCCCGTTACAGAGTGTTTCCAAAGGACTTACTTTGAAATATGTTATCCATCTTTGAAGGCATTGTCTTCAAGTTAAGATTTTAGAAACTGCATGGACAGAAGGGATTAACCCTTTGTGCTCTTTCCAATATCTATGTTAATTATGATTGTTACTGAAAGGAGAGGCAATGCTTGATGTAAGTATGCAAAGAAGATTTTGGTATTTTTTTAAGTGACAGATAAAAAGAAATTTAGGCTAAATTGCCACATTCTTTGTCTTTCAAATGCTTAAATCTGCAAGATGCTGAATGAATGCAGAATTTTATCATCACTGAGTACTTTTCAGGAGCAGGATTTAAGATTACAGAGGGTCAGATTCTACAGTCTACTCCCTGATTTATTCTTGGTGCTTTCCCATGTCTTTGATATGCTTATTATCCATGTACATTAATGTTAATGTTCCTAGGACCTAGCTCTGATTTACATTTATATAATCTGTCTATACTGGTAGATTATTTAGATACAGTGAAGTACATTCATCAAGCAGAACAATCTTGTCACTTAGCTGAGTGTGATACACAGGTCCATTTGGCAGCAGGGTAGATTTGAGATGCAAAGTTGTTAAGGATAAAAAAAAAGCAAACCAGAAAAAGACCTTCATGGTAACACTAAATCACTTCTTGTAAACATATTTGCATTAAAATACATGATAAACCCAAAGCACAATAGGCACAAAATGCAACAAAATACTTAACAACAAAATCAATAAAAACAAACAATCTAAGCAACAAAATGAGTAAACAACAATTAGAGCATTTAACAAGCAGAGTTAGATAGTCTGAGTTCCTAAACTTTATATTAGGCAATGATAATTTGAGCTTTAGAATGTTTTCATCTCCCTGTCACTTCCAATCTTACTGCTGAATTATAGGTAACACGAAAATTTATTTAGTGAGATAGCACTCCAAATCTGATTCTTTTAAAAATACAATCATGGATAACCTTATTTTAGCTCCTTGATTATTTCGCTTTCTGGGCAGACAGACCAAAATCATGTCCATCTACTAAATCTAGATGATTTCATACAATCATTGCTCAAACTTCTTACTCAGTCTCTCGTTCAAGTCAACTCATTAACTTTACTGTGCCTCCTGCTCTGTATGAAAAGTAATGCACTTTAAAAAAAAATTTCTTGTTTAAAACAAAGAAAAACTTATAGGGCTGTATTTTCCAAATGTACGGAATCAGGACACAATATTGTTTTAGATTAAATCTGGCTGTATAAACTGGTCTTTCTGTGTCACCCTGACCCTAGACAAGAGACCTAGCAGTAATAGGCACTGGTTTTGTGCCCTTTTCATTTCATGGAGCTATATGGTCCTGCCAGTTTCTTGACACTCTCTGCTGGCAGCAGATTTGCAGGGCAAATGTGGTCTCCACTGGCCTTGAGGAATATTTTTACTATTTTTACTTAAATGTAATTTGGCGCAAGAGTTTCGGTTCTGTGCATGTGTTCAAGACTTAATGTGTTCGATGCAAAGTCAATAGCTTAAATATCCAGAAGGCTACCCAGATTTCTATTTCCAAAGGGGTTAATTTCTAGTGTAATAAAAAGGAGTAGGGAAGGTCTCATAACATTGTATTTCATAATTTTAGATTTACACTGATGGATTCTATTTAGTCTTTCAGCTCTATATCAATAGAGCAGTAGGCAAAATTTCTGATGAAAACCTCACCTGTTTTGTTGATGTAGTTGGATTTTATTAGAGTTGCAAAAAATTAGTGGTAGCAATTTTTGCAAATGCAAACCAGTTAATCAATAAGCGGTAAATAAAATGCATGTCATGATGACTTTTTAGATTCTGAATTGTTCCTAGGATTAAGCAGTTACTTTGAAATAAATCTCATTGGTCAAATGTCAAATTCTAAATAATAAAGCTGGTAAACCCTACACCATAGTACTTTCTTTTATTTCTCTTAGAACTACAGTACCATAACACGCTTCAGTTTTCAGGGTCAAATTATGTGATATAATTTATTTGTCACACATTCAATTGTCTGGAAATGTCAAAATTCAAGGTTCTCAGGTAATTCAGATATTTCTAAACAATATTTATATGAATACTTGTTTTTTTCATATGCATATGAACATATATTCTCAAATATTTTCCACAAGCAAAAAAAAAAAAATCAAAGTTACACCTTGAATAAAAAAGTCCTCAAAAAAAGACTTGCTAATCACTTGATTCAGTAAAAATCCAGATTAATATTTAACTTTTTTCTGCATTTTAATTATGCACAAGGTTGCATACTATATTTCAAATTAAATATGCTTACTTTGCAGAATTACATGAAAAAGAAGAGTGACATTAATTTTTCATTTTTTCTGTTTTAAACAATTTTGTTGCAATTGTGCTCTTATAGATGCTATGTTTTCCCCATTTAAAAGCTATACAACTCAGTAAATTATTTTTGCCTCAGTGTAACATAGTGATTTTCCTTAAATTCACACGAAGTGCTAAGGCAGTAAAAATTTATTGGAATTATTTAATGGCTTGATCATTGATCTCATTGCCGTAAAAGTAAAACTTACCTTAAGGAGGCATTCATTGAAGTGACCAGTGACATAATATCATGTTATGGATTTCTCTTGGAGAGAAACTGCTAACTTGCATGACAAATCTGCTTAGATACCTTTATAATACCTTCTATACTTTATTCTCCGTTACTTAGATATTCAGTGAGAAACAATTTCTGGTTTTTTAGTAATATTTTCTACTTTGTCTAGGCAATTATTTTCCAGTTTTTATTTTTGTATTGTTTTTCTTACTCAAATAGAATAAATGAACATATGTAAAATATTACATCTCTTTGATTTGAGACTACTCTTCCAGTTCATCAACATCCCTTTGTATTCTAAACTTCACCTTCATAACTGTTCCAACTCTCCCCAGCTTGATATCAGACATAAATACTGTGTTCTCTTTCTCCATGAAATTTGCTAATTAACAACTGAATAGAATCAGGCCCTGGTTAGCCCTCCACAAGGCAACACATGATTCCATGCGTGCTTGATAATTAATAGAAATATTAATAAACTAAATGTCTATTGACTATATAGATAGGTTATTTGGCATATATCTGCTATTGTATATCAAGGATATTTCTGATTTTATATTGTTTTATATACAAGCATTCAGGTTCTATTATTCATGCCAGGAACAATAAGCAAGCCACATCAAAGTGTGAGATACAGTTGAGTTAGCAATGGTTTCCCCCGACACTGTTGTTCGTAACCCCAAGCCAAATTAAATTTGAACTTTTATTGTAGACGATGAGTTAGGTATTTCAAAATGCAAAAAAATTCCTAAACAGAGTTACAAATAAATGAGGTCCATTGACTATGGAGCAAAATAATTTTTGTTAAATCCATTTTGTGCGGTTCAAGACCCTCTTAATCTTCTAATGCTACCTGCAACAGTGTTATGTGCCTTTATCCACATAGTCCAGTGGCCCAAACAGCTTGTTCCCTGGCATCTTAATTGTCAGGTTTCTAAGTATATTGTGCATATTCTGCTTTATTTCATAAGATGCCTTGGAAGTACTTAATCTTTGATTAAGATTTTATAGGTTTTTTACTTTAGCATTTGAAGTCCTGCTTTTGGTTCATTAACTGATTTCAGGCACCTGGGTACTAGGCATGGCACATCTTTTGCTTTTCCTAGGAGTGGATTTTAACTGCCAGTTGAGGTTATATAAATTTCAAGGCTTGAAAGCAGCTGATAACTTTCTTTTGTGGGAAGAAAAAGAGGACCTAGTTCTTCTGATGAGTGCGTGCTGATATAACCTGCTGGGGTAGGTCCTCATTTCAGTACCAAGATTTTTGTGTTAATAATGCATATAATGATGGGGAGCCATTTTAAAATGTAGTAGCACATGGCCAAATCAGAGATTTTTGAAGTTCTGGTGTGCATACGAATCTGAAAGTATAGAAGTCCTAATATAAAAGTTACTGACCCTATGGTCCACATTTGAAGAACTCATTATAAAAATTAATATTCTGAGAGGTTTTGAGATAGATGTTGTGTACTGTATCCCAGAGATACAGAGAGAAAGCCTCAGTGAATTTTATTCCCATAATTCAGAGATTTGGCAGACTGATTTTATATTTTCTTAATTGGAAAATATGACATTATCTCAACTATAATATCTTAAATAAGAGCTTCTCTGAAAATGATGGAAGGCACTTTCCAAACATAAAGGAAGCTCTTAGGTAAAGTTAGCCTTTTAATCTATCTGAATATTATTTCAAGGAATGTTCTAGGGAGGGGCTTTAAGAGTATTTAAAATTTTCTACATTCCTGTATTACCCAATTTAAAGTTAGTAAATAAGTGTTCTGGGATGCAAATAAATTTATTCTACTGCACTGCACAGGTTTTATTGGACTGTGCTACAGGAGGGCAATTTTCCAAAATATAAGTCTAGGTGGATTCTTCAAAAAAATCTGAAAATGGCTAAATTCCCACCAAAGTCTTACAGAACCTGTCTCAGGGCAGAGCAAATACTGATTTTTTGTTCTTTAGCACATCTGATATAAACTTTTAAAACTATTCCTCCTCTAGACCAAAGACAGGAATGTGTACATGCAAAAGGAGCTTCTGAAACACCATTGTGTCTTTTCACATAAGTTTCCTAGACTTGGCAATTGTATGTAGCACCTTGGTCTCTCATCTTTGCTTCTGCACAGACCTTCAGAAGAGGCTTTATTGAAATACAGTGCGAAATATAAATAATAGAGAACTTCAACAAACAGGAAAATGTGCTTACGTGGTCTCATAGCAGAAACGTTTATTTTCCAGTGCAAAATGATGTGTTTATGGTTGCAAATACTGTGGCAGAGAAACAATATTAAAATATTTTCAGAATTTTGATGGAGATCTTGTAAATTAACTAGATATTACTTATGTCTTTGATTTATGCAGGTTTTAAATGTTTGAATAACAAAATAATGATAAAATTTGCTTTAAATTCATTTAACAAACCTTTTCTGGATATGTATATGCTTCATTAAGTAGTTAGCTGCCAAGAAGAGAAAGACAGTTCATGTCTTGTCACAAAAGTGACATGGTTTAGGTAAAAATGTCATTTTAAAAATTAAGAATGCTTTTATTGTCTATGTGCTTCAAGCAACTTTACCTCTAGCACTGCAGATTTGGATTAAAAACATTTTTATGAAATTGACAGTGTAGTTTAGGGAATTTTTATACATAAATTTCTTGTCATTTAGAGGATATTCATGTTCAGTAGCAGCTAACATCATAAACATATAGAGTGAAGCAAGATCTACATAAAAATATCTCAAGAATGCATTGACACTGCTGCTAAGTTTGCAAGTTTGGGTATAAACTTTCCCCAAGCAGACATGTTTCAAAATAAAACCTAAAAAAACCTCTTCATCTAAAAAAGAGGAAGGGGGTTTGCTAAGGGCTGTTATAATTCCTTAATATCATAAACAGTGATCAGAAAACAAGTATTTTTGAAAGGTCATGTTTCCTGTGAAAATAGACTCTTTCAGGCTTAAAACTGTCTGGAAAGAGAAGACAGGCTTCAGATGCAAGCCACATGAGGCAAGTCTTTTTTCCCCTGGAATTACATGGGGCAGGCCCAGTAAATAGCAGCTCTTTCCTGATATATAATACAGTTCAACCTGTTACTATTTGAAACCTGCTTTTTCTTAAAGAAGCTTCTAGGGTTTTTTTCTTTCTAGGTCAGATGATACTGATAGATAAAAGGACACGCCATCCAAATTTTTAACCAGGCTCTTTGTTCATTACTGATATAGTCAGATTAAAGCAATATTCAGTGAGTCCACCATGAATTCACATTTAAGCAGAAAACGTTAAGGTGCAATGTGACTGAAAAAGTTTACTTAGATGTTTAACTTGGATGTGAGTTCAGTGGTTGTGAGATGCCTGCACAAATAAGGTCTCAGAAATATTTTAGCAGATTTTTTTAAAAAAATGAAATCTTTGTTTATAGAAAGCTTGAGAACTTGAACTAAAATGTAGTTTTATTCTCAAATTGTCATAATGATATCCATTATAAAAAAAAACAAACAAATCAAAACAATCAACAGCCCCCTCAAAAGGCTTTAGCTACAGTCACTGTTGTGGGTTCGTAATAAAAGCTTTATCTTGATGTATTTTGTCATAAATGAATTGTGAACATTATAGATGGATAGTCAACTTAATCATGAATGTTCAATAGTTAATATTCATTATTGATTCCGAGTTATAAAGCAAAGTTTTGTAGTGATACAAATATTAATTAGATTCTAGTTAATAACTTCAACCTTGTAAAGTATACAAAACAAGTGGGTTACTAACCACTTGCGTTCTAGCAATGATTAGCCTTCATGAAGTTCAGTAATGATTTTCCTGGGGCCATAAGCCTCTGCAAATCTGACCTGAGAGTTCAGCTGCAATTTTTCAGGTTTTTGCCTATTTCAATATTTGTTTTTAAAAAGTTATCCCTGCATTGGATAAAATTGTCATTATCCATGGCTTTTGAAGCTGATTTTAAATCCTTAAAATAGAACTACTTTAGGCGTGACTTAACATAAAGTTTAGATTAATAATCTCCATTTCAAGAAAAAAAATATGAAACACAGCATTATGTCTATGTCTTCTTTAAACATATATGTTTTTTGAAGTGATTAGTTATGAATATATTCTTGGAAGATATGTTATATTCAGTATTGCATTTTAAACATTTCATATAGGATATATGTATGTTTTAAATCATTATGGAGCTTTACTTTGCCATTGTAAGCTTGTTATCTCCTACCAGAATAATCTTTTCAGGTCAGAAAGAAGTTTATTCTCCTTTATATGTTCAAAAGATTTTTAAGTTTGAGGCATTTTTGTGTACCTATGAATAGCGAAAAAATGCCTCTTTAATTCTGACATAGTTCTGCAATGCTTATTTTGTAACTTCCTACCATTACAAAATTTTAATTTTTTTCCCTTTTAGTTGTGTTCCTAAAAATTCCAGACCAGACATATGATTAATTATAAGGACTTCTGTTCTGATGGTAGGTCTAGAACAAGGACACTTGATATACCTTAGTTTCCAACCACATCAAACCCACTCTAATTATGGTGAGCAGCTCTCTCTAGTCTTCCACAGGTTCTCCTATAATCTGGGTGGAGTACATTGCATTTTATGAGCACCTTTGCCTTTTGCCATGTCATAGAAGACACAATGCAATTTGTGGACTTGCCCTAGATTATTCAAATAGCTTTTTATGCTGTACTGACACAATGCTTGGAGCAGTAGAATTTATAAAAACGTGATTTTCTATTGCATCACTTGTGCTAATTATCAATGTCAAGCCCTGGTAAATAAGTTGAGTATATCCTCAATTTTATGACGCTTAAAAATCCTTTTTCTCTTCATCATGACTTATGCTTTGGAAACACAATAGGTGCTATCATTCTATTTCAAAAAATAGTAGCTACTGTTGTTGAAGTGACCAGCACAGGATCTTTCTGCATACTGTGTCCTAGAATGTTAATCTAACTAATCCATTGCTTGTGCTTGCTCTAAGTATTATATTTCTCACTAAGCAAAAATAGTTCTGTTACATTTTCTTCAATGCATGTACCATCACCTAAGGACACTGGAGTCATTAAGAATTATGTTTATCATATGAAATATGTTTCTTAAATTAAAGAAGATGTAAAACAGGTTAATAGAAAAGAAAAAATATTAAAGGAGAGCAGAACATATGAACTTATGTTCAAAACTGTGATTCTGGGTATTCCTTAGATGATACCTAACTTGTGTCTTCATTAATTTGTTTTATTTTAAATTATTTTTTTCTCCACATTTTCATAAATGCTCTTCTGAAGATTTTGCATAGCATTTTCCTAAATCCTTGCTTGAAAGCTGATGGGAAATGGCTTTCTCTGATAACATAAGTCTTCTCTTCAGTACTTACATAAAATCAACAGCTTTAAATTAAAGTAACAAAAGTTACAAAGGTCCAGATGTCCATATGCTGTCCACATGCATATGCTTTTTTTTTGTTTTGTTTTGTTTTGTACTTTATTTCTCATTGTCAAACATTTATAAGCAGAGCATGACACCTTTGCTGATGATTCAGAAGGGCTGAAAGTCTTGTGGTCAATAAAGAGTAAACAGTATGAAGCAATTATAGTGTCACTTTTGAGGTTTGCAGTATTTGTGTGATTCTGAATAATTTACTATAGATGTGACACTGGATATGGAGGGTAGAGTGCAATTGGCAGAACTGATACGACCCCTCGAACTACCGTGGGTATGTTAATGATAGGCATCTGTCTTGTCTCCTGCTCTGATGATCCACCCTAACCCAGCTTAGATTCTGAGAGGGAAGATAATGTCAGATGGAAGTGTAATAGCTGCTGATCATTATTTCTAAGTTTTTCATTAGTATAGATGTCATAATTATGAAACTTAATAAGTGGTATGCACAGTAGTGAATTTATGGCCTGAAAAACTGCAGATCTAATTTGATCTGATGGATGGAGCTATGTATGCAACTGTTAAAGTGGACATCATTAAAACTTTCTAAAAAGAATTTACAAAAAATCCACTGAGAAACTGAGAACCTGTAGAAGACTTAATGGAAAAATTCTTTAGTGCATCAGAAATCTAAACTATTTTTCTATAGAATAGAGCTTTTTTTTTGGTTGCAAACTGTTCTATCATCCTTCTTATCTGAACTTTCTCTTTTAAATAATTGGTTTAAAATTTTACTTAAAATTCTTTGCTTTGATTTTAATTCTTGAGAATCATAGAATCATAGAAGGGTTAGGGTTGGAAAGGACCTTAAGATCATCCAGTTCCAACCCCCCCTGCCTGGTATTATTTGAAGGAAAGCAGTTGTATGTGAGAAAGACCCCAAGTACATTAAAATATATTTAGTCATACAGTATAATGTTTATAATAGATAACTGTTCATGTATACAGATGTGATTTGACTTGCATGCATGAAGGCATTGGGAATGAATAAGAGGATGCCCTTGCACACCCTCAGATACTTGCAGGTCTCCCTCCACTTTCAAAACTAACATAGCTTTCAGTTATAGGTGAAATATGGACATGGAAGTGTTGGAACAGGTTCAGAGACGGGCCACGAGGATGATCAGGGGGCTGGAGCACCTCCTGTATGAAGACAGGCTGAGAAAGTTGGGGCTGATCAGCCTGGAGAAGAGAAGGCTGCATAGAGACCTCATAGCAGCCTTCCAGTATCTGAAGAGGGCCTATAAGGATGCTGGGGTGGGAAACTTCATTAGGGACTGTAGTGATAGGACAAAGGGTAATGGGTTCAAACTTAAACAGGGGAAGTTTAGATTGGATGTAAGGAGGAAGTTCTTTACTGTAAGGGTGGTGAAGCCCTGGAATGGGTTGCCCAGGGAAGCTGTGAATGCTCCATCGCTGGCGGTGTGCAAGGCTGCGTTGGGCAGAAGCTTAGTTGGTTTAGTGTGAGGTGTTCCTGGCCATGTCAGGGGGGTTTGAACTAGATGATCTTAAGGTCCTTTCCAACCCTAACTATTCTATGATTCTATATAATACTTCCTATTGCCAAAATATTGGGTGAATTTGGTGAGGCTATGTCTTTATAGTAACTGTGTTTAAAAAGGAGCAGATAAGCAGTCAAAGATTTTGTCTGGCAGAGCTGCAAGCATTTTATTTATCAAATATGTTTCATCTTTTTAAATTCCTTGGGTTTTGTCTGTCTTTACCTGAAGCATTGCAAAGAAAACAGCCTGCTAACTTTTTTTTTTCCCCAAGAGCTTTTTTCAATCTCAGATGCAAATCAGAGCAGGATTTCTACAAGTCAGTCTACTTTCAAAATACTTTAATTCAAAAAATCAGATGCATTAACTTCTGACCCCTTAAAAAAGAGACTATAAAAAAATATCCCCTTTGTTTCATGTATAACCTTATCTTTTATTGGGCTTTGGTTTCTTTTTCAAATAATGTTGAGTTGATGAATGCTGAAGGAATGAATGCAAATTCACAAATGAGCTTTTGTTGGGGATGGAGGAAAACTCATGTGGGATTTTTTTGCAATTATTGGGTTCTCTCACGGATGAAACACCCAAGCAGTTGCTACACAAGCACATGCAATGAAAGAGAAAATTAAAAAAACCCTGATGTATATGTGGAACTTAGAAACCTGATTATGTTTTTATTTTCATTGTTGATAATTAGCTTAAACCATGACACAGATCTTTTCAAACTAATTTGTCATCACTTCTAATACTTCATCATTTCATACCTCATCTTTATTGCTTATCTTTTCCTCTCTGTGTTTGTATTGCTCAGAGCTGAGGTTTTATATGCTATATCATATCTATTAAAAATAATTAGCAGCAATTAATGGTTTTTATATCATTATTGTATATTACATGAGGTATAAATAAGCAACTTTGAAAGCTCTTGTAGCATTGGGTTAGGTGCCATGGAAAGAAAGAAGTTAAAACTGAACAGAGAACATTATATTTTCTTTGAATATTTGTGTTACCAAGGAAGGAAGCAATGTTCTATACACATCACTCAGTGGAAGACTTCCAATGCTGATAAAAGATTGTACTGTATTGCAAAGATATCTCATGCAATGAAGATAGAATGAGAGGTTTTCTTAAATCTGTCAGTATATTGATTTATTACGCACACTCTGTAAAAAGCATAAGAATAGATCCTTAGCTAGAGTGATTTATCAAAGTTCATTGTCATGGGATATCAATCTTAAGAAGCAGCGTAGGAATTCTGGTTTCCATTATTGTTTTCTGAAATTTTTTATGCTACTCTCTGTCTGCTCTTATCTCGCTTCTCTCACTTTCTAAGTGAGATCCAAGTTTTCAAATTGGACGTTTATCTGTAGCAATGTAGTTCTTATGAAAAAGTAAAGGTAGAATTCTGGATCATGTGTCACATCCCAACACTGTAAACATCAATCAGATAACTTAAGGTGTGTACTCAGGATAAATGAAGCTGTCTCCCCGTAAGCCTGTGTCAGGCAAGGGAGGCTGACTACATGCTGATGTGTTAGGCACCATACTGCCTTTGAGAAAACTAATTTAACAAAGTACATATGCTTAAATATTTTAGTATCCTGGGAGCAAAAAAACCTATGTTTCTGTCTGGGAAAAGAAGGAATTATCTGTCCTCAGCTTCCTGAGTGCTTCGGAATCTCTCATGCCCAAGTCAAATCCCAGCGAGCCCATTTATCTCCCCTTGAAAGTCTGATTTAGTAAGTTTACCTTGATAATGCTAGACTTACTCCTTTAGGACAAGGTTCCACGTAGATGTACTGGTGCAAAAAATACCTAACTTGTAGGGGTAAGGTGCTCTTTTTTATGACCTTGGAGTTGAAGTGAAAAGATTTGTGGTTTCTTTTTTTGTATTTTTCATACAATATTGTCTTTTGAGCTTTGGCAGCATTTATCTAGCCTTTGTACAGTGACCTCTTATCAAAAATATTCAGGCAGAAACCTGATTAATAAAGTGACAAAGTGATGGAAAGGAACAGTGTTCATGACATATACTTGTTCTTAGAGATGTCTTATTAATTTGTTGTGGGCAGCTCCTTGATCAGCATAGTTGGTTGTTTTGGACTTTGGTCAAATGTCATAAACCTTTCAGGGACTTTCAGTATTTAATTCAGGATTCCATATTCCACTGTAAGTCTTAGTAGCCTAAATGTTTTAAGCAAGGCAACATGCTGCGCTGGAGTGTCTGTTTGCCAGCAGTAAATACCTCCTTTTGGTTACAGTAGCCTACTCCACTTTACAAACAGGCTACACATGTAAAGTAGTGATTTGAAAGAAAACTTAAACCTGTATTGAAAGATTATGACTTTTTAGAAGGAAACTTCTTAAGTTATAGAAATTATTAGAATAAGAGTAATATATACACTTACTGCTAGTTATGCTAAAAAATGAAATAATAAAATCTCTAAAGCTAGCTCTTTGTGCTCTGAAAATTACTTTTTTTGCATAGGCAAAAGGATTGATCAGCTTCTACAAGAGAACAATCTAGCCTAATATTTAAAAACCGAAATGCAGTATTTCATCTTTCTCAATCATCTAATAAATCTAGGTTTCTAAAACTATTTCCAATAAGATGATTAGCAACTATTCAATTGTAATCAGCTGGAGGTGAACATAGTCCTTTGATCTGCCAGGAAATGGCCAATGTTATAGATATTCTAAAAATGACAAATATTTCCATGTATGAAAATATGAAAATAGACTTCTAAAAATCATTACATTCTGAATTTATATAGTAACACACATCTTTAAATGTACAAAAGATGCCCAAAATGTTTAAGTATAAGCATAACTCTAAAGTTTGTCACAGCTATAATAAAGAATATAATTTGACTCTTCTGTAGTTTCACTTTAGAGTTTGCATAAACTGATAATTAAGCAAGCGCTTAAGCACTTTGCTGGATCTTGGCCTAAGAGCTTAATGATTATTTTACAGTATAATGACATGTCCAGTATGAAGGGAAACAAAACCTCTGTCTATAGAACTTATTTGCCATGAAAAAGTCTGTCGGTATGTTGCATGATAATCAGTTCAATTCAATGTACAGTAAATTGGATCATTATTATTAATTTTCTCATCTCCCAAGTAATTCATGAGCCATTTTTAGAATTTCAAAAAAACAGTTCATGAATCAGACAAAAAAATTAAATAAGAACCCAACCCACAATGAGATGATGAGTCAGAGTTCTTTTCTGCAGCAGTGTAGACCAAAGTACATCTGAAATCTAATGAGGATTGGCACTGATGCAGAAAAGGCCATGATGAGCATGAAACAATATGTTGAATTTACATGTTAAGACTTTTTGTTGGTTTTGGCAATTTCACTGAAGATTATCTGAAAAATCCATAAACATCTGGATGAGAAGAGTAAGTGGGGGGGTATCACTTTATACTAAAATGATGGATTTATATTGGGATACAATACTATAAATGGAAGAGGAAAGTAGTTTCTTGCACAGCTGTTTCCAATTTTGCTAATCTATATTTCAGGCCAAATTCACCATGGAATTAAACCACACATTTACATTGATGTGTATGTGTCTGAATTAAAGATATGGGAAAAAACTTTTGAAGATCACTAAATCTCAATGATACTTTGGAGGTATTTAGTCAGCTTTATTTTCAGAAGACAAAATTAGCAAGTACAGCTGCTATTTGTGGGCTTGTAGTTTTGAAAGTGAAGGACTAAGTTTTCAAAAGGACATATGTACATTTTTAGGCCCTGAAACATGGGTGCAAGAAAAGGCTTTTCGGAGTCAAAGCTTACATTTTAGTCTGAGAACAAATGGTTTGTTCTAAAGGTTCTCTAAACATTTGAACTTGAAGTTGCTGAGTATCTACAAATTTTTAATGGCAGTTTTTAACAACAGATGAATATGCATATAAAACCTAGGATCCAGCAATGGTTCTCATGGCATACTCTGAAAACATGAGAGTATGTGTCTATATTTATTTGTAAAATGCTAACTATACGTAGCCTTTTTAAAGACAGGAAAATCTTGGAAGAAATAAACTAAACTCGTAGTCAGAAACGGTATGTGTGTTTCTTCAGTAAAAAGAGAATTAAGAGACCAGAGGAGGAAAAATGTTGTTTCATGAAGGTCATTACAAAGCTCATAAAATTATTGCTGTGTGTACACTGAGACTATTGTTAAGTTTTCATATTTACCACACATAACTAAGGTCATTAATGGATCTATATTTTACAATTAAAAAAATTAGGATAAAGCACACATTCCTATTTGCCATATGGCAAGGACTTTGTTGGTAGGATTGTTTTTTTCAGCACTTGTCAGAGACAGTAAAGTCAGTACATGTGGTTTAGACAAAAAAGTACATTTAAAAGAATAGGTGTAGTTTCGGATAAAGAAGAATACCTTCTTAAACAGAGAACTTTAAAAATGGAAGCTGTTTTTCGTTTCTGAAGATCTTAGATTTAAAACTTTGTGTGAAAAATATAGAGGAGTTTTTAATGTTAGTGTGTCTATGCAGGTACTATAGTGCTACAGTTAACTACAGATCAGCGATATTGCCAGTGTTATGCTGTATAGGCCTGATCCAGATCTGCTTTAGGACACATTTATAAATGTCCTTCCAACTTGGGCAGACTGTCTTGCAGGTTTGTTGTAGCACAAGTCTACAGCATGACATAGTGTATGGAACTCAAAAATACGATCTTAAGCCATGCATTTTATTAGAACTGTTCTATATCCAAAACAATGTGAACCAAAGCATTGTCAGGTTACTGATTTAATTATTGCATTTAACTTTCAACAGACTGTTTATAAAGCCTGGCTTTTTTCTGATCTTTAGGTACTAGAAAGAAATATTCATACTTGTATAAGCATGACCCTCAATTTCAAAAACTCAGGGTTTTCAGGTCAGGATATGTTTTCTTCTTTACAATCTAAAGTTGAGAGAATTTGTAGTTTTTTTTCTCTTTGCACACTTGGAGCTGTTGACTACTCCAAAAATTGGACATTGCTTGGTGCAATAATAAATATAATTTTTAATTAAAAAGGAAACTTGGAGGAAAGTTACCACAATTTTAGTGCAGCTGATAAGTTTTGAAGGTTGTGTACAGCTATTTACTCTTCTGTTTAATGAAAAAAATATTGTTACTATAGAAACTACTAAATTACATGATTTATGTGCATTTGGAAGAGGTAGTCTTTCTTTGCACAGAGGTGTTTACTGGTATATCATTTGAGCTATAGAGTTTATATGTTTATGTCACTAAACCAGAATGCCAACAACAAATTATCATGAATTTGAAAGCAACTGACATTGTTTACTTGCAGGAAATAATGGTAAACATTTTTTCAAGCTGTGGGTTGTCATTTCTTTTTCTTTAAACCTCTCAGATCCTTTTTATTTGTATTAAAAACTTTGTCTTCTAATTGATTGTACATTAGGGCCTAAGCTTTATTTTAAAATGGAAATAAAGATAAATAACTGCTTTTCTGTTCCTAATGAGTTCTTTGTAGCTTTAAAGGAGAATAAAAGGAAATTGGAAGGCTAACACAATAAAAATAAGAATGTTCTGAATGCGAGAGCTTTATAAAAGAATTGAATTTTCAGAGGGCTACGTATCAAAATCAAGAAGCAGGAAGAGAAATTTTAAGAGGTTAACAGCATTTAGAGAAGCTTGGAAGTTTATTCAGGACAAATTGGTACTTCGCAGATATAGGGAATCTGACTCAATAGAAGCATTAACTATGTAAGTGATAAGGTTGAGATGCACGAAGGGTAATTAGGAAGCCTATCTAAAGATTTACAGTCTGATTAGAGTTCTGTTGATTTTAAAATGGTTTTGGATCACATGTCTGAACAGAATCATAAATGACAACTGTCACTTATATTGCTAAGTCAGTATTTCTGCCATCATCAGGGCCAGCCATCTTTTTCTGACCATTACTGTGAATAACTAATGCCTTTAAATAGCTAGATGTCGTGTTTAAGCCTCTAAAACTCACGAAGTTTTACTCACTCACTCACTTCCCTCTTTCTTCCCCCAGTCCTGGGGGGATGGGGGGGAGAATCAAAGAATGCAACTTCCACAGGTTGAGATAAGAACAGTTTAGTAACTAAGGTATAACACAAATCACTACTGCTACCACCAGTAATAATACAAGAGAAATACAAGGAAAGAGAATACAACTGCTCACCAAGCCCGACCCAACCAGTGCACCCCCCAGCAGCGAACCCCCCACTGCACCACCACACCCTTCCAGGTCTCTGCTCTCTCTTTTCACATCCTGGGCATGACGTGCCGTGGTATGGAATAACCTCTTTGATCAGTTTGGGTCAGGTGTTCTGTCTCTGCTTCCTCCCGGCTTCCCTACCTCCCTGGCATAGCATGAGACTCAGAAAGTCCTTGGCCAGACCAAAACATTACCAAGCAGTAACTGAAAACACTGGTGTTATCAGTGCAGTTCCCAGGCTCAAAATCAAAAACACAGCACTGCACCAGCTACCAAGAAGGAGAAAAACGACTGCTACTGCTGAACCCATGACATTAGAGTACCACTAGTCATTCCCAGCTGCCCCTACTGAATTTCAGCCTAAAAGTGATTTTATCCTTGCAGCAGGGACACTCAGGAAGAACATCTGTCAGAATTACCTTTGCCACCATTTTTTCCTAAAGTCATGAGGCCAATATTCCTCTGTTTTTTCAGGCTTTATTATGCCTTTCTAATAGTATACTTGGACACTCTCTTTACTTCCTAAGGTCTCCTGTCCCGTTCACCTTTGTCTTATGCATAAGACAGAAGGATATGGAAGTACAAAAGAACATGGCCAGAAGAGAAGACTATTTAAACAGTGGGTAGAACTTTGGACAACAGTGTGGTTGAACATGTGCTATAGACATAGCTTGAATAGTTGCTATTATATGTACGTATTCATACCTGCAGCAAACCCCCAAATGTTGTTTTTTGGGAAGCATAGTTGGAATAGGAGTTCAGCTTTTATTAGATCTCTTGCAGAGGCAAAATGACATTTCCTCTCATTTAACTTCTACAATAAGTGGGACACATTATAGAATCATAAAAAGATGTGAAACTATTGCTTGAGTTGAAATGATAACAATACTGCAACAAATTAGGGCAAAAATATAAATTTAAATTTCTATTGCATCCTTCTGTGTACTATCTCCTTTTGATGATGAGGTTTATATGAATATCTTAAGAAATCTGCCTGTTGATATTCTACAAATTAACAAATCTGTATAACTATTATATTCTAGAATATGCTTAAAATATTTGTTAACCAATTACAGGAAAGACTTTTATTCAAATCAAAGGAAGTTTAATAGGTCTCTGAGTACACATATATTTTCTTTATGCTTTTTTGTATGTGGATGCCTGAAAATTCACAGTGTGTACATAATGTTGTGATAGGTTTCACAATAAACAAAATGCTGACTTTTCATAATGAGTATGCTATTTTTGTTTCAAGTTAACTGGATAATCCCAGTTTCTAAGCATCATTGACAGGCAGCTGACACTCACTGTAAAATTTTGGTCCATAGATATGATATTCAAAAGCTGAATATATCTGAATGGTCCTCAGATCTTAAGTGAGAAATTCAGGATCCTGAATGTACACCCCAGGATGCATCTTAACTCAGGTTTGGACAGGACGTTCATACGTTCCATCCCTTCTTTCTCTTTTACATCTCGTGTAATTCCAGGGTCCAGATGACAAGGAGTTATGTGTTGGGTTTTGTACCAGTATATAAATATAGCATGAGTGAGCTCTCTGTAGACGAGAGAGCTGTGGAACGCATAGAGTCATAGAATAGTTTAGGTTGGAAAAGACCTTAGCACCACCTAGTTCCAACACCCCCTGCCATGGCCAGGGATGCCTCACCCTAGACCATGTCACCCAAGACTCTGTCCAACATGGGCTTGAACGCTGCCTTGCTGAAGAGGTTGCGGTTGCAAGACCTAAGTATAATAAAATAATGAGAAGTGCTTGAAAGAGAGCTACTTTGCATTGCACAGAGCCAGGGTGCAAAAGTATCTACATCTTAATCAGTACATCTACATCAGTATCTACATCTTAATCAGTAGGACATACATTATGATCTCATAAAAATATTGGGCTATACAGGTAGTGGAACCATGGTCAGAGCAGTGGGTGAATATGAACTATCATTTTGACTTGAAAAGGAAGCTATTCCACCTTTCCTTCTGCCTCACTACCTGCAAACGCATTGCAGTCTTAATAAAATTTTGAGGTTGGGACTTTACTTACCTTTGTTCAGTCATATTCTTCATTTATTCATGGGCTGTTAACTCTTAATCAGTATTCTAGGTACATTTAAAGTTGGACTTTATAATAAGTTGCGCTTTTTTTGAGTAAATCTTTTGATTGAGCCATCCTCTGAAAGGAATTGCTTGAATAAATATTTTTATATGCAATATGTAATATTTTGATCTCATATTATCTATGTCTCATTTGTTGATTGAAGAATATTGCAATAAATCAACTTATAAAGACATAAAACCAGCATATCCTCATTAGATTACAATATTTTTGTAGAATGACATTTAACTCAGATTTTCATTAAAACTGCTTTTTACTCATGTCATTTCTTTTAATTCAAAAAGGAAAAAAAGCTTTTCCATCTGTTGTTCTTCTCTATTTGCTTTCTCCTTTCAAATAATTTTGCCCTTCTGTTTTGACAAAAATAGTTGTACTTAACTAGCTGACGAATGAAGCTACTGTACAACTTGCACAACTCTCCTAAAATTGGTTACTGTTCTTGTTATTGTTTTATTATCAAATCACAAAGGAAATATTTTTGTTTCCTGTTTCCTGCACTCATAGGTGTTGTTTTGTACATTTCAGGTATAATGGCTTGTTAATGATAAACTAGATAATATTTTAATAGCACAGAAAAATTACATAATTTAGAATACTATTATCTCACTTATCATTACTAAAAGCTGTATTTGTTATTTTATACAATTTCAGTATTATTCATTTTTTAATTTGAATTTGAGCTGCTTTCAATGGCTGGAGTCAATCTCAATGATAACGGAATAATCAGATGATAAACCCAAGAAATTTCATTCTTAAAGTCTTAATTACAAATGAGATCATAATCAAAAATTCACAGGTTTAATCTGGTAAGGAAAAATTTTACTTTTGCATTTCTCATTGAGCATCTTTTTTCAAAACTGCATATGATTTTCTTTATTTAAACAGGGAATATAAAAGCAGTAATAGATATGACGAATCTTGAAAAACTGTCCTAATGACAAAACCATTAAAAGCCTAAGGTACTGTGGCCTAACTGAAATCCTGAAAAGGCGCTTAAACAGGAATTATTTGTTAAAGTTTAAGCAGTCACACTCACGAGATGCTGCATGTGATTCCCAGTTATTCCAGAGTCAAGTCCAATTTTGTATTTTCATGGATGATTTAGAAGATTGGAGCTCTTGGAAAAATGCTATATATACAGTCAATTTGGAAGAACATGGGTATGTTCAATGTAGAGACAAAAAGTCACGTAGAAATACCAGGCCGCTTAAGTGTTCAAAGTTGTAGAAACTCCTGAGTGGGTGGGAACTGTTCTTTATGTTGATTTGGGATAGCATGAGAATCCTTTGGATTTGAATAGCTATTAAAAAGAAAAAAAATTGAAAGCTATATATTAGGAAAAAAACCCCAACTTTATGAAAGCAAAGCATTCAGTGAGATTAGAGTAATTGTGACATTTTTAGAAAATACAAACAAATTAGAAGTGTGAGAAATAATTGATGCCATATTGCTGCAGGGAAATTGACAAGATGATTACATCAGGGTACTTTCTAGTATGATTCTGGAAATTCTAGTTCACATGGAAAACTCATAGGTTAAATATTTAAATAGTAAACTTAGAACAATAAAACATGCTTTCCTGTATTTTTGTTGATAAACTACATATAAATCATGATCTTTGACAGCTTATATATTATTGTCCCTTTTACTTCTTTTTAAGGTTTGCTTGTTTGTTTGTTTTTGATAATGCCAGAAATTCATTGTCTTATATTGGATTTCAGATGCTTCTGTGAAATTCTGTAAAATATTAGATATATAAAAGGATTAAAATAAAATAGTTCTTACTAGTATCACTACAGATTTTTATATTTGATCCTTGCTTTCCTTCAAAAAGTTTATTCTTATTTAAAGTAATGTAGAAGATATATACTTACCTCTGTGTATAAAAGAAGAAAAAGAAAACCCCAAATTCATGTTGCTCAAGAATTAAAGAACACTAAAGGCATATAGGCTTAGTGATGTAGCATACCAAAAGAATTACCTCTTCCTGCATAAATGTCTGTCTGTTCCAGTTCCCTAGTCTGAAAAGCAAGGACATATGAACCACATATGCCACCAGGCAGACCTTTCTGTGTTGCTCTGAACCAACAATGTCAACTTTACATCCCCAGGTTCTGAGGTTCATCAGGACACTAAAAAAAATATTCTTGGCCACATGATTTCTGGTAACTCTGTCTCTTGTTGGTCCTATTCATAAGATACTGGGTTGCAACAGACATAGCTTACTGCAAATTGTGATAATACTGTTCTCTGTGAATATTACACATCATTGCAAGGATTCCAACTGACCATTTTGCCCAATATTTACTGTGCTTGATATCAGATAAATGCAACTAGCTTTTAGTTTTTATCATATTAAGTTATACATTTATTATCAAGTATTTTAAACAAATCAGGTCAGGAATAATAGTAAGGGCAGTAACTCAGAAAACAAAAATGTGGTGCTTGTATATAAAAAGGAAAAAAACAATACAGACATTACAAACTAGTTGGAAACAGCAGTATGCAAAACAGAACAAAATTTGAAGAAAATAATTTCATTCAGAGGACTAAAATGCTACAGCAGGTTATGGAAGAACTACCTCAATTTCTCGAGAAATTGTGACAAATTTTGTTTTTAGGGAGTATAGGAAGGTATATGAGATGATGACACAGAGTATTAGTGAGACCACTGCCATTAGTGGTGAAAGAGGAGTTTGAGACTGATTGTGTGGGCATATGGTCAGATTTCCTTAAAAAGAAGTCCTGAGGCCAATCTTAAAAAATATTATACTAATCTTATTTGCAGAAAATGCAGCCTACATTTGAAATTTGTTAATAACATAAAGCTAGTATTGGAGACCTGTAATAATAACAATGATAATCAAAATATGGTGTATGGTAAGGAGCAGAAGAACCTGCAGTGGGATAGCAGCTATAACATTAATCTGATGTCTCATCCATTAGAAGCAACTGAGGAAGAGAAGGATGCACACATACTGAGTGACTGCAGGATGACTGTTAGCCATGAATGTAGTACAACTGTGAAAAAGAAAAAAAGCAACCTTAGAATGTGTCAGCTGAATTACTTTCAGTACAGAAGGAAACTTCAGTGCTACCTAAACTTCTGCTGAAGCCATATGGGGAATACACTGCAAAATTCTGACCACTGATTTTAAAGAAAGCTGCTGTATATAAACAACAGTAGAAAAGGAAGGAGAATTACTTCAGCTAGAAGATACTGTTGGCAGAAGAACAAATTCATATAATTAGACCATAGTTCAAGTCAGCGTGAAAATTGAAAAATACGTTCCTGTTACAGTAGTAAAATTTTGGAAAAATTTTCAATCATAGCAACAAGAGAAAAAAGCTGAAAAGGCTCAAAAAAGATTTTCAAAATGAGATTATATTTATTGAGAATACCTAAGAAATCATGTTGTTATAATCTTGATACCTCCTATAAAGAGTGGAGATAATATGAGGTAGAAAAATTCTTAGTTGAATCATGTATCCATTTCCTAATTTCTGAATGTAGTCCTCCTAAGAAACATTACCTCAGCCATATTAATTAAATGGAATCCAAAATAATCCACAAAACCACAGAAAAAAAAAAAAAGAAAAAAAGTATATGTTTCGTGAATGACTTCTCATACTATATTGGTTTTAATTTCTCCCTGGATTGTCAAGAATGCTCTGTCCTAATAGGGATCATATCGATAAAATCACATTTTAATTGGACAAGGAGCCAAGATGAGGCTTATAATGCAGATCTCCTTAACTACTAATATGTAGGCAAATGTAGGCCATGAGATAGACGTAAGTACTCTGTGCTACCTCAGTAATGACGTGAAAAGGCAATTAAAAAAAAAAAAAAAGATATACACTAGTTCCTAAAGCATTTGCACTACTGCTATCTACAGCTTGGTGAGTACTGATTTTGCATAACTTCTTACATACGGTCTCCACTATAGTGATCCAGGTAAAGAAATACTTGGACATTTCTCAATGCTCTGAAAGTTCTGAAACCTTGCTGCTGGTTCTCAAGCTGTGCTGTTGTTGTGTCTTTGTTCTGAGTCAGCATTCTGGAGACCCTAAGCTAGTGGGCTGAAAAAGATTCAGACCTCAAACAGCAAAAACTATGGTAAATCTGAGGACGGAAGGTAAACTTATTATAATACATTTGTGCTTATTCCTAAAATATGTTGGTAAGTAGTTCACACATTTGCCACCCTGAAATCATAGGTGGTATTAACTTTGGTTCCTAGAAGAACCAAACTGAAAGTTATATTCAGGTTCTAAAACAGCACATTTTCAAATGTGCTGAATTCAATGGTTCATTTATCAAAATGGCATAAAATTAACAATCTGTATAATACTAATCTCTAATATATTTCAATTTCTGTTACTCTAGGTTCTGTCATCTAGAAGAATACATTCATGTTTTCCTGCTATTAAAATCCACAAGATTTAAGTGTTAGGTTTTTGGTTTTTACATATGTCATGATAGGCCTCACTGCTATGCACTGCATTCTGTGCTTGGACTTTGGTTGGTCAATCGGTAAATATCAAAATTCTGATTTCATTTGCAGCTGTAGTAAGGTGAGACATCTGCACATCCTTCACATGCCTTAAGAACAGAATTTGACCCAAGGAATTCTGCAGGTGCTATATCCAGAAAAAGTACTCACAAAAGAGAGAATTTATTGATCATATGCGATAAATGAATTTCTGGGTTGTTTTTTTTTTTTTTCTTGGCAACAAAATGTTACTCTAGCTGATACTTATAGAAGAACAAATCACATTTTGTATTGTGATTCAATTGCTTGTGTAGTCTTTGTAATGTTCTGGCTGCAAATTCTTTACTATTGGTGATGGTGCAAAAAGCTAAAAGGTAGAATTTCATTTTCAGTTTCCATACAAAGTCTGAAGTGTTTGAAACTATATTCTTTTCAATTACAAATAAAGTGTGGATGGAATCAAAGAGAAAATAAAGATGGAACTTGGCAAATGTCACTTGATACTGTAATGTTTGAAGTATAGTTACAACTTAACATGAGAACTTGTGAAGTTATCTAAACCTGAAGAAAGCAAAAATAATAGTACTTATACAGTGCTTTTTAATTTCAAATTGACCCATAAACCTAGGGGATACAATGTTTTCCATTTAAGCTTAGCTCAGAGTGTTATACAATGTTATTCATACTTTTATTTCAGAGTACTGCACACAATCAGAGTGGGGGCAAAAATTCTATTGATTAAATTTAGTCATTATGTGTGTAAAGCGTGGAGATATCCATAAACGTATTCTTTTTTAAAGCAAAATCCACTATTGTCTGAAATTCAGGCAGTCAGTACGTATTAAAATCCAAACCTTTTCCAAGTTTCTTTATGAAATCTGAATTTCAGAATGGTCTGGATCAGTACATTAATATAACAAAAAGTAAATCTATCAATCATATACCTAGTATGTTTCTGTGCAAGGCCACAAGTTCCTGGGCAAATTTTTGGTTTACCACAGAAGACACAAGACTGCTGCAGAGGTATTTCAAGTTCATAGTTTAGACTTGTAAAACTCTTTTAAAATGTATCCTCTTCTTCTTTTTTGTGCTTTCTCTTGTTTTTTAAAAAGGACATTTCACAGTCTGCTTTAAAGACTCATATATTTCATCAAAGCAGGCGGGGACTGTATGATGTATGTTTATTAGCTTCAGAAGCACATCTGTGAGTTCAGATTGGATGAAAGGTCATAAACACAATGAATGTTGCTAGGTAACCGTGCCTTTTAGTCAATTTAGTTGTGAAAATGAAAGGTTTTTTGTGCAAAGATAGGCTATTTGGATAGTACAATGAACAGTCACTTTGTTTTGATCTTCAGTGCTACAATTTTAAAATAACAAACCTTTTTCTCTTGAGAAAAGAAAATCACATTTTCTCTATTTACAATGTACTTTACTGGAAATAATTCAAAGAGAGAGAGGAAATTTTGATTGCACCTGATTAATGAAAGAATGATTTTGTTACTTGTACTGGTTTTTCAATTTAAAGTGAGAAATATTAATCATTAAGGAGCATAAGGATATCTACTGAAATGCTTTAAAACCCAGAGCCATGCAAGAGTCATAAAACAACAAACCCTTCCTCTTTAAAAACATTTGCTTTCAAAACCAAACACTCTACATGAAAGGAATCACTGCGCTTTTGGGAGATCTTGACTCTTATATTCTTTAAAAGGATTAACCTAAAAGAAAACAAACTTTTACTAATGCAGTAGGATGGAGAGTTTGTGTTTGCAAGTTGAGTGATGTAATACTAGGTTTGTAGGTTGATATAACTAAGTACAAAGGTGCTTTTTTTTTTTTTTTTTTTTAGTCAGATTGCATTATTTTCACAGATTTTTAAACCCACATGATTTCACAGTGGAGATAATAATATTATGCAATGGCTACTTCATGTCAGAAGGAAAACTACTCTGAGAGGAGGAACTTGAGCTCTCTAGTCTCACTTGAGACTAATGAGAGGTGAATATTTAATTTATACCCTGTAATTTTGTGCAGGGACTTAAGCCAGCTTCAATACCAGGAAATAGTATAACCAAATTCCATATAGTTTGTCTGTTTGCTATAGTTTTTCCTTGATATATTTATCAAAGATATATAGCTACATGAAAAACACAAAAAGATATACACACCGAAAATAATATGTTTTAATAGCACCATAAAGATTTAACAACAAATTACTGTGAGACAGAATAGTTATCTAGATGAAGGCAGTAGTGTAGCTGTACCGATTTACAGATCAGCTTCCTACCTGACACAATGAAAAAGCTAGCACATTTTAAAATTGTAACCAGTAAGATGATGTCTACGATATTTGTATTGTTGCTTACTTTACTATCATTCTTGTCATGTTATCTGGCCTTGATTTGAAGGCCTACTGGAGTCCAGTCTAGTACTCCCTCTGTTTTTTTTAGTAACTGCTTCTTTAACTGCTTCTTAGCATCTGCTTCTATTATTATCTCCTATTTTTAATACAAATATACTTTTAGACTTCAAGGTTTGCTGTTTATTTTAATCCTTGCAATACCATTAGGCGTTGACGTAGATATAGAAATATCAGCACTCTGCATCATCCCAGCCAAGAGTTCTCATAACATCTGTTAGTTTAATTCTAGAACACATAAATAAATCATGCTTGTCAACTTACTGCAACCTTTTCACCCGATGATAGACTTGTAACTGCACTTAATTTTGTTCAAAATGATGAACATTTTGCAAGAGTGTTTGGAAAGTAGATACTATACTTCTACATCATTGGTGATGCTCAGTCGTATAGTATTCTGATTCCCCGTTACACCCCTATTTCCAGTTGCTCTACTGAGGTTCATTCTGTCTGAAAATATTATGCTTTCTATTAATTAGTAGTTCAAGTGAAGGAAAATATACCAGGTATTTCTAAAAGTATGATGTTGCAGGGCTGAATGCCTGGTAGGTGTCCAGTAAACTTGTGTGCATTTAATTATCTTGTTATAAACACTTTCGTAATGTAGGAAAACTTTTTAATTGAAATTGATTTGACCAAAGATGAGGTACTAGCTCAAACAAATTACAATATGATGATAATTTCATCTCAGTCCTACTAAGTCTAGGGGCATTTAGGGCTGTTAGCTCTGGTTTTCCAAATGGTTTTGGTGTTATCAATAAACTCTACAACTTGTAACTACTTACTGAATTCTATTAAAAATAGATTTTTAGTATGATAAAACATTTTTCTACTTGTCTGTAATTTTATAGTTACTTAATATCAAAACAGTCCTTGTCAGTTAAAGACAGATTCAAGTGTAATGCATGAAATGTGAGTTGTTCTACTGGAATCCTGAAGAATATTACCACTGACGACAGCTTGTTCCAGTAGTGTCTTCTTTGTGAGAGAAAAAGTCATACATCCTCTGCAAACAGGTTTTAGTGAATAATTTTGCTCAGAGTTAAAATATGCAGATTATTTCCAAGTTGGCCTGAACATTCTGGTAATTTTTAGCTATCAGAACCAACAATCTTAGTGTTTTTGTTCCTGTAAGTTAGAGTATCAGTGGTATTGTTTTGTGCTTTATTACATCAGCTTCCCAGTTGCGTTTTCTTTAGTGAGGTTTCCTCATCTAGGTAACTATGGTTTCACAATATTTTTTTCACTTATCATGCTCAAACCCAATAATTTAATCCAGAACTTTATTTCAACTATGAAATTTTATAATAGAAAAAAAAATTCTATTTGATCTCTGTAATGAATCATATTTCATGAAAACCACTTGCTCAGAAAATAACTGAATTCGAAATATTGTATTATATTATCAAAAGTATTAAATGTTTATCAGAACAGATTGAGAGAATGTCAAACCAACTCTAGAAAGATTGTCCATAAACTAATATGGTGTTCTACACAAAACATGCCAGATCATTTGCTTGAATGCATTCTTACTGCAAGAACAAGTGATTGTGGTTAGATTCATGACTTTTAGAAAGGAGCTTTCTCCCTAACTTAAAATGTTCTGGGCCTGAAGATTTTGTTCACTGCTACTCTTACAGTTATAAGCTGTTTTAAACAAAGAGGTAATATGGTCTACTCATTTATCTTTGATATTCTTTTCTGTATACATTCAAGTATTATATTAGGCACCATAGGCTCCTATCAGTTATACGGCAAAGTTACTGTTCAAATTGCACTCACCCCTTACCCTTATGACACCCTTTCTGTCAATCCAGGAAAAGTGCTTATACAGATGTACTGTAATCTGGAATAGGAAACTGACCTGGGAGAAGAGCAGTCAATGAGAAAAAGATAAGCACTGGGGGAAAAGGAAAGAGAATGGCAAAGTGGCAAGATAGGGAATGCTATTCCGCTATAGCACAAATTTAAGTTACTAGTGAACTGTAGGCTTAACCTCATCACTACACTACAGTACAATGAAAGTGTATACTCAGATGATTTTCTATTCTGATTCTTGCCAGACTTCATAAAATTCAGTGCTTCTGAAGAAAAGATGATTCCTCAAAGTAGACTGCATCATGTGCTGTAGTAGTATTTTAGATGCTAGGGAATAGTTACTTGTGAAAATGTTGGTGACTCTGGCAGATCAAATGAATAAATAGAAGTTTTGTAAAGAGCCTCTTGGATTCAGCAAAATAGTTTTCGCCTAAAATGTCAGAAGCCGAGGGTTTTTTTTCAGGAGATACCATTAAGATTTAATACAAGAAAGCATTTTACTGCCAAAGCTGTTTATTTTCTCTTTTGTCCAATGGGCAATGTTTCAGTATTTACTACATGGGTTTATCCATTCAACTGGAAAAATATCACTGTTCTGTTGCCATATGATGTGCATGACTGCAGCTATGACTGGAGAAAATGACAAGGAATTTGATGGGCAAACAGTCAATATTAGACTAAGTAGAATTCTGTGTGTGAATGTTTGTCCTTTTGTGTTAGTAGGCATTGAGACAACCTTTTCCTAATTCTTATTTTTATGATTGTTCTTCTGCTGAGCAGTATTTTCTAAGACACTAGCACAGAAATAAGATTCTTCAGTTTCAATAAGGTGTATCACGTGATGTAAATTCTATGACCTCACTTACAGACAATTTCAACACTGCTTTTTAATCCCATCTTTTCAAAGAATGGCTGTAACATATTAGCATTGACTTTCAAGTTGTTAATCTCACAGGAATACTGCAAAACACAGATACTACTAAAGACAGACGTTTACAAACAGTTAAAAGCTAAAAATAGAGTTTCCGTTTCTTGCATCACAGCAAATAATACTTAAACCCAGAAATCTTATATATTCAAAATTATATTAGGAATATTTGAGGCTGAAAACTAAATTTGTATTAAAACTATTGAAGTGTTAATACTTCTTAATGCAGAAAATACTGCTTGTAGAAAATGAAAAGAGGTACAAAACTGGACTTAGTTCTCTGCTTTCTCACGCTTCTTTCTTTTCAGTGATCATAAGTAGAACTTAGACTTTGGTGAACTTTTCAGTGTGAAGGAAGGAGGAATAACATCAAGACATTATTAAAATGTATATTTATATTTCTCTATTTCTGTTACTATACTCTTTTTAAGTAAAAACTAGCTTGAGTTTCATAGTTAGGAAACAAAAGAAGGGGTATTCAGTTACCGTATCAGCTACTTCCTTTTCTTCTTCCTTTTAACAACAGAAAAATATGACTAAGAAGTTGTTGCTGTTGCAGCAGTTTTTTGACTGTCTTTCTTTTCTGAAATAATCTGCTCTAGAGACCAAGGCTGAAATGATAGCTTCACAGAAATCAAGCAGAATTTTCTTGACTTCAAGGAAGCCAACATTTCACCCTATGCATCTGAAATAACAACAAATATATGGAGCTGTGTTTTATAATATCTTTAAAAAAAACCCAAAACATCGAAGTAAAATGACCATTCTGAAAACATTTATGTGCACTGTAGTTAAGTAGCTCCTTGACTCCTTACTGCCTTATTTACACTGCCCATAGCTACAGCTGTTTCAAGAATTAGTTCTTGACCATTTATTTGAATACAAATTAATTATTTTCAACATGAGGAGTCTGCACAGGACATTTATGGTGGATGGACAGTTTGGGATAAAAATTAGCCTCTCAAGTGTTTACAGGGCAGATGGGGAAGGGCAGAAAATGTGTATTCATTACTAGGCCTGGACTTTAATCGGTATATAGTATTACTGGTATGGCTGTCCTGCATCTCACATATTTCAACCATGTACAAACAGGTAATACTTGAAAAAGAGAATGAAAAAGTTGAGAAATACAACACTAACACTTAAAAATGCTTATCCTTATTTATTTTTCTTTGAAAGTGCTAAATATACTCTAATTTTCATTTTTGACACCAGATCCTTGTACTGAGTTGTGCAAAACAGTATCTTGAAACAGAATATTTGCAGAACCTGAGTAAGAGTATCGGAACCTGGCCCATTGTAAGTAATGTTTGATAAATCTTCCAGTCTTTCCGTACAGCCATCTCAGTAGCCAGATGTTGATTGTGTACACATTGTTTTGTGTTGCTTGCATAAACATTATAATCACATATAGACAACAGCAGAGCTACAATATTTAGAAAACATTTTTCACACCTCCTTATTAAGTAAGACTATGAAAATTATGACTCATCACTACACCATTGTTTTTGCCTGTTTTCTTGTGCTGGTTGAATAGTCATAGACAGCTGGTATTAATACAATAGGTAGTGCTTAGGGAATTAATGGGTGATGTGTAATACACCACAAAGGTATCTGTCATCTGGAACAATAAGCACAATGATGTAAGATGTATATATTTGAAAATTGTGCTCAAATGAGATTTTCTCAAGCACAAAGGCATACCTTGACTGCGATGCAAAATTAGTTTTTAACAATTGCAAGATGTCTGCCAAAAACTGCTTTTATTTTATTTGTGATCCTGAGAGCATTTAAGCTACTAGAAGCAGCATATACGTGCTCCTTTTCTCTTTGCTCCTATCAAAACAACACTAGAACGCTTATGCTCCAGGGAGATTTGTATAGAATCTGACGCTTGTATCAGCTTTGAAAAAAACAACAAAATTACAGTCTGAGGTGATGCAAATGATATCCTTGGTGCATCTTCCCCATGCTCCTGTGAGGCTCTTGACAGCTGATGGTTGGATTAAACAAAAAGACCAGTAACTTATGACTATTAGCTCAAAGCAATCATCTCTCATTATTTCAATTACATGGGTAAATGCATGCAATCATGTATCAAATCACTTTTCCCTTTTGAAGAGCTTCTTTTCAGGGTAGGATTTCTGCCAGAAAAAATGTGCAAATATTTACACTGGTTTTTCATCCAACTGCACCTTTGTTTGGCAAAACCACCCTATGGCTACAATTCTGAGTGATATTTTGAAAAAGGAAGAGGGGAAAAAAAAAAAAAAACAAAAAGGAGAGAATTGGAAATAGTATACAGGTTTGGTGACTCATTAGCAGTCTGTAAAGCAGGCACCTTTCCTTACTTATTGCTACCTGACCTGTCAGTATGAATGTGGCTCCTATTCCCTAAATCACACTACCTGTGAATAGCGCTCTGCTGGCCAATTCAAGGCTCTTTAGGCAACTATGATTGATGACTCAGTGACTAGGAGAAAATTGCCTTCAATGAATTATTCATCGAGCTATCTCTTTGCTGTTAAAGTAGCTGACAGGAAAGTTCTGACACTGCCTAAGCACAATTCACTTACAAATCAGTTACAAGGAAATATTAAAAATAGCTCAGTTACAGCATACCAGCACAGTATCAAGTGGGGGCTTTTTGCTGTCTACATTTAACATCACAGCGAACATGATCACTTCTTCCCATATAGCTATTGTACTAATGGCAAAAAAGGCAGTGATTAAATTGAAAGCAATGCCATTTGTGTTGGCTATGAAACAATGTACTGCTTTTCATGATGCAAATCACTAAATTTAAGGTAGACAGCAAATCAGACAAGCAGAAATATTTAATCATTTTCCTATTAAAATAAACAAATACTAATTATTATTTGTTTAGAACTTTTGCATTATTACATGAGTAGACATCAGTAATGGAGGAAATGGGTTGCTAGGAATATATGGAATTAACTCTTTTTCCTCTCTAATGGTATTTGCTGGAAAATATCATTTAAGAACTTCCACAAAGGTTTTAATATGCTTGTGTTCAGAAGGCTTAGCGCAAAAACAGAGTAGTATTAGCACTTTGCCTAGTACCTTTAAAAGGATTGAATTTTTCTTATTATGGGCAATTATTTGCTTTTTTCTACAATGAAGTTCCAGAAATATGTTGTATCAAAAAAGACAAGATCTAATTTTAATATACACTGCATATATTTGTTTAGCTTATGACTGCTGGCAAAATATTCTAGTATGCATAACTGAAGGACAGGGGTTGAAGGAAGTTGCTCTATTGGTAAACATTATAAACCAAACTAATTTCTTTTATTATAGAGCAGTTTATTCAGACTTTCTATTTCTGTATCAGATTTTTCTGTGTGGCTTTCACAATGATTAAACTGTGCACATATGCACATATATATTTCATCTTATTATTTTACAAAAACATTAAGCATATGAAATAAATTGAGCCAATGATCTCAGCAAACGTAAGTTTTTTAAGAATCGGAACAGTTTAGGCCTAGACCTGCTATGCAATCTGCTGCAGGAATTATTTTCTAACGCATTTTATTTGAAATCATCATTTTACTTAGGCTTTTTATATGGGAAAGGCATTTCTGTATTTATGCAGCTTAGGTAAGTTGATAATTACCAAATACAGTGCCTACAGAAGCATGTTGGTGGGTCTGGCCTCTGTCTGCCTGAGAATATAAAATATATTGGCTAAAAGAAATAAAACCATGCAAATAATATAATTTTGTTTTGAGATATCACAGGCTTGTAATTGTACATTAAGTATGCACATAAGGAAGGGAATCCACTTATGGCAGGCATTCTTCAAAGTCCCCATCTGCAAAAGTAAATCTATTAAAGCATAACAAAAATAAGATTTTTCCTATTTAAGAAGTATCAAACAAAAAATTAAACAAGAAAAAACAATTTTCATCACAGACAGAGTACATGCATTTTAAAACAAAACATCTTCTGATGCGTCTTATCCAATACATCTTTACTTCAACAAGCTTACTATATATGAACAATTCACTAGCAAGACATGGATTTCCGCTACATTTGGAAAAGCGATCACTACTTTTCTGACAGATTTTTCCTACAATATTCATCACTATCTTACATTAGTGTTATATAGCCATAGCTGAATCTCCAGTTCTCATTGTTTTCTTGAGATATTGTGATCTCTTTTAGCATTTATTTCATTGGGGATGCTCTTGTTGAGGAATCATATGCAAAAGTACGACATATTGTTAGTCTGGTTTAAAACTCACCAAATTCAACTATGAACACTGGTGTGGTTTTTGGTTGGGGTTTTTTTTTTTTTTTTTGGTCTTTTTCAGGAAGGTTTCTTTAGTACCTTGTCCAAATTAAAAAAAAAAAACAAACTAAAACCAGCCTGAATGACATTTAGTCATTTAGAGTATTAGTCTAGTTCAGTCTCTTATGCTTTTATTGTACACATATAAATATATTTTTCAGTTTACGCAGTGTGGATAATCACCAAGTGTAGTGCTTTCAGAAGCACGGATGGATCTGTCCTCTACCTTGGCAAAAAATATCAGATATATTTGCTGAAAGTATTAGGAACCCACAAATAATATTTTTATTTTAGGAGATCTTGAGCGAAACATTCTAAAATAGAACTGTGTTTGTGCCAGGAAACTACATTTCCAGAGAAAATACTTATCATAGCAATAGTCTGATGAAGATTGCTAAAAAATGGGTGCCAGACTAATAATAAATAAAAGCATATTTAATTAGTATTCCATAGGTACTTATCAATTTTGCAGTTTGGAAATATTAAAGGCTTTTTGACATTCAGGTTTTTTTCTTCCAAGTACTAGCTTGTTGGTGGACAAGCTTAAAAATGTTTGAAAACAAAACGAATATCATATTTGCAAAAAAAGTGTCCTTGAATGATGACTCTTGGTGCTTTCTTCTTGCTATAGGAGTTAGTGTAACATTTATTAAATAAAATCAAATAATCTCTCTTTAATGGTCGAAACCTTTGGAGCTTGTAAGATTTTTTGCTGTATCCTGGTGCACTTTTTTTGGCCTTGTATTTACATTATGCTGAGATCTGCTGTCCAAGAAGCAGAAATTCATATTGGTGCAAATGTGGTAAAATAACAATCCAATTAGCACCGTACTAATTTTAACACATATGCAATATGTAACAAAAATCTAGAAGTTGTTTGTAACTGTGAAAACCCCTCTTGGTACTCAGTACTTCCTAGTGTAAGCTTTTTGCAGGACAATTAACCTTAGCATATAGAGCAGCAGCTCTGAAAATAAATATGCTGGAAAACACAGAAGAAAGACATCATGGTTAATGCAAATTAATGTAATCATAGATTCAGAAAAAATAAACTACCTCAGTGCCACAGTTTATTTTGTTTTGTTACTTGACAGTCTTAACCTTTCTTTCTATTCCAATGATTCATAGTTATAATTTTCTTTGTTATGAAATGATTTTGCCAAAACATATTTCTATTAATCCATCTTTTTTTCCATTTTTGATTGATTCCTGAAACAAAAAAGTTCCAAACAACATCAAGAATGGTTCTATATCATGATTATGTCTGCTCCATGCACTCAGATTTTTTTGTGTGACTGAAGTCTTTTTTCCTTGGATCTGTGTGCTACAGACAGATTTTTTTAACCGGAGCAAATTCAAGTGCGGCTTTCAGACCAGTCAAACCCAAGAGACAGGCAGGAGGGCAGCCCTTCCTCAGCTTCTCTCTGCATTAGCCTTTCGTACTCTGTCTCCATCGACCTGTCAGAGACATCACAGTGATTGACTGCCCTGGCAGATGTGCTGCTATAACAGGTAACTTGATCATCCAGACCCATCTGTCTCTCAGACCTCTTCAATTCACACTTTCAAAAATATTAGAGATTAGGGAGGGGTCGGATTCTTTGTTGTGATTTTTTTTTTTTTATGTCGGATATCTGTATTTCACAAAAGGTTACCCTTGGTAAATGAATGGTGATGTGCAGTACTTGAGCCATATCTTACCTGAGAGGAGCTTCCTAGCATTGTTCAGTGTCAGTGTTTCAGATCTGGGTTAACAATATCCAGAGAATTTAAAAACTTGCTTGTAAGATGTCTAAAATTAAGGACAGTTTTTTAGAACCACTGCGGTAATAATAGAATGATGTTTCAAAGATAACAGTTCCAATGTGAGACAGATGGGCTGTTTAACTGCGCTTAGTGAGAGGAGGGGATCTGATTCAGTGGGAGTATTTTCACGTCTTCTCTTCAGTGCCCACAGCCTGGCAAATGTTGTGACATCATTAAGCTGAACTGCTGATTTTAGATGGGTCTGGAACAAGAACGGGCAGGGGTAACTCAAGCTTCCTGCTGAAATGTAGTTAACTAATTTACTCGTGTCACTATTTCTGATAATTACTTTTCACCAAAATATTTTGCTGTGCTTGTGTGTAGAGGATTTCATTCCACAAGTCAACACCCTAAGTGTTGTAGCCTCGCAGGATCTATCAACAGCTTCTATTAAGAGAGAATATAATCTTGGTGAGAGCAGTGGCTAACACTTCTCTTTTCTATTTCTCAGTAAAGTCTACTGCATACTCACTATCAAGGGATGTACATTGGCACAGATGACATAGTTCACAATATAAGGGGAAGTAACATACTGAAGCAAGCAAAACAAGGTAAAATGAATGACAACTGACAAAAAAGCAAGTGAACTCAGAATATTTTTTTTTCAAATGAGAGGAATAAAAATATGTTAAGTGTGTACATAAGCAATGACACATGCAGAATAAAAAGAGATAAATAATGGGGGGAGGGTTAGAGGACTGAGGAGTATCTAAAAGCAGAAAAAAACTTCTCAGGTGCATATCTGCAAGGCTTTTGGATCATACTAGAAGCTGAGGTGACATTGGGAGCCACAGCAAAATTAAAGCTTCATGCCTTCTTGAAAATAATGCTTAGTATCCTGGACCTACCACTTCATCAGTATCTAAGCCATTCAGGCAGCGCCTGTCATTTCATTAATAAATTTCAGTGAGTAAATGAGATCAACTCAGTTTTATGAAGGAATCTCTAATGACCCTATTTTTTGATTTTTGGAACGGGAAAAAAACCAAAAAATATTCACTTTTAATGCGTTACATGATATTTATGGAGGATTTGTGGTGCACAGTCCTTTGTTCCAAAGCCAGCAAACCAGATAGTATGACAATCATCACCTTATCATGATTCATGGAACAGAGCACTAGGGGAATCCAGCATGCAGTTGAATACAGACAGCTGAGCACTGGCACAGGCAAGAGAAGGTGTAAAGGACTCGTAAGAGATTACTCTGTGGATTAATCAGTCTTCTTTTCTCAAATGCACACCTATGCAAGATGGGCACAACTTGTTTGAAATGGAGTAATGACTGTGATGTGGGAAACTAAATGTCAACCTCACTTCTTGGGGTTCTCAGGCTGGAGATGGGGTGAAGAGTTGAAACAAAGAGTTTTGACTAGACAAATCTGCTGTAGACACTTTGTGAGAGTTGGCTGACCATATCTCTGGTTGTAAGGCAAGGTAGACTTTTTCCAAGAAAGCTTCTGCTTTATTTAACGTACATCTTAGGAACTTCTGGGTAGGTAATATTAATACTGTATTTATCTGTTACAGACGGTCTTGCATAGCACTTTATCTAGGCTTTAGATAACTTATTAAATCAGTTCCTCATAGAGTGATCTTTAAATAAAAGAGATAGAAATTGTTAATTATAAACCTACCCCAATTTAACTACTTATAGCAAGGAAAATGTACCTTTTTTTGAATTATTTTTTCTTTAGTTGGGAAGAATGTTATCTAGAAACTAAATGCTGTGACCTCATAGCAAGCAGTGATCTTGAAATATTAGACTGGAATTCACATCCAAATATAAGAAGATATTGATAACAAGATACTGCTTCAAAAAGCTTAGAGCTTGATCTGAGTTTATTTAATCATCTTCTGATTTAAGAGTAAACGTTAAAATATGCATATACAGTATGTAAAATATACATCGGTATGTAGACCTTGTACAATGTTTAGAAATTAATGATATATGCATGCAGGTAAGATGACATATAATAACAGAATGTCTGACTGATTAAAAAAATTATGTTTTAAAACACTTCATGGTCACAAAAAATCTAATCAAATGATAATGAGCTGTAAGTATACTTCACATTACTATCGAAAGTAACTGTCCCAGTGTATCTTTCACTGCTAGATGCCAGTCTTACTAAATAAATAATCTGAGTTTATCCAATTAGCCTGGACAGTTGCAGACTCACACAGTTGTCTTCCAAGTCTCAACCTGCAAGAGCAGGTCACTAAAAATTCTGTATTCTGATTATGATAAAGCATATGATGATAGGCCTGGAAAAAACAGTAAAGTGGGCTTGAATAAAGCAAAAGTGGAAATATATCCGTTCAAATGGTAAGACTCAGGGTGTGATTTGTGGTAAGACAATCTTAAGATTTTCTCACTCAGCTCTGTAAGAAACCTGGTTTTGATGCAAAGGAGAAAATCCATTATTTAGCATTATTATTCAGTCTTCTGTCTTTAATTATCATAATCAATAGCACTTTAAAGTGTTCTTTTAGGGCAGATACCAAAATATATCTTAAAAAGTATGTGAGAGTTGACCATGCAAAGCTAAAAATGAATTTGTACCAACAGGTTTCACTACTATAGGGCCTTCAAATATCAATTGCAAGAAAATTGTCTAACCAGATTGAATTCAGTCTGCTTTTTCTCTTGCAATGTTTGCAGAACAAATGAAGCTTTTTCTTTGTTCCATCTTTGTGCTTATCACAATATGCATCATCTGTGTAAACCAAAAAGAAACTAAGAATATTTTACTGTATTGTTACTATTTGAAGTTTATTGTATTTTCTGTTTATGTTTTTCCTTTGCAATTCTAACAATTCCCAGAATTAATGTAAATACACATAAGCTGAAGTTGTTTCTATGGTTGTTTAGATTTAACATAAAATACATAAACAGGACTTGAATCAAGGAATTAGAACTCACATGTTTCTCCTAAGTTAACACTCCAACAGCTTGCTTAGATACGTTTCTTTATGGTTTTCTCAAAGCTTTAGCAGAAAGGATAGAAAGTGACACTCCTACACTTAAGTCATTCGGTAGGGCACCTCTTTCTTTGGAAAAAAAGGAAATGTAGGATTAGTCACCCATAGGCAATGGAAGAAAAGCATTCTATTGTTTGCATTTCACAGGAAAGACAATTATATAAAAGTGAAACACCATTTTAAGTTGTCTCTTTTAGAAGAGTGTAGCAGGTGCACAGCACTTTGTGAGGATCACAGTTTTCTGAGATACATAGCAAGATTGTGAGGATTAGCCACTGAGTAACTTTCAGGCACTTCGGAGAAGGAATGCCTGATCTGTGGCACCCACTTTCATTTTGGTGGAAGCCAGCTTCTATCCTCAACAAATATGAAGGAGTTCTGGACACCAAGCAGGTATGATGAAGTATGTCAAGAACTCTGAAGTTAAAATATGAGGAATCCTCCAGAGGTCAGACCAAATAACCGTTTTCATTGACAGGCAGTTGCAAATGAAGATCCGTTCTTCACATAAGACCTTGCATATTTTGGATCTGGTCCTAAATTCAAAACAGGACATACCCTCTCCATAATATGAGATTTCTGTACCTGCACCAGAATTCATAGGATGAGTAGAAAGACACTTAAAGTACTCCTTAGGTAACTGAAAAGGTGAAGGTGTGTTTCAAATACTGCTTTCCTCTGGGATGACAAATCTTAGATTGGCCCAGTCTCGGGGTAACACACTCCCCTTTGGTTTCCAGAGCTAAATTGCTTCCTGGAGTTAGGTGCTAAAGTCCTGAACTTAAAAAAAAAAAAAAAAAATTTCTTTCAAAAAGGGTCATACTGAGTTTTAAAACAAGATGCTTTCTCTCACAAAGGACACATGTTCAGTTTTGTGTTTGAAATAACTCACCAGAATATATTGAAGGATTTTGATGTTTTTATATTCTTTTTAAGAGGTTTTTGGCATTTTATATCACTAGACATGATTTTTGGGAGCACAATTTAACTTTCTTAAAGCTTTTTCATTACAGCTATAATAGTTCATGAACAGAAGAGTGAATATACATGAGTGAATATACATGAGTGTCATTCCGTTACCTCAAGGGGAGGCCCCTTTTCATATGTGGAAAAAGAAATTTAGATTATCTAGCTCTGTCATTTGTCACTTTTAAGGCTTATTTTTTCAGCATTTACTCAAAAGCACAGTTTTTTGGATAGCTTTGCTACCAAAATCTTTGCGAAATTTCAGGCACCTCTAGGCTCTAAAACAAGAACTCCTGAAAAACTGAAGTTCATAAAGTAGTGGTCAGATTCCTCTTATCTGAACTTACGTTCTATTATAGAAATACCACTAGATCATAATGACAGTCCTATATGTCTGTTGGTGTATTTTAATGGAATTATGAAACTATACCATGGAAGATTTTTAATCTTCAGAATTTGAGATGCGCCTGAAAAAGTATCTTGATTAAAAAAAAATAAATAAAAAGAAAATAACAACAACAAAGGTAAACTAAAATAACAACAAAACCCAGATTTCTACTTATAAAGATATGCTTAATGTTTTTCCAAAAGACTTCTTCTGCATGTTGTTTGGCTTTTCCAAACAGTGTTTGCTTCTGTTTTCTGAAATATAGCTATAGGTCTATGCATATTTTATCTCTGCCTTTTTAATGCTATTTCTAGCTAATTATACCAGTGCAAGAAGCCTAAAGCAAATACGATTTTATCAGTTTATAATATGAAAGGTGTCTTGCCCTCAGTGTATACTAAGATCTGTACATGCTATTATTATTAGCAAGCACTCCACCTACTGGTTCAAATTATGCCAGGCAAGTAATCAAAAAATAGTTCATGCTCTAATAAGAGCTTTACTTCCTAAAGGTACAATAATTCTGATTCTCAGTACTTTAAGTATTTATACATCTTCTGTGGAGCCAATCAGGTATACATATGCCTTTAAGCTGCTATTTACACTCATTAACAGAATTCACCTAATTTGCTTTCAAAAATACTATCCTAACTAATATTTCCCAACCTTAGCTGTGAATGTCAATTAAATATGTGCCAAATAAAAGCAAAAGGTACAAAAACCACAAGATGTTTTTCTTTTGGTATTTCCTATGTATGTGATCTCTAAAAATGAATTTTAAGAGGAGGATTTAAAAACCCCGTGAATAAAAATACAACCTGGGATAGTAAAAGTAAGCACTGAAAAATATGTAAATGCTGATCAAGCTCTTAATTCTTCATCTTCATAACCTTGATGAAGTCAATAGAGGAGAAAATACTTTAGTACAGTGGTGAGCTTTTTAGCAGAATTAAGATAAAATAAACAATTTATAGTTAAGCAGTTTCAGTAAAATAGGCTTCCTTTTTTAAGATACACGCACATGTACACACATGTGTCAGCGCCATCTTTATTTTTTTTCAGTAGACTTGTTATGCAATTATTTGCTTGTAATCTACATAAAGGCTGGATATTATTTCTTTCACACACACACATTTCCCACTGAAATCTATGGAACATTTGTATATTCTGGCAATGCTTCTATTCGTGTATAGTTAAATACAGCAAATGACAGGGACTCATAGATGAAATCAGATTAGGTATGGATGCAGAAGTGAGAGCTGCACCAAAATAACATTACTTTAAGAAACTCTGTTTCAAGAAAGCATGCTATTTTTCCAGACATAAATATATTGCAGAGTATATGTTTCCTAAAAAGTCACTTGAATTTTGTTATCAAATTTCCATCAAGTACACTATCAATGATGAGATGCCTTAAGCATGTTCATTTTCATTGATATAATGAGGTCTTCTGCTTTCAGCAACTTTATGTAGTGTTAACTGAAACAAACACTGACACAATATGGTATCATGTGATAGGGAAGTCATGCACTAAGGTCTAAAGATTGTCTTTCCTGCCCATTCCAGCTGCTGTATTTCAATACTACCTAGAAGCCTGACATAGTGGTACACATGTCAATATCAACAAATGCAGTTGTAGATGAAGTAATTCCTTACAGGAAAGAAATTTAATGTAAAAAAAAAAAAAAAAAAGAAAAGAAAGAAAAAGTAATCCACTAAAATAAACATAAAACAAAGAATGTGGAAACACAGCATAAATCTACCCAACAAAATTTACCTGACCCTTTAAAGCTCACCAAAACATGACAGAAGATCCCCTTGATAGTCTGTATGATATATATGTTCTGAGACTGTGCTGCCCATATGCTCAATAAAACTGTTGAATCTCAAAGTTATAATAATTTGCAACGAGGTGCCAGAACCAATTATTAAATATCATATGATCCAGCAGAGATGAAATAAAAATATACAGGGTCGATTTTGCTGGCTCTGACTGTTATGAAGATTATAAAATACTTAGAATTGCAGTTTAACTTAAGGGGAGTCTTAAACACTTCCTTATGCTTAAATTTTGCTCATAGCAGAGTATCTGAAGCCAAATGCAGATGGTACATTTTTCTAGGTACAAAGAGAAGATTGCCCTTATCGTTATTGATTTGAATATCAATTTAATAAAAAAAATCTATGCTATTATGATATCTTTTAATAGCATAAACCTTTGTTGAAAAGAGCAAGTGACAGCCAAAAGTACAATTCAAGTGAGAAAAAAGGTACAGTGTGATTAGATCAGTGAATGATACCATCTCAGCCAAATAGCTGCCTATAGTGGGGAAAAAGAAGACACTTAGGAGTAAGTGTAAACAGTCATTATTTATTTACCATGACATCTCTTAAACATGTATGAGTGAATGTTTTAAATACTAGTCCCCATTTTTTAGCCAAGGTCAACTCTTTCACACTGGTCTGTGCTTTTCTTCAAGCTGTAAAACCTGAGGTTGACCTGAGATGTTTATATAATTATTTAATTTTTATTAAATACTAGAGAGGAGTTTCACTGAAATGATTATTTATGAAGTTTTCCATAAAACCACACAAATGTGCTGTCAGATTAACTTCAGAGCATTTCCCTACTGTGTGTGTCTATGAACTAAATATTTAGTTATACATCAGGATGAAAATAAGTGTTTTATTTCTACCAGTGGATGCAACCTTGATCTTAATGTATTATGGCTGCAAGCATCAAAATGCTGTTGCTGCAGGAAAAAATGTATTTCTGCCCTCAGTTACTGGAGCACTGCAAGAATAGGACCATGTTTGTCTGTGTATGTTTACAGCACCTGTCAGCCGATACACGAGAAACAAGAAGAGTAATGTAAACTGATCCCCGCCTTTTGCTGAATATTTAATGCAGTCTGCTGGAAAGAAAAGCACAAACATTCTACTTTTCTGAAGCCTGTCTTCCTTGCATTCTTCTAATTTTCTCTGGGGACGGATGGGTTTCGAACTTGGTCACTGCTAGTGCCCATTTGCTTCTTGATCTTTACTTTTCAGTCTTGGCTTTCTTCCTGTCTCCTGAAACTAAATTTAATTCATTTCAGCCACCTCACAGCTAAGTTGTGTGTATATATTTTCAAGGAAATTTGATTGTCTGTATAGATTTTTAAATCAGCTTTCAGATCAAGTTCAGAAATTTGTAAACTGTTGTGTTGTTGAGTCAGGCAATAGTGGAACAGAGACCTCAGATGCACATCACCCGGTACTATAAAGTGATCTTTAAATGGGACAACTAGGGCATAAGTAGATTAAAGTGGCCAATAATGGGAAAACAAGTGCACATTCCAAGAGCAGTTGCAAGAAATTTAAGCCTCAGGAAGTTACATTATATATTTTATTAAATTGAGGGTACATTCACACTTATTGCTGCTTGAAATTTGAACCAGTATTTTCTGTCTTTGGTTACCTTACTTTAGGATTCCTTAATGGGCTGAAGATGTAATGCATAATATCATATGACTGCTTTAAGTTTGCAAGTTAGTTTTTCAAAAGTTGTAATTTAATTTAAATTGACAACTCTACAATAAACCACTGTTATCTCATAGCAAACAGTATATGAAGTAAAATGCATGTAACAAGACCCTAAGAGTCTAACAAAATCCCACTTCTTTGTCATTTTAACCTTGTTTGCAGCAGAAAAACATCTAATTTTGAGCAGCACTACCAGTTAGCACCATGTAAAACATTAGCTTTTGAAAAGGTTTAAATCCTATATATGTTCAGAGCCTGCTGTTTTTCCAATAATCAAGAGAGAATGGAAAAAAGATTGAGCATCCCATTGATGTACAAAGAATGAATTTATGCATACTCCAAAGGAATCCTTTTTAAAATGCTATCTTAAGTGTTACCTGTTCACATAGGAAAATAGGGAATCTGATCAGTGCCAGACAAGATAAACTGTGTCAGGAAAAAATCACTTTAAAAATTACATGTGATGCTCTATGTAAATTGTGAAACATCAGAATTTCTAAGAGGCTAAAGATTTGGTTAATCAAACAAAATGAAAGAGGCGTGGCCTTTCCATCTCCTGAATATTGAAAGAATCAGAGGTTGCTTTGCCAGTCTCAAGACCACCATCTCTATGAGTGCCAAATACATTCTCTGATGTGAGATTGATTCAGAAGCTGTACTGAGGCCGGATGGCTACCTGTGGAGAAGTCATTGCAGTTAGTTCCAGATGGAAAATATAAAAATAATTATTTTGTGTGATTACTGATTTGTTTAGCAACTCCATGGTTCCACCTTGCTTAAGCTTGGGATATTTTCCTGGGAACCTCATAATGACATTTTATGCAAAGATGCTTCTGCTAGTTTTGGGAGAAGAAGAGAAGAGGCAAACCTGATTTGATGCCATTCTTTCCCACTGTTATTTTAGTGTATTCTTATGGAAAGTAACTTTTATCCCCTTTATAGAACACTGTCCTGCAATAATGTCTATATTGCTGAAAAAAAAGAATTGAATAAAAAAAAAGATACTTCTGATACAGTGCCACCAATTTCTAGGTGCTAGAGATGAATATATAGTCTCACAAATTTTGAAGACTGACGCTTATAGGAAGGATAGGCTTCTTTGCATGTCAGAAGTACCCTTTCTCACAGGATTATCATGATCTTGGTTTTGCAACAACAATATATTTGTGGTTTAATCTGGTTGAGTAATTTGGTAAGAATTTGGAGAAATATTGGATTAAAAGTTGCAAAAGATGAACATATAATTAAAACTCTGAAAAGTGTAGCATAGCCAATTATATTCCAGCTTCGTCTGGGCTATGTCACATTTTAATGTTCTGTCAGTTTGATATTTTTCAGAAGTTGATCCTCTATCAATGAAGAGCATTGCAAATTCATAATGTGTCAAAGAGAATTATATATTATTAGCTTTATGTGCATTCCTGTATCCATATGTGTATTCAGACACACACACACATACAGATATGTATATGTATAATTCAATTTCTAAATGCTTTGGAGTTATTCTAAATGTCCATAAAAATATAAAAATTTTCTCTGGCCTGTTGTTTCTGTTAATAGTAAACAGTATACAACACCATATACACCATAGGTTAAGAAAAATCTAAAGGTGAAAAGCTTTTACAAAGTTTTTGCATACAGAAATAGGGGGTCCTTTCTGATATCTACTCCATGTACATATTAATGTACAAGGGTTTATTTTTTCTGATAATGGTATTTTTATTCATCTTCCTAGTGAATATTCATAACTTATGCTTCACCACACTGTAAAAACATGGTGCAATTCCCAGTATGGAGTGACTTTTAGTTGTAATAAGATAGAAAACATTATTCACAGATGTCAGTGGCAGGAAAGAGTGATTCACTGTGTTGTGGAAAGGGAAGCTGAGAGTGATACACTGCTATGTAAGTTTAGGTTATTTAGATCTGGTGGCTGATTTCAGATGCTGCCTTACCATGTAGTCAACAAAGTCTCAGAAGGCATTTTAGAGTACCTGAGCAACATCTGTCTTTTAGCTCTGCAGGAGCTCTTTGATGAAGACAGCTTAATGTGACACCCACCAACTAAAAAAACCTGAAGGAGGTTGAGATGTTACACTGTTGTAGAAAATATGCACTTGATGCTTGGAGGCAGAAAAATCAAAAAACTTGAATTAAGACTGATAGCATTAATCAACCTGTGGGGTTGTTTTTCTTATTTAAGATAATGTTTTTAGTTTCTGAAATGCCCCAAACTTTAGGTTATCTACCCTTCATCCTAACTTAGATTTCAGTGAAGACTAGAATACTTTTATGTGTTTCTAATGAAAGGTGTTGACACTAAGAAATAATTAGAATAGGACTGATTCCATACCCAGTGGAGTAAACGCAAGGACTGACTGATTTTTGTGGGTGTTGGTTCATCTCTATATTGTATTTTCAGCCACTTCCTAAGACTAATTCTTCTCTAACCCTATAAGGTTTGCTGTTAGTAATCAACAGAAGTCAAATGAGGATAGAGAAAAAGTTTGGAACAACAAGTAAATGTGAATATAAATATTAGCAGCACTAATTTCTTAAGACTAAAAGTTAGGTTGTGAGGAATAGAAGAAAGGTACATTGTAGGAAAAGTGTCTTTGAGGAAATGTATGGTGATTAAAATTTCTATGCAATAGAAAAGAAATCCTATGAGCTGCAGATGATGGTTGCATTTTGTGTTACTTCTTTGAGCCGTATATGCCAGTCAAACTCAGCATAAACTTGGACATGATTGTTTTGCTTGAAATTGGATCTATCATCTGTGTAAAAGCACTTTTTTCCTTTTTGCTTGAAATCCTCATTTCTCAAGTTCCTTCGCTATTCTAAAGGCTAAGGCTGAGTCAAAAATTTACAGGGAAATGTCTGTCATCCCTCTGCCCAGCTGACTGAGCTGCTTCAGTTTCCTTGTTCCAGGCATTTAAGTGCAACTGTGAACGAAGGGAAAACAGCAGGTCTTTGACCTTTCTTCACCGTCAAGAGAAGATATTACTATGAAAACACACAATTCCTTATTAATGCTTTGTTAAAGTTATGATTTAGTCAAGAATTTGTAGAAAAATTCATAAATCCATGTTATAGGTAGGTAAGAAAGGGGCAATTCAGCATCTACATTTCAGCTTTGTTTTGAGCCACCTGCTGAAGAACCTACACAAATAAACCTCCAAAGAATTTTAGCTTTTGTAAAGTCTTATAATTTCTTTATATACTTACATTTGGGGTTTTTGTTAAATAATAGTCTTCTATTATTATTTAGTAGGCTAAAATAAAAAATAGGTAGTTCAAAAAAAAGGTGTTCAACTCTGAATGGACAATGTATGCCACTATTAGAATCACTACTGACAGCTTCAGAAAGCACTGGTTTTCTGTTCAACTGTAACCATGTAATAAAAAGCTTTTAAGTTTGCATCTTAGTTCAAGGTTTTTGATATAGAAATAGATATTTGTCTTCTGCTGAATTATCTCCTTCATAGCTTCCATTACATTTTATATGTGTAGGCCACAAAGAAAAGAAAAAATTCACATCATGCTTTGAGTACTTTTCTCTCTAGCAATCTGTTTCCTAACGTAATGCAAGCACACATGAGTGGAGCCAAAGCTAGTCTGGTGTCCAGAATGAAATAGAAACCAAGACAGCTAGTCTGGTGTCTAGAATGAAATAGAAACCAAGTCAGTATTCTGCAACACCAGCTACAGTCTCACAGGTGTGAAAGTGATCTGCCGAAATTGCCCTATGAATACTTGAAAAATGAATGGGGACAATGAACCTGAAAAACGGATGGGGACATCTCAACACAACACATGTTGAATCCTTCTTGACCTTAGGCTACACTCTTGTCAGTCCCCTCTCCACAGACAAATAAAAGTGCAATTAACTCCTAGACCTTTGAAACCTCATAGGTTTAAGAATAATAATGTTTAGTTGTACTCTTCTGGAAGAAAATTTATAGTCACAGACTATGGAAGAAATTATATGCAGGTGGGCTGCCATAATACAAGAATTTGACTTCATTTAGCACAGGAAGCTGAGGGTGTGAAAACATTAATGCTGACACACTATCCAGATGGCTAGTTTACCATGTGCAAGAAGACAGTACGGCAGTGATTATGCTGGAGCCAAAAATTACACGTGGAGATGGAACAAACTTCAAAAAGTCAGTCTCTTAAATGTGCCATTATACAAATTAATCTAAACTGATATGTTCATCTATTGCCCTACTAAAATATTGCTGATAGAATATTACAGACAAGCTGTTCTGAAAACCAAGATATTCTTTTATTGCTATTTTTACGGTGACTGAGATGCTCCATCAGAACCTTTTCTGTATATCCATTCTTCGCAGTGTTATATGAGAGTCAGTCTATGTGCTTGAAAAACATGGATGTGCATCACAATGAACATGGCAGGTGAAATGAGTATTAGCATATTTAAATAGGCTCTCTAAAGCACAGGAGTTTTGTTACTTTGGAGCAAGAGAAGGAATCTTAAAAGAACTTTCAGATTCCTACAGTCTCTTGTTAAACCTCTTAAGAACTAACTAGAAGTTCCAGTCCTGAGCAAAATTATCCTCCCCTTGGTCAGGAATTATCTTGCTCAAATGAGTAGTTTAGTCCAGTCAGCTGTTTAGAAAACTGGTTTGGTTGGTTTTCTTTTTTTTTTTTTAATTTTGGCTATACTAAATAGCCATTAAACTGAAGCAAGTTAGCTTTGAAAATATTTGCCAGAATTGTTCTTTGAATATTCTGAAAATGGAGAAATTCTGAATTTCTAGAAACCGCTTCCTAGGATTAATGGTAGCAATGTGAATTGTTTCATATTTGCTTATGAAAAAAACAGCCCTTTTGAAGAAGGTTTTATATTCCTTTATGGATATTGTGCTCCCTGCAGAAGTTTTAAAGCATAACTGAACGCAGTAGGCAGAGTGATGTACTATCTAGGAAGTCCAAGCATTTGTCTTTAGTATATGATCTTGAAAAGCTGGGGTTTTCTCTTTTCTTCTCTCACTGTTTTGTTATTTATACAAACTAGCATATTAGTGCTTTGATTCAAAGATATCCTTTCGCTGTGTGCTTTTATAGCACTTAACCTGATGGGGCTCCAATCCCAAATGAGGGTCCAGAAATAATCAGAGTAGACAACAAAATAATTTTCATTCTTTACGTATATGTTTGGAAAACAAGAAAAACTCTCCTACTGACACAAATGAAAATTAACTATCCCGGCTGAAACCAGAACAGCATTCTATGAGGATATAGCATATCTTTGTCTGATGCAGCTCAAAATATCTGAATTTGGAGTTAAAGTTTAGTTGTGTGTGAAGCAAAATTGCATCAGACAGTAGCTTAAGTGAAAGACATTGAGAGCAGATTTTGTGAAACAGGGTTCACTTCATGAGGAGACTGAAATGCAGTGTTGAACATGTGCTGGATAGTTTGTTTTCAGAATAAGACTCCCAGTTTATTAGAAATGTCTACGCCGTCCTGAAGATTTTAAGAATATTACAAAATATTTGCCTGCCCAAAAGCAAGATGATTCACTAAATCTCAAAGCAGAAACTCATGCTGCAAATGTAGCACTGAAAACCCCATGGGCAGGTCAATTTCCTTAGCTTGCTCCATTGCAGGTATGTATGTTCAATCTTTTTATTCCTTGAATGGTGAAATTGTGTATGTACAGTGGGTGGTACTATTTGGTATTCTGTTTCCTTTTCGGTGCATACTATTTAATTTCTGTCTTAAACACACACACACACACAAAAGAAATACGTTTTTTTCAAAATTTTTTTTACTACCATTCTATTTATTTATTTTTGCTTGTTTTATAGCAAAGATAAGAGTAATATCACCCATTTTCAAAACTGAAATGAGGGAAACAGAATTTAGATTCAAGTTAATGTTGTGTTCTGTTAGCACTGACTATCATGATGTCCAACAGTGTTTCCTTGTTTCCATGTATTTCTTCATTGATATCTCTATCTGAGTTGTTGCTCACTTAATTGTTAGAATATAAGCTTCCAGGGGTGGACACCACCACTTTTTCTGTGTTAGTGCAGAACTAGGTGTAATGTGATTCTACTACATGACATTTAGAACAGCATTTAGTGAAGGAATTAAAATTACCAGAAACTGATGTCTTTTCAATCTCCTTGTTCTTAGAAATGGCTAAAACTGTTTTAGCTTAATTGTTTCAGAATTATCACCCTAAATTAGACACTAAGAAAGAAAAATTACAGCCTACAACAGTAAGCTTGGCAAAGTTACAATTAACTGAAAGCAGCCACATAAGGAAAAATGTCAAGCAACTCTGAAAATAGGTCTCATATGCCTCATCAATAACGGGACAACGCAAACATTTAGGCCAACTGCTCAACTTGCAAGTAGCAAACAACTTTTAGATTAAAATTGGAACCAAAAAAAAAAAAAGCAGCGTTTTTTTTTTTTTCTGCCTGAGGTCAGTTTCTCAGTTCTGGTATGGGCATTTGTGTGCACTTAATGAATGGCTTTCTGGAAGTTTCCTCAATCATTTTTCAAGGCAGTTTTGTGATAAAATGAATGTTAGTCATTGTTTTCTACACAAATGCCAGTAGATATTGGCACACAACCTTTCTTTACTAAATTGTAGTAGAACCACTATTGGAAAAATTCCTCTATTCTGTGAAAGTCAGATCACATGGACCTAACCTAGTTGAGACCCATAGAAGTGTCTGGATTACCTTAATAGGAACCAAAGAAGGCTGTCTGCTGACCGTAAACAGGAGAGGGAGCTCCAGAGATGCAAGAGCTATTCATGGTGTTCTATTTGGTAATATAGACAATTCAGAGATTTTTCATTTACATAAAGAAAATGCCACTAGAGGCTTTGAGTTAAATATCAGACACATGACAGACGTCTTGTCTTGGAGAGTTAGCTGATTTTGTTTTGTTTTCATGTGCTTTGTGAAATCTTCCTGTAAACCACTCTTGCCATTCAAAGTTTGAGTGTTACTAGAGTCTAAAATGCTAGTCACTGCATTGCTGCATAGTTGCTGCGTGTATTGAATAACTGCAGTCACAGTACAGGCATAGTATAAATCAACATATACCACACCAAAGTCCATCATATTTTTCTGTAATGGAAAAAGAAAACAGCTATGTTGTTCTAAATACCATATATGGTAAATTATTGGATATTGACTTTTGTGGGCAGGCAGCATTTTTTCAAATTCTTAAGCCTAAATGGTTTTTATAGTAATCATGGCTGTCCCTCTCTGGTTTTTATTTCAAATTCAGAACTAAAGTGTATTTTCTGGTTCATGAAGCTGCCATACAGAACAGGAAGAAAATGAGATGAGTTATGAATTCTTTGCAACACAAGTACATCTTAGAGGAGTTGCATAATAGAAAATGTCAAATTCTTCTAGTTCTTTTATTTGACCTGTTAAGACATCCGCCTTCCATTTGGTTTGGTGAAAGCTCTTGCTCTAAGTTAACATGATTACTTCTTTGTTTTCCTTATTCTAACTTTTGACATTTTTTTTTAAATCCATATTTTGGAAATCATAATTTTGATTAATCAGTTTAGCAGAAATAAGTAGGAACAAGTTGCCTTCAGGGACCTCCTACATAATGCAAGAAATTATAATGAAGGAACATGTGCAAGCAAAAATAATAATAAAAAAATGTATGTGTCTTTTGTTAATGTAATATATTTGATATATAGAATTTTCAGTGAAACTCACACGGGACTGTGTCACCAAACTCTTCTGTGCACCGCCCTTGTTTCACAGATCTAATATCAAGTGCAGAGGAAAAGCAAAGTGTGACAAGGTGGGATTTTTAGCAAAAATAGCAATGGAGGGAGTCTAGAAGAAAGAAGAGCTAAAGGATCAGAAAAAGCCGGCACTAAGTAGCTTTTTGAAATTATTTTCTAATTGGACCAACATTTACCTGTCCACATTTCAAAAATCTATGAAGTATGAATTAATTATTCTGAAAAGAGGACTGAGTGGATCCTGTCTCTCCATATTAGTTTTACATATAGAACTTGTTGAGAAATATGTTGAGTATTTGTTTAGATGCAATATTAGAAAATATTTTATCTTCGCGACTTCTTTTCTGTTTTACAGCACAGGAAGTCAAGCTTAAGGGCAGCTTAAGCTGTCTTATGGGTATATCATTCTTTAACAGAATACTTTACAGAAAATCACCAAGTGTTATTTACAAATACGCTGCATTAAATCTATAGAATAAATGGAGACAGTGCATCTGTATCCAAGAACACTGCATATACGAAGATCAGTCATTATTATTCACTTTCTAAGTAGTCAATTTTGCATGACTATTCAGGAAACTAAACTGAATTAGCCCTTTTGACCTCAGGAGTCTTACACAGTTAAATATTTATGAAACATCAGAACATGATAGTGGCTATTATGGCTCCTCAATTTTAGCAATTAATTTTATTGACAGAGCAATAAGGACTGCTTCTTTAACAGTGTGGCAACATCATAATTCACTTTCTATTTGTTTAACAAAAAAACAGATCAAGCCACTGCATCTTGCTTATACCAAATGGGCAACTTCCATCCTGATAAAGCTCTCCTGAAAAACCATGTGAGGCCATGTATGTATTTCATCATAAGTGAGTCTGCCATGTTGCCATAGTACATGTTGTGCTTTCTTTCTCAACACATTAAAGATAATCAATATATTTTTTAAAAGCACACAGTCATCCTCTGAATCAATTGAAAAAATTCTCATGCCATTTAATTTGCTTAACTCTCTCTAACCATTCTAGTCTTGTATTTTGATTTTACTCTGCACACTGAATGCTGTGTTTTGTTTTCAACAGATGTGACTTTGAGTGCACTGAAGAACAATTTATGCATTAGACTCAGAATTTTTAATGAATGTGCCCTCTAATGATTTCCTCAGTCTAAGCAGACACTTAAAAAGTGACACTGAAACCAAGAAAAATTACTTAAAGGATCAGTTACATGTAAAATGATGAAATCAATAACAATATTTTCTCTGGGATTCTTTCTCTTCGATAAGCAAAATCTTAAGTTAAAAGCCACATTAAAATTTAATCACAATCTGTGTGCTTTAGCAATTGATAATTTCTGGACATCTGTCTTCTGTTTTGTTGAAGTCTTGTATTCCTTCTGGTTTTGTCTTGTCTTTTCATAGTAAGATTAGGTACATTTGAAATTTTCAAAAAAGGAAAAGGGTTTATAATTCAGGCTAGAAAAGGCATGGCCTACACATCTTTATCTTTTTTTCCTTTTTAAACAGTCAATTCTTAACCATAGTATAAATAAAGGAAAATTATAACCTCAAAATAATTGTGTTGCAAAGTAACAAAAAAAATGTTAGCTCTCCTATGACCAGAAACTACAAATATTTTTCTTTTTTTCAAATTTTGTACATTGATTCTATTTACCTTAAATGAAAGCAAAGTTTATTATACTTAGTTTATACAAGCTATTTCATCTTTCAAAGTGGTTTTTTGCTTCATCTTAGATATTTTTAACAATAACTTGGTCATAGAATAGTTGTAAATGCACAGGAATGATGTTAATTGCATTTATACATATTCCTGAAAACTTTTGCTTTTGGAAGGATAAAAGCTTAAGTGCTAAGATGGCATATTTTGTAATCTAACAGCAGGTTTTATAGGAACAACTACAGCAATTGCTCCTGCCCCTTGCTTCCTCTCCACCTAATTTCTCAGAGGAGGAGAATAAAGAAAGATTATATTTCACAGAACTTCCTCTGATTACAGCTCCATTCTGTGATCACCTAACATGTCTGCAGAGACTTGCAGTGATAATATAGTATTTATTATAGGAGGACTATTTAGGAAAATCAATATGTTCAATGTAGGCTGTGCATTTAAGTCTTGAAGGCTGAGATAGCTGACATAGTGATCATACTATAGTGTCTTGTGGCAAAACATTTTTCACTCTATTTCAGTGTTCTTGAGTTAATCAATAAGGTTAACTACATTTGTCAGGATTAGGGTCAATAAAATTTGTACTTGTTCAATATCAGAAATAATGTAAATGCTTGTATTTGCTTTTGTCATACTTTGCATCAGATGCTAATTAATTAAACTTCTGCTGAAATTAATAAATAAGTAATAATTACATACACACATTAAAAAACATAATTCAAAATGAAGCAGATTGCTGTTTCTTGAAAATATAAGTATCCATATAGTATGTCAATTAAGAAAAAAACTGAAATATTCCAAATATGTCCACAATATGTCCAAATATGTCTGCAATATGTCCAAATGTATGCACAATATTACAAATTTCAGACTATTGCATATTTTAGCATATATAGTGTTTAGAATATGTACATTGAAGATGATTATCCTGAAAATGTTGGAATTGTGTACATTGGTTTTTGAAAAGAAAATTAGTTGATTTTTTAATTTATTTTATGCATTAAACATCTGGATGCAATATAAGGGATTTTTTTTAAGCTGTAACTTATAATAACACATTCTACAATCTGGATAAATGAAAACTACCAAAATATTTGTTGTTCCTTTGCTGTGCTTTTTAGATACCTTAAAACTAGCCTCAAAAATTATTAGTTTTCTATTACCATTTCACTTGCAGCATGTTTTTAAAAATATTCTTCCATCTTATTTGTAGTAACCTTGCATATTTTTGTCATTCCTTCAGCAGTTGCTTTTGACAACATTTCGTGTTTTGTTGAAGTGCTTTTTTTTTGGTCAACCATCTTGAGTTTTTTTAATGAAAGCTTTTATTCTTTTTGTACTACTGAACAGGATACAGAGTGAAAGTCTTTTTTAGAACAGAATAAATAACTGTAAATATTTAATACTTATCAGGCACTGGAAGAATAGGAAACGTTTCTTGAGGGATGATATGTCCTGCAGTTTTATTACAAGCATGCATTCTTTGTAGGATCGAAATCTATGTAATCGTGTCTTAACTACTCCCCTTTGGTTTAGTGTTTGTGGTTTTTTGCTTTTTGTGTTTTGCTTTTTTTTTCCTAATGCTAACACTTTCTTTTTAAGTGAGTCTTATGTGGTTTTTTGTGTTACTTTCTCCTTAGTATCTATGAAGCTTGTTAATATTTACATGATCTCTATTTTTTTTCCTCAATAAATCTATATCATATTATCAGTTTACATTTTCAGACATAAACACAAACATATATGCTGAATGATTCATGAATACAAATACTTTCCTTTCTTGTCTCTTTTAAAGAGTTAAAGAGACTAAATAATTTCAAATGAATGCACTAACTGTCTGCTTTTCTGAAAGCAAAAGCCAAATGAGTGGTTAAAAATATTGCAAGTTTGAAAATGCAAATGGTGTTATCCAAATATGCAGCCATATGTCCACAAGACACTCATTTTTTGGAAAATTTGTAAAGCTTTGAAGAAAAAAATATATTTAGAGATTCATGGCCCTGCTCCCCCCCCCACCTAAATGTAATTAGAAAACAACCACATTACATGAAATGTCAGTAGTACTAGTAGTGTTGCCTTTATTGTACGTTACATATTTTTCTTATAGTAACGCAATTGCTATACTGAAGATAAATGCTTTAATATGTTATAAAATTCTATGTAAAGATATGATGCTTCTTAGTAAACCATTTTATTTTCTAACAGCTATTTTTTCTAAGTGCCTGAGGAGCTAATAGAGGCTCTTCAGGTTTAGACACTCACCAAAACTTAAGCTAGTTTGCGTAATTTATGCTGCAAAGTTTATCTAACCTTTACACAACTTTGCTCTGCTGATCACAGCATTAGCAACAATAGAGGATATGAGGCCAAATCCAAGTGGTTAAACCCCTAACAGGAAAATATCAATTAATCTTTTTCAATGGAGTTGAAGTATGGGTAATCCTCTCATTAAATAGTTTGAACTTTTCTCCCAGTAAACAAAAGAGGGATAATGAGTGATGTGGTCTGACTTGTTTACATGGAGAATCTTCAAGAGGCTTAGGCTTAGCTTCTCAACACAAGGTTCTTCATAGTCACTTGTCACTAATTGCCCTTTCTAAAGACATTTGTGTCAGTTCAGAAATTCCAAAAAGAAAATACTTTCTGGTTTTAAGAATGATGATAAAAAAAGCCAATATTTTTATCTGGTAGACATTAATTTCATTGTTTGGAAAATTAATTTCCCAATTAATTAGTTAATTATATTTTTTAACTCATTGGAAACCTTAAAAAGTACTGAATTATGCTACACTGATGGCTCAAACACTTTAGGTAAACACAGGTCTCAAAGAAATCCTTCAGGGTAGCTCACTTTGACTTGAAACATGAACAGCAAAAAAAGATATTTTCTGGTTTAACTCTTTTACATAAAACCACTGTATTTTCAGAAGTATGAATTTAATTTGCAATATCTTTTGTGCTTGCTTTCTTCTCAAACCCAGGCTAGGGGTCTGGATTTTTATTTACTTTGCCTAAGAATTCAGATAGAATCAGCCATGTGAGTTTAATTTTCTGATGCCCTTTCATTTTATATTCTCCATCAGCAAGCTCAGTCATCTTGGAACAAGATGAAGTGTTTTAATAGGCAGATATAAGAATCAATTAAAACCCAGTAAGGTTAAGGAGTTTCAGTAGGGTTTTGCTGTGATAATTCATAACATCAGAGCCAGGGACCAATCATACCAGGCACAGAATATAAATGCAACTTAATAATGATTTCATCTTCAACTACTTCTCTTAGTCTTAAAAAGTTGTGGTACATATGCAAGAGGTACTAAACCTTTTCAAAACAAAGAGCTTCTACTTCTTCTAATATTTCTCTTATCTGCTATAAAAAAAAACAAGTCAAGCAAAGAAGTGCACTCTGGTCAATATTGTTTCATTAGATAGAGAACAAAACTTTTAGTGTAGCATACAAAAAATTAAGATATATAATTTTGTCTGCTATAAGAATTCCTGTGATAAAGGGGAAGTTTCTAATTTCTTGCCATTTTCAGATACAGAGAATTTGGTGGCCAGCATATTTTGCATGTTTCATTTAACAATACCGTGCTAATGAAAATTAAATCACTGGGGGGGGAGGGGGGGGAGCCAATGTCATGCTTTCACAGAAAAATGTAGTGGGTGAATTCATCAAAAGTCCCATCTCCCTGCACTATAAACCAAATCCTGAATTTGCCTGCTTAGATGAGGAAATTGTTTGTTTCGTTTCCATCTGTTATCTCTACATGATGAGGGTTTTTGCTAGGGCAATGTTTCTCCAAATACATCTGAGTGTCTCTGACAAGTCATCAAAATCCTGCACATGAAGAAAACTGTGTGTAAGTATAAATACAGGAGAAAAAAAAAAAAAAGAGCAGGAGCAAAAAGGAAACATAGACAATATACTCTTAAAATTGTTTATTACCTTCTCAGTAGAGAAGGAAGAGATTTGTAAGAAAAAGCCTTGGGGACCAAGCTGTTCTAACAGGCAGGGAGATGATTCTCCTCAATTTTATTTTCAGAGGTGTTTTGGAGCACTTACCCTTGTAGCTTAGGTTTGTCTAATTTTTCTGAACTGCTACAGCAATGCTTATTATAATGTATTAATAGGTCAAAAGATCTGAACCCTTATATCAATCATAATTTCATAATTTTCATCTTTAGGAATGAACCAAAGCTCAGCAATGTTTCCTGCGCTGTCCAGAAACACTGAGACATTTGACTAGAGAATGCAGTCTCCTTGATGGTGTTCGTATTGACAGAGAAGAACAAGTTTATCAGGCATTTAAGTTTAAAAAAAAAAAAAAAAGGAAAGAAAAAAGCCACAGCTGTTGTTTACATAGAGAAGGAACAAAATATGGAGGACACAATTCTTGCTATAAAAGTAAATGTGAATATTTATTATCTGATCAGGTAAATCTTATTGCCTGAAGTACTTTATTTTATGAAAGAGGGTCATGATTGATTTTCTGTTTCATGATATTAGGATGATCATCTGTCATCTAAATTAGGCTTCATCTTCTATTCCTTATTCCATATAACCAGAAAATTTGTTCTGAATTGTCTTTGAATTGTGCAAGACAAAATACACATTTCCCTATTGCTACAATTGTAGCAGCCCTGATGGAAAGTATGTTTCTCTCAATCTTCTTCCACTCACCTCACTCACGATTGTGATTGGCTATTTGGCCTGCATTTCAATGAAACCTAATTCATTCAATTAAAAGAAGAGCATGGATTTTCAGAAAACAGTTTTAAGAACAAGGCTGCTTAGACATGAAAATGCAGGGCTTCGACATTTTGTGAAAACTTTTTACATCTGATGAATATATATATGTGTTTAAATGTAAGTAGGAACATTTCAATTGGATTTAATAAGCATCAAGTAATATCTTTGTTATTTAAGTAAAAGTCAGACATCTCCCCCGACACCTCGTCTTTCATCAACTCTCATGAGCTGCTAGTATAACTTGAAGATGTCTTATATGCAGAAACTATACATACTGTCCACCTAAAACATAGTTTTCTTCATTTTCTGTTTGCTGAAGTCACTCACACCTGTACTCAACTTAGAGAAAAAAAAAAAGTAAAAGAAATTGTGCCAGATTCAAAAATTACATTAATAATAATTGGTCTGATGGCTATGGGAGTTGTGGTCTCCAAGGTAATTTTTTATCTAGTTGGCTAGTTGAGCATTTAGCCTGGAACTTATCGACATATAATCCTCTCTAGAAATGAAGAACTAAATATTTTATCACAATTAATATTATATTATATCACAATTAAGTATCTAATATTATATCACAATATTATAATATATTATATCTAATATTATGTCACAATTAAGTATCTGATATATAAAAAAGTTTAAAAATCCTTAAGAGCTCAGTCACAGTGAATTTACTACCGCTTGGTAAGTGTGCATGTACATTCCAGCTATGGCTATAGTGCCTGTTGATATGTTTATTCAGTGAAAGAACTTTAAGTTGAATTACCTCATAACTGACATGAATTAAGATTTTACAGGTGGTGTTTTCTTAAATGTACCAATTGATGTGTATCACTTCAGACCTTTTCAAAATCATCTCAGTTGCAGGACATGTTCTTAATGAAACTGCATACCATCACGACTCTTCTTGGGCTTTACTGTAAAAATCAGTATTAGAAGAAATTAATTTGTCTTTTGACTGAAAAAAGAAGATGGCTGCCTAAGTAAAATTATATGGCCCCTGTATTATGTGCAAGGTAATGAGATAATAACAAATGGCATTTGGAGTTATGCGGAATTGTTTTGAAATGGTGGGAAGGGAAACAGTGGAGGAAAATATTTTCATGACATAGTGCAAATAGGCGCTTGATTCATAGCCTATTATCATTTGTCTTTGTCCTAAGAAAACACATAATCTTATTAAATACCATCAGCATGAGAGGAAGTGGATTGTCTAGGTAAACACGTATGTAAGATTTCTTCTCTGAACTGAATTTGACATTGGTTTTAGACCAATTTACAGTTTTACCAGATAAAAACTTATTGATATTTATGGTTACTGTAAAAGCATACTAGGGAGGTGAGTGAAATTATTTTTATTTGTTCTGCTGGCTGTTGGAAAGATTTATAATTCCCACTTTGGGAAGGTTTAGAAAGAGGTCTTGAGCAGCTGTTATCAGAAAGGATCCTTTTCAAATATTCTTTGTGGCCCTAGGTAAAGAGCACGTCTGAAGACAATGCTCAAAGAATGGATGTCAGTGGTGCTGAATTGAAGCCATGCAGTATTGCAGGATATAAACCCTGTGCGATGATCAGACTGGAGATCAAAATGGCGGAGTCTGATTCTGAATTATTTCGTTCTGGGATTCATACCATGAGAATCAAATCTAAGTGGGCTGGTCTTCCTGCAAACAAAATACTACATCATCTGAATAATCCGAATAACGAAAAAGTCTGGTTACTGCTTTAGTTGATAAAACCAGGTTCTGTGTAACACATCATCCAAATCAAGAGAAGCACATGGCATCCTATAGTAAGAGGAAGGTATTCTTTATCATCTTCAGCACTAAGGAAGTAAAAATATGTCTTAGATATAATGGTTCAAGCTATTATTCATATTCATTTTTGTATGGATACGATACCCATGTTTTATATAGTGCCAATTGGTACAATAAGCGGATATGTAATTTGTGGTAATGATTTAAAGCTAACTTTACAGTCCTGAATAATCAGATGTGAAAACTTTCTTGAAAAATTGCAAGTTAGTATAGCTTAGTGGAAACTAAGGAAGAGGACACCGACAAACCTCATGACTTCTAGTATGTCCCAGCTCCCGTCAGCCTAGTGCTCCAGACTAAGATCAGTACAAAATGGGATGATAAGGAGGATACAATATATTGTAAATATAGCCAGTGACAGCATTAAATTTTAAAGTATTGTTGGGATGCATGTAGGCAACCTGATTGTCTCTGCTGGTTCATAGAAGCTTCTTCTTTGCATCTTCCTTTTCATTTATTAGAAGGAAAGAAACCCTAGATTTATTTGTACTTTAATAATCTAGAAACCTAGAGCTTGTACACTTCTGGTGTTTGGCTATTAGAGACATTATAATAAAACTTACCTTTATATATACTAATCTAATATGTTAATAATTTTTTCAGTTTGCATTTTCACCCACCCCATTCTGCACTTGTTCCTTTCCATGTACTAAGCCATTGAACTGATTCTTATGAAAATCTAAACAGAATATCTGGAGATATATATGTATTTAAAAATGTGGATCTTTTTCAAGAAATATTTATCTTAATTGTATTAGACTTTAGGGCAATATAAAATATAGATTCTGTATTCACATTAAATATATTTATGAATTCCTATATAATTTTTAAAATTCCATCTCCTTATAAGCTGTTTGTTTTTTTTTCTTAGAAAGTAGCATAATTACACCCCAGATTTGTCATTCTTTTTTTGAACCCTCAGTGCATTTTTTTATCACAGACCATGAAATCCATACCAAATTTTATGTTTTTCAGCAAGTCTTCATAACTATCCAATATCCTTATCCATAGGAGTTTTTCAAGATCAGTTCAATGATTTACATCACCCTTTTCCTCTATTCATTGCTACACAGTAGCCACAGCTGCTGAGCTATGAGATCATTATCTTGCCAGATTTTTCCATATCTTCCTTGGTCCCATAACTCTAGGTGCAGGAGACGTTAGTCAAATGAGACAAGAATTTAACTTCTTTCAATAAGCTTTCTTTGGCTCAGTGACTACTGATTTCCCGTTTTTCTTCTGGTGGACGGACTTCAGTTCCATCTAAAATTATCACCAAGGGACCACATAGATTAAAGATGATTTCAAGGGACTATAAGTTGTCTTTCTAGCATTTTGAATTCATTTCTGTGTGAACAAAGCCTCAGGTAAACCTTGTTTATGAAAACCAAATGAACTCAATCCTAGCATGTTCATTCCACCCTAGTAATTAGAGCTGCTGATTAACACCTCACATTCACAGCGCTTGCATAAACATAAACCTAAGCAACAGCAACAGAAAGTGTCATTAGGACAATCTTAAGAACAAGAAACCTGTCACCTGCTGCTGACGCTGAAGTTTGTTGATTGAGCTGAAATATGTTTCTGGCAAAGTAACATTCAGAGATCTTTACCTCTCTGCAGCAGAGGTGAAATTATAAGTCACTGAGGAACCAGGGAGAAACAGTAAGAGGGATTCTGAATCTGGGCCTGATTTTACCTCTCTTCTTGCATATCTTCACTTTGAAGTAATGAAGTGTGAATGGATGGAATTTTGTGAGCTGCCTTTTGCCATTATTACCAAAAGCTCTCACTAGGAAGAAAGACAGAAAATTATATTTCTTGCCTTCTGTTTCATTATCCTTTCTTATACTATGAACTAGTCCCTTGGTAGAAGTGAACCACTGTAAAATCAGATCCTGAACTGTGTCCTCCTCAACACAGTAACAGAGAAGAGATAGCCTCAATTGCTGATAAACAGTGAACGTTTCAGAAACTACAGAGAGGATGAAGGATAGGCAAAAACCAATTCATTACATTTGTTTAGGCTTTGCTGGGTAAAAAATGTTCTGGGGCTTGAAAGGAGAGCTTATGCAACTATGATCTTTCATGATTAAAAAAAGGCTTTAGGCATGTTTTGCTGAGTCAAACACAGCACAGTGCTGGAATGGGAAATATAGAATTAATTATATTAAGGTGATTAAAAGGATATCTCACAGTTACATCCTGGATAGGTTCCTGAGAAAAGTGTAAGTTATCCAGATAAAGCAACATAGACGAAGAGAAGAAAAAGAATGGAAAATGGCAGAGATTTTGCAGATCTTTCTGAGAATCATCCTTGTTTTACCCAAGTTGAGAATGTTTTCATCAGAAGCATTGAAAGATGGCTTAGGGTAAGAAAAATGTATATAGCTGGGGATGAGAAACTGAATGTGAGCACACCTTAAACTCTGTAGCTGATTCCAGCGTAGACTGACAGAATGTATAGGTGCTAAGTGATACCAGACATTTTCCAATACAATCAGAGACATGTTAGGATAAATAACTCATTGTACATTAAAATAAGTAATGGGAAAGAGGATGGATAGGACATAATGCAGACATCTGAGGAAAAGAGATTTGGTAAGTAGTCATTGGTGTTGACTGCGTTTTCTCCATATTTCCCAAATTCACTTCTAATTTGTTTTTAGTCTTTGTTTCATTTAATTTTTCTTCTTTTCATAGCAGAATGACTTATATTAGAATTTGCACTTCTGCTTTTTTAACAGACTTAAGACAGAACCACTCAATGGGTTACCATGCTAACTGCCCAGTGCCAGAAATCCAGTTAATTAGAGTGGGAATTTCACCGGTAGAGGGCAGGACCTATTTACATTTTAATTTATATTCAAGATTATTCATGTCCTAATAAAAGTAACTCTCTACGAATTTTTTGATCATCAGAAATGAGGTCACTGCTGAAGTAGCATGTGCATTTTTTTTTTCAGTTTGAGAATTTCAAAGGATATTATAAAAATGAGGAATTACTATGTTCTTGCGACATATTTGTTATTATACGCACCTTAAAAGTAGTTAAATAAAAAAAAAAATCATTTACTCAAGAGCACAATATAAAGGGGTGATAGAGATGAAAACAGGAGTCAGGAGTTCCTGTGGCTGATCTTGCAAATACCAAATTCCTATCTTTTCCAAATTTTCAGGTAGTGTTTGGAGGATGTTTTTAGCGTACACAGTCTTAAATTACACCTTTTTACCTTATCTGTTTTGGAGGTTGATATAAGAATATTTTTAACCTCTTGACTGCTTTTTTTTTTTTTTAAAAAGTCTTTTTTAGTCTTGCTTGTTTGAAAACCTAAACTAAAATCTTTTGCCAGATTTACTGTCTCAGTATTAATCTGGTATTTAAGAGAACGTTAGTCAACAAGGGCAGTTGCACTATAATATAGGCAAATATGGAAAGAGTTGTGTTAGAGAAGCAAAGTATAGAACTGCAAGAACCTTCAAGAAGACAGAATGTTATGTAAAATTATACTGCTAAATATATATAAGATCTACTCCTAGCCTGTACTGTTTACCTATAATGCCTAATAATAATATTTCACTAAAATTTAATATGTTACTCTTAAATATTACATAAAACAGATGTGTATTCAATCTAGCAGAAAAAAAAGAAAAGAAACAAAAGAAGAAAAAATATTCATAGCTTAGCACAAACTAACTCTGCTTCAGACTTGTGTGATACAATTTTGTTTTGCAAGATTCTTGTATGTTACCAGTTAAATTTTATTTCCTTAAGTGCATCTTTTTTCACACAAGGAAATGCATTCTGATGGAACTTCTGACAGAGGGGAAAAAAAAATGCATGTACTTCTTATCCATAGAGCCTTTTCCAAAGCATATCTGAAATAGTAATGAACATGTTGCTTCAAAAATATTGACTCAATCAGATCATATGGTGAAACATTTCCAGACATATTGATAAATTCATTGATTCTTCCCATTCTTTTGGTCACTGGACTATAGAAAAAGGGATCACTAGCCATTTGACCTTCATTGTGTATTAAATAAACACCAGATGGTAAGGATTCATTCAGTAGATCTATTCTTTCTTCTTCATAGTCATGTTCACACTGTTGCTTCCCACTGAGTCTTTATCTTTATTTGTCATGGTGCCAAAGCTGCCTCTATAGCACCTTTCATGCATCACAGCTTTCAAATCTTGTCCCATTAGTTTCATTTTGTTTCTATCATAAATAATCTACTACTTTCTCATACACTCTTTCATTACCTAATAATGCTCAGTCTTTGTACAAAAGGGAAAAGTATTAAAAGGTTAGTGAGTACAGTTTGCCCATTAGTATATAGTGTGTGTGACACTTTATTAGAGAAAAATATGAGATACAGGTAATAATATGCAGTCTATGAAATATCAATATTTTCAATAACTAGGGATATATTTTTTTTATTTGAACGACCTTTTCATTTTAAACATGTTACTATCTAGATGCTGATAACATGAAAATTCACATAAGAGTAAGGTTCTTGGAATCTAGCCATTTTGACTATATGCCCACTGATCACTTTTTTTGAAAGATATGAACTTAAGAAGTATTTAAAACATCATAGTTAAGGGTTATTTGTATCCAGATTTAGATTTCCAGGTGACCCAAAGCTGAAAATCAAGATTTTTGTTCTGGACCATTATTAGTTCAAATAGGTGAAAAAAAACCCACAGTGATATAATTCAACCTTGTACATAGAAGAGCAATATGCACTTCTGTGGAAAAAAAAGCCAATCTTTTTTTTTTTGTTTCTCATTATATTCAAAAGTAGTAAAAGATCATAATAAGTTATCACATCTCAGATATGTTACTGATTGAAGAAGTGCTTCATCCAAAAGTCTAACAGAAAACATTTGTTATTGGAATTATAATGCTGGCAAAAAGAGAATGCAATAAAAATTAATTTTTTTTTAAGTACAACAGTATTATCTCTGCATACAAAGCATGGTCCTTGAAATAATCTTGTGCTGTGAGTTACAAAGTTCACCAGCCTTTTCTATCTCTCTCTCTCTCTGATCTATATTTTTTTCCCCAGAGATTCAGGCAGTGCAGGGCAGGTATACTCGAAAGGAAAGAAAAGGAGAAAAGCTTCTGACTCAGTGGCTTTCTGATAGTAATCAACAAACAAGAGACTGTTTTAATTCCCCTGAGCCCAAAGAAATACTGATGCTGCCAAGAGTTTTGATGCTTCCCAGATCTCAGAGTGCATTCTGTTAATATGCAGGTAGCATATCTTTTTCCAAATAAATACTAAAGACAGTAAACATTCCCCTGTCCCATTACCAATGCATATTTTTGCATTGTGAAGCACACAGTAAGTCCCACATGAAAAGTCATGCACTACAGCTGAAACAGAAAAACAATATCTTAATTGAGAAAAGAGGGGGTTGTTTGTAGGCTTTTTTTTTCAATTATTATTATTGTATACCTGCTTATTCTTATCTTCCCCTAGTACTGCAGGAGTTTGAGGGCGCCAGAAGGGAGAGAGGGACAAGTGGCCAGATTGAGCAGATCATGCCTACCTTGTTGCCTAGGTGACACTGCTGTCGCATGCCTGACCACATTGTCACATGCTCAATGACACTGCGTGCTTCACCTGGAGCAGGCCATGCCTAACATCCTGTGCACATACACTTGAAGTAGGTAAGTCGGAGAGAGCAGTTATGTTCAAAATGGATTTCTTATTCATGCATTACTCTATTGTCACTACAGAAGCTTGAAATACTTTCTGGATTAACCCAATGAAGAGGCCACTTTCTGAGGATGAACAAACTGTTTTAAATACGTGTCTTTGTTAATGATCTGCAAAAATGTATTGCTAATGAAGTAATAGCTTTGGATTTAGATCTGACTAGGAAAAAAATTCAACTTAAAAAGGTAAATATTTGATGCTTACTACCTCCTTGCGTGCACATTTTCCTGGTATTACTTTCCAGGTACAGCTTTTTAACTCAGTGTATGTTGCAAAGAACCGAAATTTAGTATCGAACCAAATGAAATAGAATACACTGAAAGACGGTATCACTAAGGTTCTCCACAGTTTAACATTTTTTTCCTTTGGAAATCTGACTAGAGAAACCCATGGGTTTTGCTCTTTCCCTGGCTCCAGAGCAGAGCTAGCAATGCAGCAGTTGTTTATTGTATCCTTTGTGACAATTACTAATTCTAATCTGCTTAGCCCTAGGGGGATTCTAGTGATTTAGCTTATATTTTATTTTCATTTTATTCTTGAGTTGTTAACAAAATGACCAATTTATCCTATGGATAGTCTGTTCTGGATGACATTTAAATTAAGCACCTGACTCAGATGCAACACAAAATTCTTATTTCATTTTACCTTCTTGTGTTTACAGTAATCGAAAAATGTATTACTTGGTCAAGGTTATTTTGTGTCCTTAATCCTCAAAGCAAATATTTGGTGGAGGAGGAGTGATGTCACTTTAAACCTGCTATTTAGCTCTAAGAGCTGAAAAAGGCAGTGTAACCCCCTCATGCATAAATATATCACCTTAAGTTTATATTTCACTACTTTTTAAAAGTACTGAAGAATATGCCACAATATGTCTTGTTCTAGCAGCTGAAAAATTATGCTATGACTAAAATGACATCATTCTGCCTCCCACAGAATGTTTTGGCTCTGAGAGCTCAAGGAGCAGATGAAATTAACATAAAATGTCACTGTCATACAGAAAGGAAGAAAAAATATTAACATCTTTTACATTTCTTTCACAGATCTGAGTAGGAGATCACCACAAAGCATGTCACAAGAACCCTGAGGATGAAATAGTGCCATTTGCTGAGGACCAGTACGACAAGCACTGTCGAAATTTTCAAAATAGGGCTTTCCATAAATCAGGACGGTCTGTAGGATTTGTGTTTCTTCTGTCCACTAAGAGTTGCTCTGTGGAACTCTTTCATTTGTCTTTATATTAACATTAGCCAATTTTGAAATTGTTCCCAAGTTAATTTTAAAACCACCATTAGCACTCTAGATAATGAACCTAGTTGAAAAAATTTTTTTATTTGTATTGTTTTATCACAGAATCTTATATAAAAATTATGTTCCCATTGTAGTAAACTATTTTGTGATCAAATAGTAAGACATTCTCTGACTTAAGGAGTTTTAAACCCAGATATTGAAAAGGATGTGGTAGGTTGGTAAGCAAGCCAGGTAGCAACCAGGATGGTGGGAGAGCAAAGTAACAAACTGAACAAAGTTTACCAAAAAAAGAATGAGGTCTCACCTCACAATATTTAACTACTGTGAAACAGAAATGTTTCTGTGGCTACCACAGAAGACTTGTGATTTAAAAGTCAGTACCCCTTTTATAATTTAACAGAATTTTCTATGAATAAATCTGACATGTACAAATCTTGAGGCTGTTTACCATCAACCACTAAGGGATGGTTGGGGTGTTGCTAGAGAATTTAGTAAGCAGGAAGGCTTAACATGGAAACCAAAATATCTGTTTTGATCATGCTAATTTAAAGTGCCAGCTACACATTTGTGAGAGATTAAGAAGGTAGGTCACAAGGCTGGATGTGGGTAGGTGTTTAGTCAACAGCTAGGACGGTGAGATCCTGACATAAGGGATGAGGTGCAAAGAGTGAAAAATTGCTGATTGAGAGCACAGTAGTAGAAGAAATATACTGAAAGAGGGAGACTGGAATGGGAGGAGGCATCAAGAATGTTTCTGAAGGAATGATTAGAAATGAGAAAAGAACACACAACCTCCGTTATACTAAGAAATTAAAAGTGAAGGTAAAGGTTTGAGAGTTTGGCCAGGAAGGTCACCTGGGTGAGCAAATTCAATGGCATGAGAGCAATGTTTTCACCTCCCAACAGGAATTTACTTGGCAGAAATGCTAATAATAGAGGGGGATAAAAAATAGACAAAAGATGTCACTGAGAAGAAAAGCAGTATGATTTATTCAGGTATACATAATTTATAGGGAGTTTCAGACATGTGCCAAAGGTTTAGTACACAGTAAGAAAGCTGAAATCTCGTGGGTGGAAGCCAAAGTTTGAGTCTGAAGAATCTGGTGGAAATCACAGTTACACTTAAGAACTGCATAGAATCATAGAACCAACTAGGCTGGAAAACACCTTAAGATTATCAAGCCCTACCATTACCCTAGAACTGCCAAGATTGCCACTAAACCATATCACTGAAGGCCTCATCTACATGGTTTTTGAACACTTCCAGGGATGGTGATTCCACCAGTGCCCTGGGAAGCATCTTCCACCTCTCGGAGGAGAAATTTTTCCTAATATCTAATCTAATCCTCCCCTGGCACAGCTTGAGGCTGTTACCTCTTGGGAGAAGAGACCAACTCCACCTCACTACAACCCCCTTTCAGGTAGTCGCAGAGAGTGATAAGGTCCCCCCCAAGCCTTCTCTTCTCCCAGCTGAACCCCCCCAGGTCCCTCAGCTGTTCCTCATAAGGCTCGTGCTCCAGACCCTTCACCAGCTTTGTTGCTCTATCCTGGACCCGCTCCAGCACCTCAATGTCTTTCCTGTAGTGAGAGACCCAGAACTGAACACAATATTTGAGGTGCAGCCTCACCAGTGCCAAGTACAGGGGGATGATCACTCGATTTGTTTCCTCCCTGAGCCTTCTATTTTCCAGACTAAACAACTCCAAGTGACAGAACCATGAAGAAAAAGAATAAAGGGACAATAAAGAGAAACTGGGCTTTGCAAGAGGAGACTCACCCCACAACTGATCCTAAATTTGCTCATAATCCTTACCAACAACAACAACAACAAAAGTACTAATGCATATTCTTTTGTATTGACAGGTGGCTTGTGACTTCAGCTGAGAAAATGCCTTTTCTAGCTGATTTATAATGATAATTGAAGGATCTATGCAAACCCAGGGTATTGAGGAGTAGCTGAAGAACACTTATCATAACTTGAGCCTGGACATAAGTTGCAAAAGCCTGTGGAGTAAAGAGACAGAAAAGTTTGATGATAATCCTATCATTCATAGGTTACTACTGTAAAACTCTAGATTAGGTTGATATTTTGTGGTTGAATATGCAGTTTAAAAGCAATATGGTGATATCTTCCAAGATATTAATTATGATGTTTGGCATCTACTGAGTATTTAAAACACTATTTTTACTGAAGACAGCATCTGTATGACACAATTAAAAATTAAAATTATTGGGATATCACTGCCTGAAGATGATGATGTTTAACTATGCGGTGAGGAGTATGCTGTGCCCAGAAAAAGTTCCCTGTTTGAATTTCAGATGTCAGTGTCACAGTACCGAGGGCCATAAGGCAACAGTACATTCTGTCAGCTCATCCAGTGGCACAGTCATGCTGCATGTGACTTTTCGGGAATAGATATTTTAATATTTCCTATTTTGCATTGCAATATGACAGGACATTTCAATGAGAAGAAAATTGGGAAGCAAATACAGAAGTATATAGATTTTCAGAGATCACTTACAGGTATTTTTTTACATAATGTTGGCTATCAACAGATGAGAAGGATGGAGCATTTCTCCAGAGAAATGCACTTCAGTGCAACCTAACATGTACATCAGTCTTTGAAATGTCAATTTCTCTGACACACGGGTGACATGAATTTGATGAAAACTTAAAAAAACAATAGGAAGGAGAATGTTTAGCTGTAGAAGAGTAAAATTTGCCTTAAAAATAACCCTGGCAAATTTCCATTTCTGTATGCATTATTAACCTACTGCAACATGATTCACATTCACAAATATGCATACATTATTAAGGCATGCACAGCTGGCTAGATCATGAGTTCCCTCATGCAAAAATTTCATTACTTCTAACAGCCAAAGAAGGAGGATATTTTTTTTTTTTATTGAAAGATATCAGAATCTGATCTACTTGGGTTTTATACCACTAAAAGTACTCTTAAGTATCTTGGTCTTCTAGCAGAGTTTTAGTTTTGTATTATGTTTCAAATTGAAATGGTTTAAAGTTCGCTAGTTTAAACTAAACCCTCAGTCTGCCATATGAAATAATTGAATTCAATGCAACATTGTGAGATCTGGGGAGATTAATTCTCTGTGTTTAGAATGAAATGGAATATAAGTGGTTTTGAATAACAGTAGGATCAAATTATGCATTGCTGTCTAGCAAACAGAAACTTTTGATTAAAGAAAGTCTTTGAAGTCTGGATCAACATTTATCTTTGAATATTGTAAATGCTTTATAAGTAGGTAGATACACACTCACACAGACTGCCAATCTATACTGTAAATTTAATGGAAAACTATTCCACTTTGTCCTTATGCATAAGTGCTAGGTTTTATAATTATAGCTGCATTCAGAATCTAATAAAATTAATGAAAGGCTTGTTTAAGTTCCTATTCTTAGCAACTTATTCAGATACTGGTATATTTTACGTATTCTATAATATAGACCTGCATTCTAAGTGTTAGTTAACTCTCTTACATGGTTTGTATCACAGATAGATATGTCTTAGTACCATTATAGTTGAAAGAACAGCATTAAGGAAGCCTTTCTTTTTAGTTCCTGATTGTGATTGCTAGCATATCAAATTTATTCTGTTGTAATCCAGATCATTTTCCAGAAGCTTTGAGAACTATATGCAGTAGTTTGTTAGAGAGCTCACAAGAAACCCTATACTGACAGAACAAAAAGCCTTTCAACTGTCACTTTATGTCATTAACAATTTCTAAACCCATTACAGATGGGATGGACTGATTAAAATTGAGGAGGAAGGATCTTTTTTCCAGCCAGAAAAATCCCCTGAGACTTTTCCTGCATGTGAAGTTTGTAGTGATTAATGGGAGAAAAATAGGACTGCCTGCTCCACAGTTGCCACACACTTTATTTAGGAAAGATGTTATTTGGTGATGTGCTTGCATTGGATGTCTTTAGAAGTTAAATATTAACTTGATAATTTTTAAAACCAGTCAAAAGTCTAATTGCTCTTTTTTTCCCTTTTTCCCCTATTTTTCAATATTAACTTTTTATAGCTTCCCTGTAATTTCTGTAAAAGGTGCTGAAAGACTAAAATGTTTATCTTCTACCCCCACACCTTCCTTCCATTCTGATATTTTATTTCTGTAAATGAAAGCTACAGCTGGAATATTGTTTTACTACAAATCTTACACTGGCACTGTTGGTTGTGATGTGACACGAGAGATCCTTATCTGTAGGCTGGGTTGGAATTATTAAACATTCTCACATTGTGCAAAGTGTTGAGGATGAACAGCAATGCAGTGAGGTGCATCCAACACTACTGTGCTTCGCACCTGGTTGTTGAAATATGACTCCTTTAAAAGGCTAATATTTGCTTTATATAGAAATGACAACATTCAAGCACTAACATGCGCTGGAATTATTGCTGATTTCTGTGCTCCTCCAAGTTCTTTTCTGAAGAGAAAAACTGAGGGGGAAGGAAGAATGAGAAGCATTGAAATAAAAAGAAGGAAAATATATTATTTCTACCAAAAGTATCAGCAGTGCTTTTATAAGAGGAGAATTTCTAGCTAACCCAAGTGATCAGCTCTCTTTGAGATATAATATTTTATCATCTCTAAAAATAAGGAACTAAAAAGGGAAGAAAACTGCATTTCTGAATGACTGATTTTATTTTTTTTGTCTGACAAATATTATAGTATTGACAATGTCTTTTTGTGAGTTTATTTAAATTAAAGCACTAACAGGACCATGGATCTAAGACCAGTTTAACTATTTGAAGAACAAATCTGCACTTCTTTTATGGAAACATCAGCATGAGGTGTAGAAAGGGAGTGACAGTAAACTAGTGTTTGTGCTATAATTACATATACTTAAAATGCATGAACTAAAGTTAGCTCTCTATTTTAATTTTACTGAGTAACTGTAGGCCACATCACATGGATCAGATTTGACAAGGCGAAAGGTCCACAATAATGTGACTGCTATGGACGTGGAAGTCTGGCAAAACACCTAGATGTTCTATGAATGCCTGACACACATGAGATTTATTTCACTATGTGTTATAATAAGGAAATTGAGAGAGGATATAGGGACAAAAGAGACATAGGAATCAGTCCAGAACTACCCTGGCTTTCCTTACAGTATTGCTAGGAAGTAGTTGCCTGAAGTTGAAGAAAGAATGTGTTAAGAGGGAGAGCCCAATCCCAGTTACTGTCTGGTTGGGATGCGTAATTTTATTCCTGCAAAAACAATCAATGAAACAGAAGTTTCCTTCAGTGTTTTCTTAATATATTTTCTTTTTTGTGTGTGATGGTTTTGGTTTTGTTCTTTTTTTTCTTTTCTATTTTCTATTTGTATTGTTACAAGACATAGTAGAACTACAGAATTACGTCAGGGTACCATATCTTTCCTGTTACACATATTTTAACATTGCTACCTCACCCAAAATATCCATGTAATTACATGGTGCTTTCTAACCTGGATCAGCTGGGAATGGCTAGGAATACAAAGTTTACTGTAATATAATTTTGAGGAGGATAAATACTAGACATGAAAACTGAGTTCAAAATATGACAAACTATGAAGTTTATGTTCTTTGTTTCCAAAATCAGTCTTGTGAAAAAACAGCCACTTGTTAATTTTGGACATAGGGTTGTTTTTGTTTTGTTGGGGCTTTTTATTGTTTTTTATTTTTTGGAGTGCAGATCTGTGTTCAAGTTTAAATCAGTAGGAAGAACAAGTGCTCAGCACTTTTGAAATTAAGTTTAGTCGACAATAGAATTTGTAGTCAAGTCAGTGTTTTGACGATGTAAATCTGAGCATAGTGGATGCAGATGCTTGTTCCATGTTAAAACTTTTCCTTGTTTAGTGACTTCATCACTCCCTGAGCTTTACTATTCTGTATCACAAATCTTATTCTGATTAGTGTTCCTGAGTGGGTGGAAGGGTTCAATTTGTACTTCATACTAGTATCAATGCTGCTGTTTGAACATGCTTTTGTCCACTTAATAGTTTTGCTTTCACAAACAGTTGGTGCCATAATACTACAATTGGTCCTACTGAATTTGTCCATGTAAATTGGGAATACTTCAAGCGTATTGAACACTGAGGTAAAGGAAAGCTACAAAAGCAGATTTTCACAATTAGGCCTTTTCTAACCTCAGGAAAACTGTCTTAAAAATAATTAAAATATATTATACAGCCAAGTTTTGTCTTCTAATATAACTTCAGAAATACACCTTTCAAAGAGGTATTTGTTATATGTACTCATTAATGTATATAGAAGAGCTATCAAAGACCACAAAAGGGATATATATGGTAAGTTAGTCTTTTTATTGTCAAAAAACCAAGCCTGTTGTTCTGTTACAAACATGTGAGAATGTTTCAAGAAAAATGGTTGAAACTTATAAATTAAAGGTTCTTCAATATTACATCTGGCTGTAACGTCTAATTAACACTTTAAAGGCTACAGTTTAAATTAAATGAATGGCAAGCCTTTGACTGCACAAGACAGCTCATGAACATGATTACAACAAAGTAATTTCCCTTTGTCAGATACTGACTTTCAGTAACAGTGTTCTCTTAGCTTAATAAAGTTAAGCACCACTTACAATTGGCACTTCATTTTGCTTCTTTCTATTATATAGAATGGTGGTTGTTCAGTTCTTATAGCAGCCATCTGCGTAGGTGTTCATTTGTACTCTCCTGCTGTGTGGGTACTCTGTCTAATTCCCAAGCTTCTAGCTTTATAATAGTTTCACAAAATGCTGTTTGAATTTTTATAAGCTAGTTTTCATTATCATTAGTTGAATGTTCCAACGCTTTATACTGCCCAATATGGTTCTATTTTGACTCATGTTTGTATGCATTGATAATGTCTCTGTGCTGTAATTTTAGTGTTATAATATCCACTGGAAAAACTTGTTGTATAAGTAAGTTGAAATTTATAACGCTATAATTTATTCTATAATCTTCCCTTTCCCCCGAATATTAAATAAAATTATAGATATATTTAAAAATCATGATATAATTTTCATTTAAAAGTTTGATTCCTTTTCAATGCAGCTGCAGAATTTGTGCAGGTTAAAGATATCCTAATGGGTAATGCGTAATCTAATAAATTGGAACATTCTGATACTGGTTTGTCACTAAGACCCCTTATTGCTGTTAGTTCCTGTAATTCTGCCTCAGACAAAAGGGAAGGATGTGACGGAATGGTATTCTGTCATTTTTTCTGTATTAATTTGCCCTCCTCTCTCAAGTGAATTCAGCCATTATTACCCCTTTACTTAAAGCCTGTTAGAGCATTCTACAATAGAGAGTCCCCCTTGTGTTCTTCAAACATGTCTTGTGTTCCCTTGGAGAGGCGTATTTGGAAGAGCAATTAAGCATTGTTGCTTGCAGAAGAAAGCAAGACATCTACTGGTTTTCTATACTTATCTGAGGCCCTCCTTCTTAGGATCCCAGAATGCTTTAGAAGTATTCATTAAAATTATAGCACTAACTGAAGCTTGTACTTTCCACATGTATGTTATAGTTATGGTGTGGATGATTAAACAGAGTCCTGCAAGGGAAAAATTATAATTACTTGTTAAGTGTTTATTTTAAAAAAACCCAAGTAAGTGGCAGAAATGGAGTGCAGCTATCATGGTTCTTAATATTTCTTTGTAGTTTGGAAAGTGTTTCGATGAATAAAACATATTTTGCCTTAGCTATTTACTGTTCAGGGAATAGTTGTTTCAAAATACATTACTGCTCAGTATAGCTTTTTAAAACTTTTGTTTGAAATGCATACAAAATTAAGAAAAATAAGAATTAAATAATTTTTTTCTCAGTTCCCTCTAGTCTATTGACTAGATGTAGACATCTACCTAATTTAGCTTTTCTACCCCATATTAAAGGACTAATTAAAAAACAAGTCATAGCTAAACTGGAGTACAAAATGCATTCTTGAATATTATTTTTTAGATTGAAATTTTCATTAATATTCATCAAGTTTTTATATTTTAAAAATGTGAAACAAAAATACATGTAGCTTGAAATTAATTTAAAAAAATAAAATAGCAAAGAATTATAGAATAGTCTCTTAAGTATTTGTCAGGAATATCTTGAAATAATAATCTAATTCTTAGATGTCTTGTCATTTGCCGATGATATCTCAGGCAAAGTTTTCCTATTTTTCAGTGCAAGAAATTTGTACTTTCAGTAGATTCACATCATCCTTAAAACCGAAGATGGTATTACTAAGAGCGCCCTTTGTCAGATGAAGAACAGATAACTCTTTTGGAGTTTAGGTATGAGTATCAGTCATGAACGCTACATCTTAGCTGAGAAATTATTTTATTAGTCACTGTGTTCTGTGTATCAGAAAAACTAATTGAAACAGAAGAAATACGTTTGTCTGGATGAATCTGAATGGAGAAGATACTCCTGCATCTTTGCTTATTAACTCTCAAGAGTTACTATTTCACTCTATGACCATAGCAAAAATCCTGCTGACTAGGTGTACCTATATGCCTTGATACAGCATATTAATTACTGATAGAGAATGGTGCTTAAATTTTTTCACATTTTCAGAACATTAAATTTGCCTTACCTTAAAATCCATGATAGAAATCCCAATCCAATTAGGTCAAACAGAATTCTGTTTTTTTTCACTGCAGCCAAAATTCTGTGTTCTGCTCAATGGATTTAAATGTCTGAACATCAGGGTGTCCTCGACATGTGGCAATAGGCAGTATGCAGTTTATTCTGAAGTAAGGTGTTCTGCTAAGATTGGATCTCCAACGGTCTGTTTTTCATAAAGTAAACAGGATTGTAAGTTTTTCTGTAAATCAGCCTGAAAGTGTAAGATTATTTTTTTTTCCCTCTAGCTCTGGATTCAGTATATGCTCACCAATCTAAAAAGCACTGCATGAGCCTGAGCCTAATTAATTCAACGATCTGCAAACTCCATAAGTCTTATCATGGTAACAGCAACAGATGATGCTTCTTAAATTTACATCCTCTAGAGTGCACTTAATAGGATCAGAGCAGACACAGAGAAGAATACTCAGTTATGGAATTTGTTCTACCAGTAATTGAACTGAGTATAATTCTTTCCACTTGCAGACACCCACACTCAGAAGAATATTTTCTTATTGAGCACTAAATTTGTCCTAAAATATGTACAAAGTGATCATACAAATAATAAGACTGCAGTGGGAGGAACTGTAGCTTTGCTGTTGTTATGACTGGGGCTTTGCACAAGACAATTTATGTAAATAGCTCCAGGAAGAATGATGGGCATTTTGAAAATACGTGTGGAAATGTATATTACAGCAACCTAAGCGCCTTGAAATAAAGTGAATAAACCAGGGTCTTTGTAAGCTATTTTGTTATTCAACTGAATTTTTATTTCAGTTCTTCTAATTAATTCTTAAGCTTTAATTCATAATAAGAAAGCAAGTTATGCTTTTTATTTATTTTTTTTCAGTGTTAGCTGAAAAGGACTAGGACTGCATCCAAATTTTTAAAGTACCAATGAACCGAATACACTTTTTCATCTTAGAATCTACTCACAAAAAGTGCAGATGGCATCACCAATAAATGACTGTCATGGACCAAGATCTTTTCTATGCAAATGACTAATGCATCACCACAAATTCTGTCAGAGCAACAGAAAGAGACTGCCAAAAAAAATCATATCATAATCAGTGAGTGTTCCTGATTGTTCACTGTTTGTAGCACATATGGATCCTCTGAAATACAGAACACCTACCTAAAAGAAATACTGAAATCATTATGCATCATGAACTTTTGCATGTGTTTAGAATGTTTTAAGGAAACTATTTGGTCTACAATAAACAGACATATTTTCCCAGTGTCATTACAGCAATAGTTGTGTTAAAAAAAAAAGAAACAAAAAAAAAACCAAAACAAAACAAAACAAAAAAAAACAAACAAAAAAAAAAAAGGCAAAAAAAAGCATCACACTAGAATCTATGGTTTAATATGCAAAGCAATAATCAGGACACAGTCTGAAACTAAGCTGTCTCAAGCCTTTCTCATAGGCTTTTTGAAATGTATTTATGGTGTGAAAAGTAGATATATAATAAGCATTGTGGAATGGGAAAGGAGAAGGAGATAATAATTTTACTTGTAAAATTTTTATTGTACTGATCATGAAACACAGCTGACTTCTATTAGCCTGGTGGACAGTGTGAGAGATGATCAGAACACAATGTCTATACAGTAATTAAAAATGTATCATTTTGTGTAAAACCCAAATATTTAATAGAAACTTAAAAGGTATCAAACACTACATGTAGAGTAAATCAACTCAAAGAGAAATTAATTCAAAAGCTATCTGAAAAGTGACAAAATAAAGTAAAAAAAGAGAAAAATCTAGTTGTCTTGAAAACCACTGACAAATTCAGAAGAAGAGGCTCAATGCAAAGATCAGATAAAACCAGAATATTTCTTGAACACTTCTTTGAAATGGAAATATGTGCTTAAATCAATTCTTTATATGAGTCCCTGTAGCACTGTAGGAAGAGCTTGACACTCTTCCTCATCAAAGCTCTACTAGAAAGATTATACTCCAGAAAAAAATGATAGGAAAAAAACAGTAGATATTTCCTTATTCCAGAAGCAGCAAGCATAAGGGACTTAAGAGGAAAGCATCTACTGCTAGGAGAATTCACTTCTTGATAGCTCAGACGCATTTACTGTACATTAGGCTTCCTCTGGAACAAAGGCCGTTCCTCTGTTAATCATATTATAGTTTGAATCATCTGAAGATATTTGCCATCCAAGATTTTGCAATTAGACAGGCCTCCAAGATGGAAGAGATTTTAAAGCAAGATTAGACCCCTACCATAATTTTGTCTAAAGTAACCTATTTGGGTTATACCATACTCTTCAAAAAGTTATCCCATCTTCTCTTAAATATTTGAAATTATAAAGGAGTTCTTTGTTCTTGTTATGTTGTCATGTTCATTGTAGAATTTATGTCTTGTCTGAATATGTCTAGTTCTTCATTTTTCATACATTGAATCATGTTGGATTTTGATTTTCTAAAGTAACAAATCATCTAATATTTATTTTACATATTCTTATTCCCTAAACAAATCCTTTTAAAATCTACTTTTAAATAGATAAACCAGATATAGTAGCTTACATCTGAATGGAGAATACCTCTGTATCTTAACCTGTGCTGCTGCTTGAACTCTTTCCTTAAATAAATTTATTAACTCCCCTTGCAAACTGTGTTTCACTTCTGCCTTCATTATGGCCATGTAATGAAATTGTTTTCCTATTCATACTACCTAACATTGCTCAATGTAAGGGTATGTATCCAATCTGAGCTGGTCAGGGTTCCCTCTGTAATTAAAGGAGAATGAAAAGCAATTCTGCAATGTCAATCATCCTATTTTAAGAAGGATGACTCACCCTCTGGAATATTTGTATCTCTTTCTTAACTATACAGGAAGCCCAGACTTCTGGTTAGATTAGATTTCTACCTTTCAGGCAGCTACAACATGTGAAAAGATTCCCAAGTATATGGTGAGTTATTTCCATTCCTTCACATCAGATTTGATTTGATTAAATGAATTAAATCGATAGGTAAAACAGATGGGAAAAAGCCTGCTTTGAAAACTTTTTTGAGACTTCATTTCTAACCACTTTGCAGCCTCAGGACTTCAGTAGTTGTGCATACCAATTTGTATTTAAGTGCTGGGGCACTTAAGAACACATGTACAGAGAGACAGCTTTGTGAGTCTATTCCACAAGGAATTATGCGAAATAATTGTTCAAAGCCTTCACAACATAGATTTAAGTATTAATTTTTTCATAGCTTAGTTTGTCATCAGGAAAACAGAGATAATCTTTCTCTTGTTTGTGGTGTTTGCTAACTGTATTCTTTCACTTGGTTTATAGTGTTTCTTGAACTAAAGCCATGTCTGCTCAGTTTCTGCAGTACCTGAAGGTTGTGGTCTGCAGGCAACACTATAATGCTAATAATTACTGTTTATATTCTTTGACTATGTAGACTTTGACATCCACCTTTTACAACATCTAGAACAACAGAGCTCCAATCACTTATGGTACTTCCAAGTTTGTTGTAATACAAATGAAAATAGCTTGAAGGAGGTTTCTCTAGAGGCTTGGAGATTTAAATGTGTGCATCAATAGTGCTGCCATGTGACCTGCTCACCCAAATTTGTTAGTGGTGTTCCTGTTTACATACTGATGTGTGTGGGGGCATTTCTTTCTTATTATAATTGTTTGGGTGCATGGATATCAGTTTCTTAGAGTGCATTAATAAAACTACTATCTAAAGTTATGCTCTGGCCATGAAGTGCATTCAAACACTTGCATTAGCCATTTCCTCTTTACTAAATTTCATGGCAGACCTGTGCCTGTACATTGTTAATTTATATATATTAATCTGAATGCTTTCTTGTGGAATATATTTTGGTCTTTGTGGGACAGAAATGAGAAAAGCCAGTTTTGCTTTATGGTGTCTGGCAACCAGGTTTAATTGTCCAAGTTCTCAAGTAGTCAAGGGTGGGAGCAGAGTAGATCTGTACGTATTCATGGCATTATGACAGATCAAACTAAAAGAAAAAAAAAAGGTAAACCCAAAACATTCCTATCATAACTACTGCTGAATGCTTTAATTTCTTAAAAATTAATCTGGAAAAATTCCCAGATCATACATCTGTCATGCTAATTTACAGAGGCTGAAGTCTAAGGGAGAAGCTCTGAAGATAATCGTTCTTCCTTTCTCCTTCCTCTGTTCAGAATGATTACTCCCTTACTCAAACATTTCCTGGCTACCTGACAATTTTAAGCATAGACATCTGTATTCTAGTCAGAATTTGCTGTATGCTGGTAGATGTCGTTGTCAGTCCATCTATCCAACATTTTTCTTACACTTTGTCTAACATCTCATGGGCTAGTATTTGTAGCTGAAGAAGAAACCGGAGATGAAATATTTGTTCTTCACCACCATCTTGGATACTCCTCTTAAAGTGTCTGCTATACTTCGGTTTGTTTTTTTTCTTCTGTTAAAATGCAACTGTGGTATTGCAAGCGACAAGTCATACTCAGTCATCTTGAAGTCACTGGGGTTTAACTCTCATTTTTTTTTCAAAAGCTCTGCATCAAAAATGAGCTATTCCTGAGGTCCTCCAGTTTCTGTGGCCAGAATCAGACACATAGTTTTAGACATATATAATTCTACTAATTCACAGAAACTACTAGATTTTTTTTTCATCAATATCATATCTTGCAGGTGATAATTTAATATAAAAAGAACTAGTAATTTTTCAATTTGTCAATATATTTGATTTTATACATAAATTTGTCTTTAGGAAAGCTAAGGTAGTTAGAGATAGATTTAGTAAGTGTCAAGATACCATAAAAATGTTCTAACTTCTATTACAAAATATACTAATGTTCCATCTTAATACAAAATTAATTGCATTGCCTTGACTAACACTTAAATCTGACATTTGTGTCATTCGGTTGTCAGTCTAGTTGTTCAGACTCAGAAGTATCTAAAATGAGGATGTGTGAAAAGTTTAGAAGTTCAATAGTAAATTTAATCTTCTGATTTCCATCATTTATAACCTAGTTCTTAAGAAGGCTCAGAAAATTCCTTCTTTTTCTTGCATTTTACAATTTCTGATAGTACTGTGGTAACACAAGTTGCAAAACTAATGTGAGCCAAAGAGCTTTACTTCTAAAACAGTAAGTTGTGTTGGACTCAGCTTCAAATCTAATCAACGCAGTTTTGTAGCATTGTGTAATGCTAGAATAGAAGGATAGTTTCTATAATTCAGTTAAGTCACTTAGGAAAATACACTCTTTTTTATAAGGCATCTTGAGAGAACTCTGGAGTCATACCTGGTTCTAATGTCTCTAGCTCAAGAGCTTTAAAGTTGGCCTCTGTAGAACGATTTGAGAAAACAAACTTATCTTCAAGTGTCTATGCTTCCTATATAGCAATATGTATATATCTATAAATACATATATAAACCCCACACACTGAGTGCTGCCAACAGTCACTATGAATGAAATGCAGTGAGAACAAGCAAAGAAAGCCTGGTTGCTGTCTTATGGTTAACCATTTTGTTACACCTATTTTTTTTTTAAATTCACAGATATATACTTTCACTTTCATGATAAATTCCCTTCAGTGGCACATATTAAAAGAATTTGGAATTTAATTGCGAAGCTGTATTCCTGAAATTTCTATTCAAATCCAATGTAGTAAAGGAATTTGTATTTCAAGTATGCTGTAATCTGACAGTAAATTTCCTTTGTACATACAGCTCCATTTTATAAATTGGCTCCTACATCATTTTTAATAAGATAAATGAGCTTGCTACTTATGCATCTGCTCTGAGAGATTTAAACCAGTGGAACATGCCTAAAGCTGACGTACTGAATTGGGATTCACACAAATCTCTCTGGTGCTATTCTTTCACCAAATGGTTGTAGGCTTCACTACAGGAATGGAGCACCTGAGCTTACTTTCACCATATTTTTTGATTAATTCTTCTGTTATTGAGGAACTGTCATCTTAGTAAGTGTAATTAAATGAAAGCTGACACTGGTAAGAGGATTTCCATCTGTATCAAAAGATTCTGAGTGAGTCGCTAGATGGAGAGCCATTTTAGATGTCAGTTCAACATGGTCAACATTTTGGATTATCTTTTAATTACTAAGAATTTCTACCTGCAAAGTAACAGTGAAATGAAGCTTTAGTGATGTTCTTCAGCAGTTCTAAGAATGTTAGAAAAATTCTAGCACTAACAGTCTGCTAGCATTTAAAAATCCACCCTCCAAACAGAGACGTTATTTTAATGTTGCTTTATAGGCATTTTGATAGAACATGTAACCACAAAAAAAACCATACATAAATAATAATACAAAAGGACTGTTTTCATTACCAATAGAATGAGTGAATGGATGTTTGCAATGTTCTGCTTTGTATGTAACTTTACTTGGCAACAGAGGCAATATTTATAGTAAAGTCTATCACCGCTTATTAATGTTATACATTAGAGTATTTTGGTATTTCAGAAAATTATATGTTAAAATATGCTGAAACATTTTCAAATAAACCAAGAAAAATGATCTAACAATTTATTAATTGTATTTCATTGTTTAAATGGTAAAGCATGATAAACCATTCAATGGAGAAATGTTAATATATTGATTTCTTCTCTCCTAATCATTGCAACCATTTAATAAAACCTTAATGAAGCCTCAGGGGAATAATTTCCATCTTGTTTATTTAAAAATTGCTAAAAAAAAACTAATCCACAATTTTCAATTAATTTATATAAAAGCAGAGGACTAAGCAATTAATTTGTGATATACATAATTTTTCCATTCCTGATTATGAAATATACTTCTTATTAGGAATTTTCTGTTTGATGCATTTTAAAAATGTTTGGAGATACAATGTTGCTTGTTTTTAAAGGTATAGTAAGAAAATATTTTTTCAAATATTATTTATTAGATTTCAGGTATTGAATTGATAATTTGATATTCCTTGAAGTGGATATGTTAAGCAAAGAAATTGTATAGACAAAAAATTTACTCAAACCAGAAGTTTTAAAACAGCTGAGTACATTTCGTCATAATCAACTGTGGAATTTAAATTTGAAATAGTTATACAATAGCAGTGAATTTTCATTGGAAAAATGTTAAGGTTCAGTTCTGAGAAGTCTTCTATATAAAATTTGAAACAAGTCTACTTTGAGGAGTTGTTCTTCCTATTTTCTTTCTTCAAGGAATTGATAGTTTTCTGACAGCTGCACACAAACTGGCTAGTGGGTATTTCCCCTGGACAAAAACTGTAAAGTTCAGATATGCAAAATAAGCAAAGTTTGTAAGTACTGTGGATTGATGGGGAGCCCCAAATCACAGTCCATCACTTTCACTCAGGGGTTTGATTTATAATTTCTGTGGAATCCACTCAAGCTTGACAGGGAATAACCTACCTTATAGCCCAGCAGGATTTTTCGTTTACAAGCTTCCTAAGGTTGCATTTTTGCCACAAGGCCATTCAGGTAATTTGTGAAGATAAAAGTTTAGTTGTTGATGAACGAGATGCAGGTTCTTGCAGCTAGAATAAAGGTGGAAGAAACAAAAGAATGGTTAGTCATTTTGGAGGATGCACATAGACAAACATATATTATGGGTGATATGCAAAGATCTTAAAATTTAAAATGCCATTTTTTAGTCGTACCCTGTAGAATAGCTACCTATGACTATTTTTGGGAAGTTCTGTATTATTTCTTCATGTTTGCAAGACTAAATCTGTAAATTTTTAGTCATGCATTTGAAAAGCCAACTAATTCTGGAAACAGCATGCACACCAATAGAAAATAAGGACGTTATCCCAAAGATACATGTTCAGGCTCTGCAAGGGCATCTGCCTTATGAATCCCTATGAAGATGCAAATTTTCCTTGAGAAACAGGACCTTAGTAGACGATTTTTCTGGTGAAGTGGAAGATGGAATATAATTAAAATATTTCCTGTGGCTCTTCTGTACTGACAACACGGTAAAACTAGTAGAAATGTGTATTACAAAATAAGCAGAGCTGACTGAGAACACAAGGTTTTGTTTTCTTTTCATTTACCCTTTTTGTTATTATTTTAGTTTAACAGACAAATAATATTTTAATTTAGTAAATAATTATTGGCATTAAAAAAACTTCTATGTGGCTTTATAAATCCCTTACTTTTCAATAAAAATATTTCTATGATCTGAAAGAAATAAAAATATCTTTGAATTAATTTCAATAACCTTTAATCTTCTGTGATGTTGTTTTCATAGTGATTTTTCCCAAGGTAAAACTGGCTTGCTTTTTAGGCTGATAAATTTTATTATTTATAAATTGTTTGTAATTCATAACCTAACCAAAATGTGATACTGTAACTGGATATGTGTCTTGGGTTCAGCAGTAGCAGTCATTTTTCTCTTTCTTAATAGCTGGTGCAGTGCTGTGGTTTTGACTTTTGGCCTGGGAACAGCGCTGATAACACTGATTTTTTTAGTTGTTGCTCAGTAATGTTTAGTCTGACCAAGGACTTTCTGAGTCTCATGCTCTGCCAGGGAGGAGGGGAAGCCGGGAGGAATCAGAAACAGGACACCTCACCCAAACTGACCAAAGAGGTATTCCACACCACAGTACATCATGCCCAGGATGGAAAAACTGGGGGCAGGAACCCAGGAGAGCTCAGTTCATGCCTTGGTCATCGGGTGGTGAGCAGTTGTATCCTCTTCCCTTCTATTTCTTTTGTCATTATTATTATTGGTGGTAGCAGCAGTAGTGATTTGTGTTATACCTTAGTTACTGGAGTGTTCTTATCTCAACCCATGGGAGTTACATTCTTTTGATTCTTCTGCCCATTCTCCCCCCCTCCCCCCCCCCCTCAGAGTAGGGGGGAAGAAAGAAGGGGAAGTGAGTGAGCGGGCTGTGTGATTTACGGCTTAAACCAAGACAGGACAGTTATCCAGAAGGGTTAGATCACTGCTGGGTCGGGCTGGGTGTCGATCAGCTGGTGGTGAGCGGTTGTATTCTCTTCCCTTGTAATTTCCCTTATCAGTATTATTCTTGGTGGTAGCAGTAGTGGTTTTGTGTTGCACCTTAGTTACTGGACTGTTCTTATCTCAACCTGTGGGAGTTACATTCTTTCCATTCTTCTCCCCATCCCTGTGGATGAGGGGGGGAAGAAAGTGGGGGAGTGAGAAAGCAGCTGCATGATTCTGAGTTATGGCTGGGCTTAAAACAAGACAATATGGTATTTTTAATTGCTAGATCAGGAAATACTCAATTTAATTGTGTAAATTAAAGATACCCTTACATATATTTATTAAAGTTAATAATTTTTGCATTACTTCTCTTAGAAAAGCAATGATCTCAACCATTTTTTTAGTCTGGATTTGAGTGAAGTTAGTTTTGTACAGAAATTTGAAAACAGTAAAATACAAAAATTAAGAAGTTAATTAAAATTTGCTTAAGCAGAACTACTATTAATTGTATTGGCTAATGTCCTGGGTTCAGCAGTAGCAGTCATTTTTCTCCTTAATAGCTGGTGCAGTGCTGTGTTTTTGGCTTTTGGCCTGGGAACAGCACTGATAACACCAACATTTTTAGTTACTTCTCAAATGTTTAGTCTGACTATGGACTTCCTGAGTCTCATGCTCTGCTGGGGAGGAGGGGAAGCCGGGAGGAAGCAGAGACAGGGCACCTCACCCAGACTAACCAAAGAGGTATTCCATACCACAGCGCATCATGCCCAGGATGTAAAAACTGGGGGCAGTTACCCGGAAGAGTGGGTTCACTGCTGGGTCAGGCTGGGTATCGATCGGCGGTTGGTGAGCAGTTTTATTCTCTTCCCTTATTTTCCCTTTTCATTATTATTATTGGTGGTAGCAGCAGTGGTTTGTGTTATACCTTAGTTACTGGACTGTTCTTATCTCAACCTGTAGGAGTTACATTCTTTCGATTCTCTTCCCCATTCTTCCAGGAGTGGGGGGAGGAAGGGGGGGGGGGGGGGGAGCTAACGGACTGTGTGGCTGATTTATGGCTGGACTTAAACCACGACAGATAAATAAGAAAACTATTCAGGAAAGCATCATTTGTGTGCAAACAAACAGCCTGCTAGTAAAAGTGAAGTAAGCAAGTAGTCACCACTGTGTTCCCTGGAAATCTGCTATCACAGGCAATTGCTTATTTCTTGCTTTGAGATCCTTCTGAACTGGTTTATTTAACAAAATAAGTATTATCCATGGTTAATGAAAATAACTGAGAGTTTTTCTTTAAAAATTTTAGAATCAGTAGATCTGAGCCTTTCATAAATAATTTCTTTACCTCTGAGTTTCTCATCTTGAGTGAATTAGAAGTCAAAGAATACTGAACTGCATCATTTCATTCCCCTTTGTAGTCACAGAAGAAGTTGGCTTGCTGCTTCAGTAAACTATGGGTTCAGGTGTCTATTCAGTTTTCTATCTTCCAGTGGTTTATTTTTATTTTTTTTAAAAGCTGTCTACTCATTTATACCTAATTGAATAATCTTATTTATATTATGTTCATATCAGAAATGGGGATCTTGAGGAGCAGGTTTTTTGATTGCGAAAAACAAAGAACAGAACAGTAATATAGAAGTTGTTTGTTCTAGGTCTGGTTCTACAAAAAGGGTCCACATGCTTATAAAGTCAGATTATCAATTGTTTTTATATCATTTGAATCCTTGATAAAACAGAATAGCTTGTATTCAAAGTTTTAGCCACGTGCTTGGCTTCACCTTACCTTGAGTTGCTGAATGTTCCCTTGATGTATTTTAAACCATAATGACATTTAAGAAAGCTGAGATATTGCAACTCTCAAAAGGATTAAAGTAAATCTTCTGTTTTGGTTAAGAACCTAAGCATAGACAGCATGTGCAGAAAAGAATGTCTCCTCTTTTGTACTTAGCTGTTTTTGCCTAGTGGTGAAAGCATGTGCATTTAGAGCTCAGTCTCTTATGAAATCCATATCAACTGCATGTCTAATAAGCTCCGGAAATTCTCCAATAACATTTACAGAGGGATTGAGGTTGAAAACCTCAGGAGCCTATGAGAAATATTGAGTTATAGATTAAAATTAGTAAGATATAATGATAAATATGAAGTTATATAATATGTGGCTCTTTGCTGGTGGCTGGTAAATAATCTTCAACATTCAGTTTTAGTTGATTTTATTTTGGTACGTCTGGAGAACACTTATTTTGCTTTCATTCAAAAATTAATAGCAGTTGAATATCCTCAGTCTCTCTGAACCAGTTTTTAATATGAAAATTAATCATTTTCAAACTGGACCAGCTAGTGCTTAGAAGCTTAAATAAACAAGCATCCTTAGCTAGCCTAACAATATCTCCCTGAACATTTCAAAGAATGAAATCCGCTTCCCATGAAGCAGAGCCTTACGAGTTCTCCATCTGTTTTTTAATGTATTTTGTTTATTTGATCACAGCTCTCCATGACCTCTTCTGATTTCTATTCCTTTTTACACAGGTGTATTTTTGTGTGTTTTCATGTCTGGGATCTCTGTTCAAAAACTGAAGTGGACCTAATTAGCTATATGAAACCCACTATCATTTTCCAAAGAAGAATGGATCAATGGTATGTGCTCACAAAACTTCTGCTCTTTATTGTACTAAAAGCTAGGTCTTTTCCCATCTTGGCAGAAACATGATTGAGTTACCACTTTCTAAGGATGACAATTACTCTGAGTCAGGTATATTTTAGGCCTGAAATGTAGGCCCAGACTCACCCCATCTAGCATGGAATTATGTTATGTAAGAAAGTCATAACTGAAACTGTCTAATGTTAAAGGAAAGCAGAAGCACCTCCAAGTCTGGACAGCTGCACAACTGTAGTTGCAACCAGAAGTCATGCAAATTCATGCTCAAGATAAAACACCCATTTTAAATAATTGGAATAAGTAACTAGTAGAACAATTTAATCAGTGTAGCAATGGTTTTGTAGTGCAGTGGATTATTTGGATCATTTTCATAAATATGCTTGGATATTGTCCTAGCAATAAACTTTTAGTTCAAATGCATTGATTCAGAGAAGTGAGCTAGTATTTATATCAAAGTGCAGAGAAGAGGACCAAGGTGGTCCTTTTCTGCCTTACATTTCCCTCTAAAAGGTTCAAATTACTCTGACTTTATCACTCTACCAAGTTTTGTTTCACCTGGAAATTTTATTGTGGTGACATATTACTTAAATATCTCTTATGACAAGCTTTGGGACTTATTCTAATCCCCAGGGAAGCACACTTTATATTAAAATGTTAGTGGCCTATTTTAGTCTGGCTTGTTCCACTTCTTGCCACACTGTTGTAATGCTCCTACACTTCCTGAATTTGCATTCTGCCAAAAGTAAGCTTTAGCAAGAGGCTGTGCTTTCAGATGATGAAAATAATTTGTATATACTTACATTTATTTTCCATTTTCTTTCTTATTGACAATTCATAAACCAACATAGATTTTTTTCAGCACATATTAGAAATATTACCCAAAGTTATTTTCATTCTTGAATATGGAACCCATTTTTTGCCATCAAGAACTACTTCTTAAAATTTTTTAATTTACTTTCATATATTTCTCTCTTAACTTTTCCTTCCACTCCACTTCCCTCATAACTTATCCCAGCCTTGAGGAGTAAACCTTAAATACATATACATGTTATTAATTGAGACTGTTGTCTGTAGATGTTGCCTAATGTAAAGCAACATCTTTAGAGATCCTTTTCCGATCCATCTAGGCATCTGTGCTTATAACATTCCAGTCATATAGACTGCCCACTAGCTCTTGGTAATCCTAATTTAACCAAATTCACTTTCATTAGTATTACCCTGATTCACAACATAAGAATAGTTTATGAACATGTTTGACAGAGAATAATTTATAATCTTTGCCCAAAGAAAAGTTATAGTCCTATATAAAGGGACCTGGTCCTTTAATATAAATTTGGTGTTAGATAGTCTATAAACTTCTAAAGAAGAGACGAGTCTTTATCAAACATCTCATCAGCAGGCTGTTTTTGAAAAGCATGACAAATATTTTAACTGCTGTCCATGCAGCTGTGAAAGTACAAAAAAAGGTGTGATGACAGTGGATTTTGCATATGGGCTTTGCAGTCTTCTGTGACCAAAATTTTAGAATAGTCAGTGTTACAGTAATCAGAAAAAAAGACAACTACTTTAAATTTAAAATCCCTTTGTTTATTTAGTAGCAAGAAACACCTCAGTTAACTGTGAAAAGTCTTAATGATTACTCTTTTTTATGGGAAGGGCAGGTACATACATGATTTACATCAATGTCGTGGTTTAAGCCCCTCATGCAGTCACTCTCTCACTCCCCCTTCTTTCTTCCCCCTGGCTCCCGAGGGGATGGGGAGGAAAATCAAAAGAATGCACCTACCACAGGTTGAGATAAGAACAGTCCCGTAACTAAGGTAAAACACAAATCACTACTGCTACCACCAATAATAATAATGACAAGAGAATACAAGGGAAAAGAATACAATTGCTCACCACCTGATATCAAGCCTGACCCAGCATTGCACCCCTACCCTTCCGGGTCTCTGCCCTCCGTTTTCACATCCTGGGCGTGACGTGCTGTGGTATGGAATAACCTCTTTGGTCAGTTTGGGTCAGGTGTCCTGTCTCTGCTTCCTCCTGGCTTCCCCTCCTCCCTGGCAGAGCATGAGACTCAGAAAGTCCTTGGTCAGACCAAAACATTACCAAGCAGTAACTGAAAACACTGGTGTTATCAGTGCTGTTCTCAGGCCCAAAATCAAAAACACAGCACTGCACCAGCTACTAAGAAGGAGAAAAATGACTGCTGCTGCTGAACCCATGACAATCAAAAATAGAGAAAATTCAAAATGTTTAAGTTTGGTAATTTTCTCCTATCACCATAACCTGGAAATTGCCGTACTAAGGTGTAATTCCCCAGTTTTAGATTAGGACTTTGAGGGACTGAATCTGATACAGCAGGGTATTTTGCACTTGTTGGTACAAACGTCTGTAGTTAGTATTCATATATTTCCCTCCTTTTTGCTAATTAAGCTGAGTACACCTCTGACATGGATTAGTATGAACACAATTGTTTTGAAATTAATGAAGCCATATTAATCTGTCTGTAACAACTGTGGTTCTTATTTTTCATTGCTTTCATTTTAAATTATCCACTAGGTAAGGATAAATTGTGTACAATATGCAACAAATCAGAATGCTACCATTGTGCATACACTCTATACAGATATAGTAATTCCACAAGAAACAAGGCAGGATATAATCAGACCTGTTATTTTTTACTAGACCTCTTATCTTTAAAAAAAGTGAAACCAGGGTGGCTTCTCACTTGGTCACAGCCCTTGCCACAGTCAAGAATAAGTTGCCTAAAACATAAAACAGATTAATCTTTATAAAGAAAATGTATAAGCGAATAAATCACCCAGTACTATTACAGTTCATGTTCTGTTTTAAAGAAAACAACGTTATGTTTATGTAGGGCTTCATATCCTTGGGTCCAAAATGAGTGTCTTTAATAGGAAGCACTAGGATATATAGAGTGACTTCCTCATTGTTGTGCATCCCAGAAGAAATGAGTCTGCAGCTCATGTCTATGAGAATCGTTGATGACAGTGAGATAAGTTCTCAGCAGAACATGCTATTTTATGGAAATTATTTATTTAAAGGCAACCAACTGGAAAATTTTTACGTATATCCATAGGTTTTAATTAACTGCAATGCAATGTAAAGACAAGGAATATTCACCTTGGAGTTTTTCTTCTGTGCTTAAACATACTATTTCTCCAAAACTCCATTGTTAGACTATTTCATGTGAGGAAAAAAAAATAGTTTACAGCTCTATTTACCACATTATCCTATGTTTTATCGTAATTAAATATAACTGCAATAATATATTTACATTTAACACAGCATATTGGGTATAAACTTTACATTGTGTATGAAGAGAAGATGCCCATCAAATTAAAGAAAATGTCAAATTAGAATGTTAAATTACATCTACATTTTGACAAGAAAAGCCTTATAAGCAAATATATCTTATAAGTTCACAAATATGCATTTTTGAGAAAGATAGAACAAGCTAAAATGTAGAAACAACATATTGGACAAGATTATAAAAAGAAATAACTGTACAAAACTTTAAGATGTGAAATGAAGATAAGAAAAAGGCTTTTTGAGTACATATTCAAGTGCTAGTCTTTAAAAAATTTGTAAGGAAGATTTATATTTATCCTTATTACTAAAGAATCATTGACTAATTTTATTTGTTCTTCTCCACATTAGATCATTTGTCTTTCTTTTGTCATTCTCACTTGAATGCTGTAAACTTAGAAAGCGCTAAGCTAATATTCTTTATGTAGTGTTACACATGCCAAAAGACAATATTATTTTACCATGTCAAAGACGTTTGCACCATTTGGAGCACATCTATCATCAAAACTCAATTAAATAGCACCTTTCTATCTTCAGCTAAAACAAACTGTTTACTTATATTTGCTCAGTGTTTACTTCACAAGAGGTAGAAGACCCAAATACAGCAGTAAAATAGGTGTCCCGGGATACAGCATGGGTCAAAAAATTTAACCCAGAGAAGGTCTAATCTTTTGGTTGCAAGAGAAGACTTTTTTTCATTTGCCAAGTAAAAGGCAGCATTATAATGTTATTCATACCTCATGTGGTGTCCTCTATTCAAGCTGAAAGGGCTATATTCCCTTTGTTGCAAAGTATTAAATTTGTCCCTTGAGATTAGTGTGTAGGCAGTTTTAAAGGATGAAACAGGATTAGATAAGGTTCCTTAAGAAGAAAGAGTTCTGAAACTGTGCTGCAAAAACCTCTTGTATTACACGTGCTGAAAAAAACATCCTTTGTTTTAACACTTCAAATCACAAGTCAAGTTTTAAAAATTATTAGTTGACAAAATGTTTCTTCACAGGGTTTTATGAGAGGGAAATAAAGTACAAATGGGGAGAAATGACAGTTGATTTAATTGTATTTGAATTTTTATATGAAATTTTCTTGCCAGTTGTAATTTGAAATATATTCCAAAAGACAGATATAAAAAATTATAGTAATTCTACTTAGTTTCTAAAATATTCAGTACATTTCTGCATTCCTTGCTGTGATTTAGAGAAAAAAATATTGCACCTTTATAACTTATGAACTAAGCCAAACAATTTTAGTCTAAAAAATGTCAAAACCCAAATGTCAAGGACAGTCCTAAGAGTCAGTATTTCAGCTGTGCTCCACTCACTGGTATATAATTAAGACAACTGTGTACCACATGAAGACTTTCATGAATTTGATTGCTGCATATTCAGTGAGCACAGTTTAAGCACTTCTACTTCCTTAAAAAAATCCACTTTTGAGGAATGAAACCATTCCTAACTAGTATCAAGGTAATTATTTGCATATGTATAATTAGAAAGTGGGACAGGTTATATGGAGTATGTGTTGACTTTACCTAATGAGTTGGCAAGAAAAGGCAGTTCTTTTCCTTTATCTCCCAAATTTACACAAGTCACGGGGCCTTTGACCCCACCCTTCCTCAAATCCCTGTTCTTGATTAGCTTTTTTGCAAAACAGATTGTACAGATCCACTTTGGTAGCCATCAGTGGTCTTCCTCTAGTCCTGAGAATAAAAAAAGCCACCAAAAAAATGGTGAAGTCCCATCCAGGAGTGAAGTGTACCACACTACACAGATAACAACTTTTCTGGCTTATAACTACAGTTATGTGACTATGGAAGCCTTGTCCTTGCTGCTTCTCCCACTGCACAGTTCTTTTCCATTCATGTAGTTTACTAGGTTCGTCCTGAATGCAATGTTTGCATTCAGAGAGACTGTGGAGTCTCAAGACTATTCTCAGTGTCACTGCCGAGTTCACTTGAAGAGTGGACTGTAAGATGCATAGGAATTCTTATTTCTCCAGTATCAAAATATCTCTTACCCTCAGCTGCAGAGTACTTCATTCCTGAATATGAATGCCTGAATGCCTGGCATGACCAAAGGGATTTTTACAGCTTCATTGATATAATTGCTCAATATTGTTAATAAGTACAGGATCTCAAAGACCTATTTTGACATTGTGATATGACTATTTAATCTGTTTCTTTTCCCCTTTTAAATGATAATTAAAAAAAATAACTCCAGTAGATTGACATAAAAAGAACATCACCTGCAATTACAAGTTTTTCTGCACCTACACAAGAGAAGGTGGTGTACTGCAGCCAGTTCTGAGTCTGCTGTTAAAATATGTTCTTCACAATATGTACCAAATATAAGTTAAACTATACATATTAAAATGAAGATTGGAGAGGAAAAGTTGTTTTGTTGATTAGTGTTCCGTGCATTCAACAAAATCTGCATGCTTTAATGCTGGATGACTCGCCCTTATTCCTTTATGTCAGACACAGCAAGATGTGACTCCTCACACAAGACTACTGGATCATAAAAATGTACATCATTAATGAAGTTAAGTGGCACTAGGTTTGTAATTTTCAATGCACAGATAAAAATGATGTGCTGTTATGATTCATGGACCATTATAACAGATATATTACCTTAATATAATGTTCTGAAATTACTTCATTTTCTATAGCTCGAAAAAAACTCACTTAAAAAAAAAAAAAAAAAAAGTCACCTAAAGAATGTTTCCAAGTATATTGGAATCAGGAGCTTTTCTCTGCCCATCACTGAGATGACATAACATCATTAAAACGGACTGTCCAATATGCTCACAAGCACTGTATAGCCATATGTTAAAGTGAAAGGAAATAGAATCTTATTAAACCTCTACCATATATTTTAGCATTATAGTCTTTATGCATTTCAACTGACCACTGCATTCAGATCTAAGTCAGAAGGCTTCCAAACCTATGCGCAGACTCATCTAGTTCTGTAGAAGTTTTGAGGTATTGTGAAAAACATATTATGAGGGTTATCACAAGGTATTTTTCAGAGACTATTTTCTCAGAACATTTAGAACCAAAAAGTGATATAAATTGCAATGGTGGCAGAAACTATGAGACAAGTGACAGCTGTATTGAAGACCCAGGCCCAAACTTGCACGGTCTGCATCATTTGTTATACGATGATCAGCAGATATATTCCTCTGGCACTGGCAGTGTTTGCATTTCAAGGTGAATCAGTCCATCAGACTAATTCCCTCTGTATCCTCTGGGATTTTAATTATAGCCACAAGGGTATTTTTTGATGCCTTATCTCAGTTCTTCAAACTGAGGCAGGAAATGGTGTGTTAATGGGAAAAAATGCCCCAAATATACTCTTCTTCCCATTGCAAATGCTTATAGAACAAGACAAAGTTAGTTGATATTCACTCTATAAATGTCTGTGCTACTGTCATACAGTGCAGTATGTGAACAAAATAATAAAAGATTATCTGTCAACAAGCTGCTCTCTTAAGTTGGTAATTATTTTGAATGACATCGTATCACATCTAAAATAAATTTAAACAGTATCAGCAAAGTACAAATACAACAATATCACACAGCTAAGATTAACAGCAATAGCTCTCATTCTAGTCAGTACTTTTTTGCAATATTTAGTTATTGTTTGGAAGAAACCCACTACCACCCAACAGTTCACATTAAATATAGACAAATAGTTTAAATTAAACATATGATATTCCATCATTTTACACAGGAAGTCATATTTATATATTTAGGTATTTAATTTCTTGAATTACAGGACACAATGGAAGTAAAGATATTCCTATATTTTCAAGTTCTCTTTTGATTGGTAAGGGACAGTAGAGGCCCATCTGTTTTGCAGCAAAGAAAGCCCCAAACCATCTGTGTAGAACCACATGCCAGCTAAAACACAGAGATATGCACAGTTTTTTGTTATGAAAAATTTTGCAGTATTTTTTTCCTGTATTAGTGTGAATAAATTAGCAACAACTAAATTAAAGAAATCTTCTGAGAACATATTAACTTTCTAGTGCACACTGGAAAATGTATCCATTTAGAAGTCATGAAACATTCATTGGCAGAATTTGTTCTGACTTTTTTTTTACTATTACGACAGAAATCTTAATGTGTTCAATATAAGCATTTTTATTAACATGTGATATAAGTTAATTTACCTGAATTTTAGTATACGCTTGTGGAGTTTTCTTCAGAGAAAAACCCACATAATTACAACCATGTTTATATATTGGCCTAATAATAGCATTTCAAAACTTGGGCCCATATGTTTCTTTTCCATCTTAAAAAAAAAAAAAAAAAAAAAAAGCCAGAAGAGGGGAAACTCACCCATAAATGACTACAGCTTTGGCTAAGTTGCAGGTTTATGTCAGCTACTATTTAAATGGGTTTTAAAAGAAAAACCGTATGTGAAGAATAGTCTCTAAAATGAATGCACAGCTACAATTGTGTGGATTTCTGTCCCTCACTTGCCCTTACACAGGCACTGTGTTCTGTGTCAAGCAGAAGTAACACTGTGAGCTCTGTTGACAGTTCATTATTGTTAAATATTTTCTTGACATTAGATCAACCTTAGCCAAGCAGGCAGCAGTGGTCCTGAGAACTTTTAAAAGTCCTTGAAATAACTGAAAGACCCCAGGCAAAATGCACAAATAAACAACTCTGTGTAGTTTCTGGGTATATTAGTGGCCACACATTGGCAAAGTAGCAGTTGTCTTTTGTTTTCAGAACCTAAATAATTTTTTTTTAAATATAAGGATAAAATTATGATTTTGCAAAATGATTGGGCTGTTTCTATATAAATGTTCACTTATCAGTACTGAACAGTGGGGAACTAAAAGACAGTCTCTGGATTTTATCTGGAACATCTTTCAGCTAAAGACAGTTGAGATATTCTAGTCTAGAACACACAACTTGATCAGGACAAAGCTTTCAAAAGCATGTTTTGGAGGATGATACAAGATGTAAAGGGCAGAAATTTTCTAAGTTAAGAAAGCCTTCATATCCTTTTGCTTGGATTCATGATGACAAGCCAGATGTCAGAAGCTTGTAGCAAAGCTTCTAGTCTTGTTAAAACATTAAAACATTTACTTGGATTTAAACCTTCTAGCTTGGACAGTATGAGGACCAAGGAAAAGACCCAACATTTAGTGTTTTCAATCTTTTTAGAAATGTTGTTTAATTCTTTTTTTTTTTAATTCTGTTTTAACCATGGGCTGGTAAAGATCAGCTTTTGGCAAAATACTCAGTAAGAAGTCATCTCCAAATTTGATTGAAAAGACTTAACTTGCAACATTTATAATATTTTTATGTCTTTATGAGTGGTTTAGAAGACTCCTATGCAAGCAAGACAGCATTTCCAGTAACACATAGTCTAATATTTATGGTTTTCACGGTTACCACATTACAATCATAGTACCCTTTAGCAAATGAGAAAATATCATCATTATGTCTTTACTCTTGCTCTATGCATGGAGGAATGGATGCTGTCAACATTTATCTTTTTGCTGCCTGAATCCCGATTCTAGAACTGCTTGTTTTACTGCAGTAATTGTTTCATAACTAGTTAAATATTTATGATAATGGGGGTGCATTTACTACATTTTGTGAAGAGAAACAGCTGCTAAAATAGAAAACTAAGGAACAACAACTACTTCCTAAGAGAGAACATTGATATGGAATTTCTTCTGATGTATGTAGGGTAACTCTTCAGAAAGTCCAGATGACTCGTTTGGATACTTTAGCAGAGAATTTTATCTTTTAACAGAATCAAAAGTATCTGTCTTCTCATAGGCCATACTATAACTTGTTTCTAACCAGAACTGAATGATTGCAAAAATTGTGGTTATGGCTGCCTTTTGCACAATGTGCATTTGGGTAGGCAGCACTTAGCATATGCATGCGGTTTTATGTTTGGTAGCTGGTATTAATTCCCAAGCTTTATCAAAGATTCCAGCTTTAAGTAGATTCATGCAGTGGTTGCCTAATGGCCTACTTGAAGATCATTTAACTTTTACACAATATTAGCACATTATTTCTGCTATGATCACTGGTGCAATGTTTGGATTTCTCTTGCAGTGGTATACAAATTTATTTTTCAATACAGCATGCAGTTCTGCAGATTTAAATTATACTGAACTTGATGTTTTATTGCATTTGGCTATTCCATTAATTTGGAATCAAAAGTCCTTCTGTAATTTTATTTTGCTTCAAGGTAAAGATTAATTCAGATTAATAAAAGTAACTTATTTTGCACATCAAGAAATCTTTAAAAAAAGAAAAATATCCCCAAACCTTCAGTCTGTTGGCATAGTTTAAAGGTACTTCAATAACAATAGAAATATTGTGAATGGGATTTTAATATTTTATTTGCTATAGTTTTTCTACACTGGAAAACTCATCCCAAGATATATTACCTTCACATTAAACACGTCCATGAATTTTTTAAAGTATTTACGTTGTAGCACTGCAAATATTATCAGGTACTGAATTAGCTGATTTTCATGCTGAAAGATCTAGATGATATTGCTTTAGGCTTCAAATAAACATTTTGTGTCAGCAAAAGTAAAGGAAATGTAAATGCAAATAAAGGTAGCTAGGAATGTATATTTAGGGTAAAGGTAGATCAACCAGCTCCTACATCCAATAGCACAAATTTGCAGAGCAGAGTCCACAGAAAAACATAAAGTGTATAACTTCTACCAACAGTGATTTTTGCTACTCTACTCCAAGTGAATTATCTATGGATTAAAAAACCTCAGAATGAACCTCAGTGTTTGCAGTTCATCAGAAGGATAACTAGATCAATTCTAACATGATAAACTAAACTGAAGAGATTTCAGAGAAGTAATGTCTTTCAACTAAGAGATACAGCATTATCTTCTTGTCTAGCACTTTTCATTATGCTATACAAGATAACTTTGTGATCATATAATTATTTTACATTCATTATTTTAGAGTGTGTAGAATTTCCCCCCTTTTGCTAAATAATGAATGACCTGGTTTGAACTATACAAGAGTTTTGAAAGGAGAAACTATTCACACATGAAGGAGTTTGGAAAAGCTGTGATTTTCTGCTTGACTTAAAATCAGTTTATGATTCAGTTTTAAGAAGGTTAATCAATCTGAACTAAAATGGAAAAGAATATACATAAAAATGCAAAAAGAGATCATTATTGTTTTCAACTAATATATTTAAATGCATACAAAGTGATGAGACATTTTCTGTTTGTTCCTGTTGTGAAACCTCTAATAGTTTTATATTTACCATCTTTGGTTACCCGTAACTGAGGAACACTGCTTTTAAATGAGACCCTGATTTGCAATATGGCAGCTCCTAAGACATTCTTACACAAAAACATATGAATTAAATAAGGAATCAATCTAATTCTTGACAATATTGCTTTAAAAAAATATTATAGAAACTAGATTAATGCAATAGCAAATAGCAAGCTTGATATAAGAAATAATAAGCCCAGGCAGACAAAATGTTTCTCTTCTAAAAAGCAAACTTATTTCAAATTTCAGCTTCCATTAAGGTTAGTTCTCCTGTATAAAAGAAATATAATTCTTTTTCAAGGAAAAATATAATGTCATGTCTCACCAAAAAAAAAAAAAAAAAAAAAAAAAAAAGGAGTTCCTTACAAAACACAAAAGTCTAATGAGATATTTACCTGTATTAGTCAAGACTATACCCACATACCCACAGTTTATGTGCTTGTTAAAGCCTTCCAGTCATTCTAGGCTTGAGGAAATAGTGTCCAAATGTACCATATTTAGCTTCTATCTCAAATTCTCCCGAGCTGTCAATTTAGGTGTTAAAGAGACCATTTGCAAAGCTTGGCTGGGAATTGCCATTATTGACTGGAATGTGTGTTTATCATTACATTCAATGATGAAAGTGGAACATGTAGCATATGAATAAATGTCAGCAGATGTTTCTTTTAAATGGCCTGATTTCAACCTCCTGTTGTTTGTCTTGAATACAAATATTAAAAAAGAGAAAAAGGCAGAATTTTTTATGACATAAGTGCAAGGGTAGTTATATTAAAAACAACAAAAATAATTATGAAAGTCACAGAAGAACGAAGAAAGTATAATTAATAAGAATTACGCTGATGCTCTCATGCTACTGTCTGGCTTGATATTATAAAAGACACAAGAACAGCAGCTCAGTGTGGGCTATATCACTCCATAGTCACTCCATAAGAAGTAAGGAAGACCTACAGTCTATTCTCAGAAGCATATTACGTAAGGTTCAATAATAATTTTGTAGTATCATTACAAAAACTCCTTGCTTAAACTCAAAGCACCAAGAAAAAGAGGGTCTCACAGAAAAGAGGTCTCTACATATGTTATTACTGTTTGCAAAAGCGAATACTCTCTTTAAAATAGTAATGACTCTTTAAGCCTTTGAAAGATTCTTACCAGTTCCACAGGTAATACTCACTACTGCAAAATTAAAACTTGAATATGTAAGCGTTTCTGCAGTGTATGGAAATGCAAATAGAGGGTTTACATAGAGGTCCTTTTTTTCTCCCCATTTTTTTTTTTTAGAACAATTAAGTAAAATTGCTATAAAAACCAGTATACAGTTGCCTTCTACCAGAACGATATCCTGCTACTCTGCCTCACATGGTGGCATCCCATTGCACTCCATGGGACTACCCTGAGAGTAAAATTTTGCTCAGTGTGATCGGTGAAGGCAGAATCTGGCAGGAATTAGTATGCAGCACTGTAAACTCAGCAGTAGTCCAACTAAATCAATAAAGTGAACAGAGACAAAATTAAATCAGCCTTGTGTTTACTGGAATGTGTTGCATTTTGTATGTATCTAAATTACAATATGCTATCGAGGTGTTGAATATCTGAGGCTCTGTCTTTACCAAGAGATGAAGGTGCTGAATGCAATTGTAAATGCCAGTTTTAGTAAACAAAATAGCTTTACCATGATTATAGTCCATAGTTGGGTGTTACTGCAAATCTACTGGTTAGAAGAGGGCATTTGGGAAAAAAATCCCTACCTTCTTTTGATGCAAAGCATTGTTTCGATATGTCCTTAAAATACTAAATATATGGTATATTTTTATAATACTATATCTAATAACTGTAAAAGATACATATTTTGTAATTACATACTGAGGACTATCTACAATTCCTATCTTGAAATATATTATGCATTTACCAAAGGTTTAATGTAAATCATATGTGTATTTGAATTAAGATAGAAAGGCTGGATAATGCATTACCCCTTTGTAATGCATTCTTTTCAGATGACCTTTCATACTGATTATGTCCTGATTACAGCAGGTGGAAAAGAGCATCCAATATCACCTAGACAAGATAATGATTTTTACAAATGTAACTGTACAGATAGCTAACTGTTAACAGAGGGGTACTATATACCTTTAGTAGTGCAAGACTACAACCTGATTCTTAATATCTTCACATAACTTCAAGGATATGTTCATTACCAGTTTGTCTAGTAATAGCAATATTGGCTAGTTGCTTATTGGATCTAGTAATAGTAATTTTGGCCAGCTGCTTACTGGAATTAAGGGAAAATTATTCTACATTTATTCACTTTTCCTTTTGATAGGAAGCTTTAAAAATATATTTTAAAACATATGCAATATCACAGTTAGGAGGAAAACCAAGTTTACAAAAGAAAGACAATATAAGAAATAATAGGGTTTAGACCTATGATATTTTAAAAATAATCACTAAACCAGTGAAATCTTATTTAAATTGAGTGAGGAATTATTTAATGCTACCAAGTATGAGTGAACTGCTCTACCTCCATCTTATTTTAGTGCAATACACCCAAACAGTGATGCACTCAAAATTCACTTCAAGGAAATTTATTTCTTCTCCTAAAGCAGTGGAACGGGAACCACAATATTACAGCATATATTCAATTGTTGTCCTTTGCCAGTGGTTGTGATGAGCTGAGATCAGCACAGAGTAATAGACAAATATGATACAGGGACAGCTGAGTAAATATAAAATATAATAACAAATTTTAAGTGAAAATACATATAGTTGATAATAGTTGTGACTTATTGAATAGAAGTGTTGCCTAACTTCAAGTAACAAGTGAGAAAACAGAGCAAGAATTGCAATTTAATTATCTTGGTCTCTGTTATGGAATTTAATAACCAGATCAATAACGTTATCTCTATAATTGCATTCCAAGAATATTATACTAGTTGTTTTTGCACTTCATACACTACAACATTTCCTCTTAAGATGTTTTCAGAATGTTTACAGTAATTCCTCTTCTTAGGCCTGGATTCATCAAAACACAGAGCTTATACTTAGCATTATTTCCACAGCATGTGTAGTATATTTATATATATGTATAAATGTTTTCTAGAATAGGGTTGGTTATAAACATGTGAAATGATTTGATGAATTTGAAACAAAAGCAAAATGTAAATTGACAAAATATGCTTTTACTTTTGGAGTATCCTCAAATAAGAATGTCTTCATTATGATTTAAAGTCATGATATATGAAATAAGACATGGCCTCTATCTTTAGAAAATAATTTAATATTATCAACAGTATCAAATGTAGACTTCTTTCCACCCCTCAAAAATCTATAGGTAGTGTTCACATTCAACAATCAGAAAGCAAGGAAGAAATCTAAGAGGGAAGCTGCGTTTTCCCCATCTTCTTAGATCTTGGCAAATTTGCTTTTCAATTGCTCCTCACTCATCAGATAAGCTTGAAACCAAACTTGAACTTTTCAGCACTATGCACACTTCACATATTCCTTCATTTCAGCAGTTAACTCTTATCTCCTTGAACCAAACCAAAACACATACACGAAAAATACTTCCATCTTCTCACTTCTAGAGAAACAATAACTGCAGGTCAAGGTAACTTCAGAATGGCTTAAATTTATCTTTATTATTTCTCTCCTGTAGGTTATTTCACTTCCTCTTTTGCCACAGAGGTTTTGGAAATGTTTATGTGCCTACTCCCTTCTTCCCCCAGTAATATTTTAGACTGATAAATATAATTCTGAAGAATTTGGAGGGGTTTTTCTTCATAGAATACTGGAAGTGACAGGGAGTGTCTTGCAGATTTGAAGAATCTACCGGAGGAATTGTGTGACGTGATGTGATGTAGGAATACACAGAAGAAAGCACCGCCTTTGCAGGAGACTTCCTTGTGTTGCACTGATTAGGTACACTAGTTTCTCATTTAAGCAGTTTTAGATATAAACCAACAAAGTTTTTAGTTGTTGGTTTGAATATTAATTAACAGCTTGTTAATTGGCACAGCTCCAGGAAGTCTCCTTCCTCTGTTACCCTGCCTCTGTCTTATTGAAAGGACACTGGCAGCAGAAAAATCCCATTAAATCTGCTGATTTTCCCATTTATTTTCACAAACTACTCCTAGATAGTGTTTAGTATACTGATTCTTAATTTTCTAGTCCAACAACTGTTTGTACGCATGATTGTGGAAATTATATGTAAACTTAAATTTTATACATAAGAATAGCTTGCTATTTATTGCTTTTGATCTTTGTCCAAATCCTGTTGTATCTCAGACTTATACAATCTTTTCCCAAAGAGTAACCTTTCTATTTTGAGTACGTACAGTTGTATTTATTTTTTCCCCAAAAATAGTGCCTGATATATTACTTCCTTAATAGTCAAGATGCATATTGTTCTTGCTCTTGGCTTCTTTTTATAACTGTGGCAGCTTTAAATAAGTACGGTAAGGCTAATGCAAAAAGTCAAAAGTAAAAGATGAAGGAGTTCACTCCTTTTTCTTGTCCACAAATATCAGTTTGTGGCTGATGCAAGTTGCAGCTGTAATGCTTATAATTACTTCTGTTGAGACTCTCAGTTTGTTATAATTTAGCTAGAAGCTGCAAAAGTCCCCTTTATTCATACAGGATACCTATTGTTCAGGGCTGAGATCTGGAACTAAAAAGTATCCTCTGGCAGTCTGGGGACAACTGCAAAGAGTGACTATTGTATGATATTACCAGAGCTCAGAGTCCAGGGTTAGACTCCCTATACACCCAAAGCCTATGATTAAAATCCTTTTCTAAGGCGGTGGAGCCATGGATGGAAGCCCATTTCCCAACTAAGTGTTCTAATCAATACATTAATACAGAAAATACAGGTGATGTTTCCCTCCCTTTCCACATCTACTTTTAGAAGATTGAGTCCCCTCAGGAATCCTGCCACAGGAGAAACCTTTGTAGATAGAGGTCACCCAAATAAGTGGAAGCAGACCACTTGCAGGGAGATGCCTACACAACAGAGAAGTTTGGTTTTCTTTCTCTCTCATTTCTCCTTCTGCTTAACATTTCTTATGAGCTACCTCGAGGCAGCTCCATGATATGTGAGTGGGAAGTACCAAAGACCTAGAATCATAGAATAATTAGGGTTCGAAAGGACCTTAAGATCGTCTAGTTCCAACCCCCATGCCATCAGAAGGGACACCTCCCACTAAACCATGCCACCCAAGGCTATGTCCAACCCAGCCTTGAACACCTCCAGGGATAGAGCATTCACAATTTCCCTGGGCAACCCATTCCAGTGCCTCACCACCTGCACAGTAAAGAATTTCTTCCTCATACTCAATCTAAACTTCCCCTGTTTAAGTTTGAACCCCTTACCCCTTGTCCTATCACTACAGTCCCTTATGAAAAGTCCCTCCCCAGAATCCCTGTAGGCCCCTTTCAGATACTGGAAGGCTGCTATGATGTCTCCGCGCAGCCTTCTTTTCTCCAGGCTCAACAGCCCCAACTTTCTTATCCTATCTTCATACGGGAGGTGTTCCAGTCCCCTGATTATCCTCGTGACCCTCCTCTGGACTTGTTCCAAGAGTTCCATGTCCTTTTTATGTTGAGGACACCAGAACTGCACACAATACTCCAAGGGAGGTCACACGAGAGCAGAGTAGAGGGGCAGGATCACCTCTCTCCACCTGCTGGTCACGCTCCTTTGGATGCAGCCCAGGATATGGTTGTAGGACATGTTTATGTTTTAGCCACGGAAACACCCACACTATTGCAACAAGCAAGCAGTCTAATTCTTATCATTACAGATGTTAAGTAAGTGAGGTGGACCAAAAGAATGAAGGTCTAGATAGAACAGAAACAGGATATAACTTTCCAACCTCTCTGTGACAAGCAGAACTGAAGATATTGTAGCCCATATTTGTGCAAGTCTGACCTGGATAAGGTGTTCTGCTGTGAATCAGCAAGCTTCTGTTCCTGTGTACAGTTAACTATATTTTCTATTGTCCCAAGCAAAATATTTATCAGTTTCATTCTTTAATTGGATACATGAATATATCTTTCATGGTACCTCTCAAAATAGTAATATGACTACAATACAGCATCTCTGTACAGATAAACTAAACATTAACTCTGCAGGAATTTTTACGCTATGATGGATTTACAATAATATCCCTGATTTGGTTGCCCTGAATTGTAACTTTTCTTTTATATTCTTTTTAAACATCTCCTTATATACATTGGAACACTTTCATTCCCTTTGCAAGATACCTGACTTCCAAGACATTTTTATGCCACCATCCCATTTTCTTCTTTCTATATGCATGTTTTACTCCCCTTGACAATCCACTCATACCGAAGAAAGAATAGACCCCTTAATCCCGCTTGGCAAGATTTCCTTTTTAAGCTTTAGTCCCAACCAGGCATGTGTAGTGTTTGTTGACCTTTTGCACCAGGCCAATCAGGCCGTTGTGGTCCAAAGTAAGACTTCCTTTTCTTGGCAGGCAGCAGGGCAGAGTTTGATGACAAAGCCTTTGAAGTATAGCATCTGAAGCCCCTGGTCTAAAAGCTGCTTGAACAGACATGTCAATAATAAAGGTTGCTATAACATTTTTTTAATTGTAGTGTTATTGCACATAATTTGAAGAATTCTGAATATTTAAAATTTGCTGTTATAGAGAAGGATTAATGAGTAAGTCTGAAAGTGTAAATCTCTATTTCCATTAGACCTGACTGTCTCCATGTTGAATTCAGCAATAAAATGTCAGTGACTTCAGCATGGCCAGGATAAGATGGAATGCTATCCTTGTGTCAACATGTGAAGAACATGTTTAATTCATCAAAGTATCTTAGGAGGAAGAGATCTGGGGTGCTTAAATGCTATTAATGTTAATAAGGCTTACCCATTTCTTTAACAGTGTTCATTAATAGAACAGAGATCTGAGTAATTTAGGAGTGAAGAAGGAATAATACCTTGTCAGATTTTTCCAAATTCATTATTATAAACACCTATCCACCTCGGTGGAGGTGGGGTGAAAAGCTATTTGAAATTTCAGCATGGCATATTATATAAATTATAAAAATGGTTCCAAGTAGTCACAATCTTTACAAATCAAATGACCATAGAGAGAAAAAGAAACAAAACTATAGTCACAACTTTTACAAATCAAATGACCATAGAGAGAAAAAGAAACAAAACTAATTTATATCATCACATTTCCTGAAAGAATCTGATAGTTATTATAGCTCATGGACATTGAGTAATGACATTAGTTATGATCAGTTATTCAAAATATTTTTAGAAAAAAATAGAAAAAATTGACTGAGGATAATAATTGGACAATTGCAACAGCATAGCCAGCATTAATACAGTTGTAAGTGTAAGGATCTAGTACAATATGTAGGACCTAATGCAACAAAAGCAGAAAATTTTCTGCATAGGCCCAGATTGTATTGAAAGATGTACTGCTTTGGGCTTGTAATGATTTGTTTCGCACAACACAATGAAGAATGAAAAGACTTGACCTTTGTGACATAAATAGGAATATATGAGTTTGTGTTTCACATCAGAACTAGAAGGGTCTGAAGATCTGCTACAAGAGAATGTGTTTTTACACCACCTTACATGAATTTTTTAAAAATTAAACATTACACTATTATACATGGTAAATTACTCTGTCATGTTTAACATGTTCAACATATAGTGGCAGAATGTTAGAGATTATTTTAAACCCCTATTTCTATGAGCTATCATGAAAAGCTTACCATATTTTACCAGGTGAATGGCACACTCAGTTTTGCTTTTGAGGGACAGGAGGACTGAAAGGAGGGAAAAGGAAGTGGAGTTAAACGCCGTCTTTCCATAAACTCATATAGAATGCAATTTTCTGGTATTCTGTAAATAGATACATTCTTATCAACCTTTCATATTTATGGCTATAAAGATATGTTTTTCATGCAATAACATATTTTCTAATAATAACAATAATGAGATCCTCTGATCATTTTCCTCCCAGTTATTGGATAGCATTTCCAGCAACTGCACAAACACATTTGACTACCCAGGGACCCTGATGCCAAGCTGTGGAGGATATTCTTGTTGCAGTGACAAATAGCTTGCTGGTGGGCTGTGCAGAGTGTTGTTCTGGCAGCAATGGAGTTGTCTGTTTGTCTGTCACTTGGTTAGGCTACAGAGAGTCTAGGTGGTTTGACTTTTTTTTTTTTCCGCCTTTGGAGAACTTTGTTTTAACCTTGCACTTTTTCCTGGTGAATTAGTTCATTTGACAGCAAGGTTCTTAGCAGACCCCTCACAAGTGTTACATGTGAGTACCTATATGATGAAAGAAAGAAAAAAATCTTCACAGTGCCATACTTGTTTTCCATACAAACCTACATGCTGCCATTACAGCCACCCACATATCGTTTGACAACTCACTTACGCATCAAGCATCTTAATGAATCAGTACTAAAAACCACAGTGTCCCTGTGTAAAGCCAGATAATTTAAATGCTATTCTGACTTTATGTCTTTCTGGTGAAAAATTGGGGTAAACTGTGCGATCTGTAAAAAAGAAATCAGGGACAGGTTCTATTTTACTGCTCATATTTCTCATAATGACAGCATCCTAAGTTATTGATTTAATTTTAAAAATACAGTTTGTAAAGCCTACTGATTACAAAAAAACCCTCACAACTCTTAGTAGATAAATTGGCTTGTAGACATGTACAGGCAATCCCTACAGTGTCTTTTTTGCTACCTTAGAAAGTATATAATTTAAAGCTTCTAGATAATTCATGGGTAAAATGCAAATTAGCTGACACTGCTGGCTAAAAAATAAATACTCCTCCTATTTTACTTCTGAGTTTATAATTAAAGGTAAATGTGAAATTTAAATAAAAACCCAAAATAACAAATATATGAGTTATTGTATTTAAAAACAAGAAACAAAGACTTCTATATTTGTAAAAAGATGCAGGAATAATTTAAAATACTTTGGAATGATAACAGATCTACTATATAAAAGCTCTGCTGAGTGATGTAAGTCTAGACTAAGTAAAAGGAAGTAAACTCTATTTTCATGAAAGTCAATATACAATGGCAGTGTTTTAAAAGGGTCTAACAGGCATTTAATCTTATAAAGGAAAAATGTTTATTTTTGTTCATTCTGTATATATAGATGTATTTGCTGATTTGATTATCCATATTGGCAGATCAGGTTAAATGGACTTTGAAACAGCCTTACATTCTTTAGTAGATTAAGTCACTCTACTGGTTTTACATTCACAAAAATGTTTCCTTTTTTTTTTCTTTTTAAATTCCCAATATAAAAAAAGGAAAAAAAAAATCCTGCTGTGGGTAATTAGAAAAATAATCAAAGAACTATAAGGACTTGGAAGAGATGTTGAAAGGTATTTTAGCATTGTAAATCAAGGGTACAGAGAGGAAATTTCAGCTGAAAGGGATGTTTGAGTCAGTTTGTTTTCATTGAGACGGGTGATGGTACTTAAGTTAGCCTTCTAGACTACACGGGTATTACTAAACTAAACTCATCAAATTTGCAACTATATCTTTGCCAGAAACATTTTTGAAAAGAGCCAACAGCAGAGATTTTCTAGCTTTCATCACTTAGAAGCACAGAGTGAGGCTATTGATCCTAAAATTGCTGGGATTTTCGAAGGAGACTGCTTGTTTGTTCTGTGCTGTTGTCACTGAAGTGGTTAAAGCTTTGTTTGTTTGTTTTGGTTCTGAATGGCTCTTAATGGATTAAGCTTTCCAGCTTTCACCAAAGCTGAAACTGTTTATTAAAGTATCAACATATAAACTAACCTCTGAGAATTTTAAAGAACTATATGAGGCCATGCAGTGCTAATGACTTATCCATATGGATCCTTTTGAAGGCTTTGGTGTGTTTGTTTTTGCAACTCATACCATACCGAATTATTTTAGTTGTTTTGGGGAAAACAAATCTATCCGAAGCTAGACATTATAATGAAATAAGGATTCTCTTCCCTCACGGATTTTATGTAGGTTCTTCAAAAGTTTCATCAAATCATCATTATCATGTGTACAAAATACAGCAATGAAATATTTGTAGTGTTTTATTTGCACTTAATATTTTATTATTTATGATATTTACTACAAAAGTGACCAAAAGAAAACCTCAGTGGTAATTAACCCAATAGACAAGCCCTGTTCTAAAAAAAATCACCAATCTAAAAAACCAGAGAGGACATGGATTGGAATACTCCAGAGCCTTCATGATTAACATCAAATGTATTTATAGAGTATGTTATATTTGCCATTTCTACAATCAGATTTAACCAAGCTTTCAACAGAAAATCTTAAAAGCCTGTCTCAGAACAACACAAGAACCTACTGGACATAGAGCTGATAGAGAATATAATTCACAAAATGATTGATTATGTGACACCCAGCAGAATCCTTTAATTTTCAAATTTTAACAGGTCCACATCTTTATTGTGCTACCAAGGATCATTCTCACTTCTATGTCAGGAACAGGTTACCTTGCTGTAGGACCAGCTGTTTATTCAAACAGTTAAAAACTCTTCCAGAACTTTTGAAGAAGGTCTTCAACCTCAAAGTTCTCAATCAGAAAAATAAAAAAATATTAAAATCAAATTACTGGTTTGGTTTTCATTGGATTTTATTTGGTTTTTTTTTTTTCTGTGTGTGTGTGTTTTTTTCTTTTTTTTCTTTTTTTTTTTTTTTTTGTTTGGGGGTTGGGTTTGGTTTTTTTTTTATATATGGAGGTACTTACCTTCACAAGATATTAGAACATCTTCATTCTATTCAAAGAGGTTGCCATTAGGCTTTTTCATTATAGTCTTTTGTACAGTATATGTTATGTGGAGTCTGAAAAGAAGAATAATAGGAAATCTGAATCTTAACACCTATTGTTATTTTACAGATTTGCATTGCTATCTAGTCCCAGCTAGAGGAAGTCTTATACCAGACAACATCCAGATACACAGTATCTGTCTTAGAAAATTTCAGTATAAGGAGAAGTTAAAAAGATCGTGCCAAGAGAAGAAGAAATGCATGTGCGTGGGAAAACTTATTTGATATCAGGTACTGAATGAGACTATAATTATTTTCAAAAAGTACTCCACCCTGCTGGGTATATAGAATTGTAATATCTTATGCCTTTTAATACCACCTATGCATATGCTTAGTGATGAACAAACAAATTCAACTTCTGTTTCTCCTTATTTGTCTAGTTCTTTAACAACTAGTGCTCTAAGCCAGAGCTCAATAGATAATGCCTACCAATATTTGGAAATTACATTTTTTTCATATGTACAGAAACTTTGGAATTCTGGAGAAACCCTCAAAAGTCCTTTTATTAACTAGTGTTAATTGAAATAAACAAGAAAATTATGGAAACCTGGCATAAGCAAAACTGCTTCTGAATGAGATTATATTCAATAAGTCATTGATTTCAGCGTTGGCAAATTTTGGCTTTATGGTGCCTCTTATATTTTAGATAAAATCTCACACATTCATTGGATAAATAGTTACCACTAATATTTGAGTTTCCAATATTAAGAGAAGTTATTTGATTAAGTGCAATACATTGAAGTTGCACATTTTTTTTTGTTTGTGTAAAAGTGCAAGAAGAAAAAATCATTATTCCTCAACATTATAAAAGTTTATGGAGGAAAAATGTGAAATTGATGTAAGATTTATGATCTAGTTTATGAAAAATATATACACTGAAACGTCCATAAATATTTGCAGGAGTCATGCAGCTTGAGCAGTAAAAAAACCTCAACAGCTGAAAGCTCTAAAGAAACAATATTCTATATGAATATAGATGTATTCAACATTGAATGGCCCCACAGCCACAAATGGTCCAAAGAATTGAAGGAAAGTGTTTAGACACAAAATTTTTATAAACATTATTTTCTAAACAAACAAACAGACTCCAGTGAGACAAAACACAAGTACAGTTAAAGGACTAGCCCCTGGGATGTTACATTATCAGAAAAATATATTTTGATCACTTCATTCTTTTCCTATGATAGAAAGTTATTCTGCTTCTAAGACCCTTTTGTGTAATTTTACTAAGACAAAAAGTACAACTACGTTCTAAAAGGTGGTTCTATAACTTATTTTCCTTCATATAATTCTAACCTATTTTCTGAGACTATATAACTTGTTTTGTTAATTTTATTTCATTAATCCACAGAAAAGGATGGAAACACTAGTGTTAAAACTATCAGTAACACTGAGAATGCTTTAAGCACCTATGTATGTTTCAATACCTTTCTCTGTTTTACCACAATTAGGAGGCAAATTTGCCACAATTTTATCTCACCTAAATTTTAAGTACTTTGAGAGAAATGTTTATCAGAGAGTAATCATAATCTAGGAAAGGGAGTAGAATGAAGGAGTGAAAAAAATGTAGAGGTATGACCTATGGTTCAGACAAAATGTAATGAGCATTCATTTTTCTTTCTCTTGTTTCACAGAATCACAGAATGATGTAGATTATAAGGGACCCTTGTAGGTCATCCTGTCCAACCCCCATGCAGAAACAGGGTCACCTAGACCTTATTGCTCAGGCACATGATCACTTTTGAATATCTCCAAGGATAGAAACTCTACAACCTCTCTAGGTAACCTTCATATGAGCATTTTAAATTAAAAAAGTACATTTAATATATTAAGATAGCCCTTCATATTAATTTTCTAGAGGATTTCCTAGCAAATTATGCAATGTTGGAGTTCATTACCAGTCAATCAGCCCTCAAACTCTATCAGCCTTTTATTTGAGGTACGACTCCATTGTAGATGGATAACATCTTTATTGGGATACAGTTCAATAAGAAGCTTCCAAAGAACTTGGTTCAGATATGTAGTATGTGTAGTTTGACTACTTCTAGAGTGTGTATTGATACTTCTAGAATCATAGAATCAACCAGATTGGAAAGGACTTTTAAGATCATCAAGTCCAACCATTACTCCAGGATTGCTAAGACTACCAATGACCATACCACTGAGGGCCTAATCTACATGGTTTTTGAACACCTCCAAGGACGGTGATTCCACTGCTTCCCGGGGCAGCCTATTCTAATACCTGATTACCCTCTCTGTGAAGAAAGTTTCCTAATACCCAATCTAATCCTCCCCTGGCACAGCTTGAGGCCATTACCTCTTGCCATACCACTTGTTACTTAAGAGAAGAGACTGATCCCTACTGCACTGCAGCCACCTTTCAGGTAGTTGCAGGGCGCCATAAGGTTGCCCCTGAGCCTTCTCTTCTCCAGACTAAGCAACCCCAGTTCCCTCAGCAACTCCTCATAAGACTTGTGCCTCAGACCCTTCAAAAGCTCTGTTGCTCTTTTCTGGACCTGCTCCAGCTCCTCAATGTCTTTCTTGCAGTGAGGGGCCCAGAACTGAGCACAGTATTTGAGGTGTGGCCTCACCTGTGCCAAGTACAGGGAGATGATCATTGCACTGCCCTGCTGGCTGAGCTATTGCTGATGCCACCAGCCTCCTTGGCTGCCTGGGCACAAGCTGACTCATGTTCAGCAGCTGTCAATCAGCAACTCCAGGTCCTTTTCCACCTAGCAGCTTTCCAGCCACTCTTCCCACTCAATCTCATTGTTTCATGGAGTTGTGGCCCAAATGCAGCATCTGGCACTTTGCCTTGTGGGACCTATTGGCCACTGCACATCAATCCAGCTTGTCCAGATCTCTCTGCAGAGCCTTCCTACCCTCCAGTAGATCAACAATCCCAGCCAATTTGGTATCATCTGCAAGTTTACTGAGGGTGCACTCAATCACCTCATCTGGATCATCAATGAAGGTATTAAACAGCACTGGCCCTAACACCATGCCCTGAGGGACACCACTGGTGACTGGTTGCCAACTAGATGTCATGCCATTTACTTAAATCTTTTCATCCCAGAACACTTTTTCACAATCAGCTGGGAAAAGAAACTACTTGACCCCCACATTTAATACAAACTATCTGCCATTCCATGGTAGATCAATGCTTATAAACAGTTGGGCATTCTTACAAATGTCACCAGTGTCAGCTGATATATTGCTTAAAAAACACAGGTAGAAGAAATCTGGATGCAATCAAAGTGAAGTTGCATTTACCTTTTAAGCTACACTTATAGCTGAATTAAATAGCTGAATTAAAAATTTAAAAGTGAAGAGCATTTTGATGCTACCTAAACTTTTATTGATCATATTAGCCCAAATTTATAACTTTGCTGAAGGTAAGGTACTTGTTTCTATTTGTACCAATCTGAAGCAGTGTATTCATGTGATAGAAAATTCTCCAGGATATAGGAATATATTCAATGTTTAAATTTTACTGTAGTAGCTCTAACCACTGCCCCCTCTCCAGTACATGGCAGATGTATCACAGGGTGAGGAATATCTAAGTGATGTGCAGGTGCTATTCTTTATACATGACTCAGTCAATGTTTTTACGTATAAGCCTGTATAAGATTAATTGTGCCTGTTTGCCTGTGTACTGGCATGTTATGCTCAAAATTATGGAAGAAGAAAAATAATTACATTCTTCTCTGCCTTTTTTGCTACATAGAAAGATTCTTAATTTCTGATAAAGAACTGAACTGGGGGCTCAGAATCCTGACATGTACAAGCTTAATTGTCTTCTGAACTTTTCCACTGTATTAGTGCAAGTGACAGTGAAAGCAAACATGTATCAGTTCTTAATCCCTACAGCTCACAACTCAAAGTATCACATTAAACCAGTCTTGATCCTGTGCTTTTTTGGTGTACATTACACATTGATCTGCAACTCCCTGGCGTTAGTAGCCAACATGAACTACCTCTGTTTGTAATTTTCACTGCAAAACCACTTTTACATCATGAAAATCCTATATAGCGAGTATTTTGGATGAAGTTGGAATTAGCACTTGCAATAAATTCAAGTTATGTGATAATATGTAGAGGTTCAGATAATACAAACTCTAACCATATCATAAAAAATATTTATCTGGAATATTGATGTCAAAACAGAAAAGTCTTGGTTTTCAGTATTTATATAAACTTAGAAGGTGAAAACCTACAGTTCCTGAAAAACACTGAAAGAATTTGATGGCTGATGTGAGGAGGATGTCAGCTTTATTGCGCATACTCCCGGTTTTCTCTTCAGTATTCAAATTGGAAGACATTCCAGTCTCAGCTGGTATATCAAGAGCTAAATTCTTTTTCCTTATTTGTGCAATCGAACAACACAGTCATATTTGGGAGGGAGGGAGAAGGGCTTGGAAGGAGAAGAGAGGTATGGGGGATTAAAAAAAAAAGAAAAAGACAGGAATAGTTCTGTCTTGAAACAGACTTCCCAGAGTTGTGTGTGTCATAAAGTGAGTTGGATTTCAATTTGATAATTAAGCAAAGAGTCTTTTCTTCAAGGCTTTGCAATGCATTAACGATATCCAGACAGATATTTGATTGAGTTGTTTACCCTCTCAGAGAGCTGTCAATGCTCATGTTAGCTATATTCATGTTGCCCATTACAACATCTGTCTTGCTCACTGAAAAAAATCCTTTTATACACTGCTGGACTTCTTTGTTTTAATTTTCCTACGTAACCTATTGCAATCAATAAGGTAATTGTTTCCTAGCTTATGAGTCTAAAAGTAGTCACAAGTTCTACTTCTTTTACTGTCCTTGTTTAGCGTGTACAAAGATAGGAATATTGTTCTGGCAAATAAGGTGCGTAACAATCTTGATTTTCTGAGATAAATTTTCTGTGTTTCTTATTAGGGACACCAGAAATTCTTAAGCTAGTTTCTTAGACAATAGAATGTCTGTTTTATTTTGCTGACAGTATATGCTTCCTGTGCTCATGGGTCTTGGCTGGGACACGTGGGATAGAGAAACAGAGAGAAACAATAAAAGTGATCTGCCATAATTTCATCATCACATAGGAAGGAAGCCAGTTAATACTGCTTTCCAGATCACCAATTTTGTCAAAACACATAAGTCCTCATAAGCAGAAATCGGTGCTGGAGATAGAGAGAGGCATCAATTTGAGAAGGTGGACCACTCGGTGGATAAAGAACTGGATGGATGGACGCATGCAAAGAGTTGTGCTCAATGGCTCAATGTCCAGCTGGAGACCAGCATCGAGTGGTGTCCCACAGGGATCGGTGTTGGGACCGATCTTGTTCAACATCTTTGTCAGTGACATGGACAGTGGGATTGAGTGAGCCCTCAGCAAGTTTGCCAATGACACCAAGCTGTGTGGTTCGGTTGATACATTGGAGGGAAGGAATGCCATCCAGAGGGACCTTGACACGCTTGTGAGGTGGGCTGATGGCAACCCGATGAAGTTTAACCATGCCAAGTGCAAGGTCCTACACCTGGGTTGGAGCAATCCCAGGCACAGCTGCAGGTTGGGCAGAGAAGAGATTCAGAACAGCCCTGCGCAGAAGGATTGGGGGTGTTGGTCAATGAGAAAATGAACATGAGCCGGCAGTGTGCACTTGCAGCCCAGAAAGCCAACCACATCCTGGACTGCATCCAAAGGAGCGTGACCAGCAGGTGGAGAGAGGTGATCCTGCCCCTCTACTCTGCTCTCGTGTGACCTCACTTGGAGTATTGTGTGCAGTTCTGGTGTCCTCAACATAAAAAGGACATGGAACTGTTGGAACAAGTCCAGAGGAGGGCCACGAGGATGATGAGGGGACTGGAGCACCTCCCGTATGAAGATAGGCTGAGTAAGTTGGGGCTGTTGAGCCTGGAGAAAAGAAGGCTGCGTGGAGACATCATAGCAGCCTTCCAGTACCTGAAGAGGGCCTATAAGGATTCTGGGGAGGGACTCTTCATGAGGGACTGTGGTGATAGGACAAGGGGTAAGGGGTTCAAACTTAAACAGGGGAAGTTTAGATTGGGTATGAGGAAGAAATTCTTTACTGTGCAGGTGGTGAGGCACTGGAATGGGTTGCCCAGGTAAGCTGTGAATGCTCCATCCCTGGAGGTGTTCAAGGCTGGGTTGGACATAGCCTTGGGTGGCATGGTTTAGTGGGAGGTGTCCCTTCTGATGGCATGGGGGTTGGAAGTAGATGATCTTAAGGTCCTTTCCAACCCTGATTATTCTATGATTCTAGTATCTGAAGTGGGGCCTGTAAGGATGCTGGGGATGGACTCTTCATTAAGGACTATAGTGATAGGACAAGGGGTAACGGGTTCAGACTTAAACCAGGGAAGTTTAGATTGGATATAAGGAGGACGTTCTTTACTGTAAGGGTGGTGAGGCTCTGGAATGGGTTGCCCAGGGAATTTGTGAATGCTCCATCTCTGGCGGTGTGCAAGGCCGCGTTGGACAGAAGCTCAGGTGGTTTAGAGGGGTTGGAACTAGATGATCTTAAGGTCCCTTCCAACCCTAACTAACTGTTCTATGATTTTATGATTCTAGTCTAAAGTTCATGATTGTTTCTTAAAGAACAATTAGACACATTTTTGTTTGTAAAGTCAAGTAGCATAACTCTCCATATAAGGGAAGAAATTAATTAAATTACAAAGCAGAGGAAACAGTATGAGAATTTTTTACCTTAGAGTAAAAGACAGAAAGTCAGTGGAGACATACCAGTACCTGTACTTCATGTTGAGACAGTTTTGTCATGTCAAGGACAAGCATAATCTGTAAATTTTGAGGGTTTCAGTCTATGAGTTGAGGTCTGCAGTGGA